>CM031376.1:84064170-84246963 GCA_018208015.1 Medicago ruthenica
AACTTAAAAATAGCTTTAAAACTAAAAAAAAAATAAAGTAATCAAACAACTTTAACTTCTTTCATAAAACCCTTAATATTAACTTTGTTTTAAAGTAGCTTTTAGATTGTAAAAAAGTCAGGCCAAACAATGCCTAATTCTACATGGATTTTCATAGTCCCTCATTTCTTCAAACTTGGATTAATTGAGTATCAAGAGTTGTACGACATTTATTGATTTTGACTATATGTAATTAATTTTGTTAATGAGTACGTCATATCTACACATAAATATTTTTCTTCAACCTTTGTGGATATATCAACGAGACTCTAATATCAATAGAAGGATATTTTATGTTTAGGTAGATGTACCATATTAAGGATGTGTTACAATAATTAGATATATGATACCAATTTTAAAAATACTCGAATTTTTACACTCAAATTAAAGCTAGAAAAGAAGTTGTATTGTAACAAAAAAAATATAAATAGCTAGAGAAAAAGAGATAACCTTATTGATGTTATGTACAAAATTGCTACTTGTTTGGCCAGAAAAACCACCAATAGAGTTCATAATTTTGCTTGTGATTAGTAACACTATAGGGACCTTTATGCCATCACCAATAGCCCCAAATGAACCACAAACCATTAAAAACCAGTCTAGGACATCAGCATGCATGAAAATGGACTTAAAAGAACCATTTTTCTGCTCACCACCACCCATTTCAAGTACCCTTTTTCTTTGTAATTATAAAAAAAATAAACAAAGAGAGTAAGATTTTCTGAGTGACAACTAAATATATATTTGTGGTTGTTATTCAATGTTGGATTGTTTGCTATATTCATTCATTCAATGTTGCAACGTTTTTGTGGGATATATAGGAAAAGAGAGAGTGAGGAGTGGTGGTGGAAACATAAAAAACAAAAAGAAAAATGAGTTGAGTGGATAGTGAGTTGGTATATTATTAAGTGCTGTGTATCTTTGGCTAAGTTATGAATCTTTCTATTTTCTATATATACGGAGTAACATATTTTGTATCAGGCTTCCATGCATTCATGCATTTTGTATGTCATCCGGTTCATATAAATATTTAAAGGGTTAATAGGCTTTTACCCCTTATCATATAGGCGAAATTTGGTTTACCCTCTGTAATTTTTTTTTTTGAGATCCTTGTAACAACCCGATTTTTAGCGTTAGATTTATCTGTTATTATTAATTTGTATTATTTATTTAATTATATTTGTTAATTGATTATTTGTGTGTGAATGGTGGGTTAATGAAATTATTAGTGCTAGAGCGACATTTTTGTAAATACGCCAGACTAGTAATTTGAATTTTAGAGAATAGTGGTGTATAATTAATATGGGGGATTTAAGTGAAGTAAAACTGTATGGAAAATAATTGTGAGACAATTGTGACTAAGCTCATTAGTGTGAATAACCCTAAGACCATATTATAAATACACTAGTAGTGGGTGGTGGTGAATTAGGTTAAACATTAAAACACAAAATTTTGAGAGGCTAGTGAGAGAATAGAGAGGAGAAAAGCTTGGAGAAGAGGAAACTAGAAGAGCTTAAAGGGAAGGAGTGGATTATACTAGAAGTAGCAAGAAAAGTGAAGAATTAAGGTAAGATGGAAGAATACTTTCACCAAATGGGTTTAATAAGCAATTATGAGGTTTGAGTGTTTTAAATTATGATTAATTACATGATTAATTGCTGCTGAATTGTTGAATTTTCGTGCTCTGATTTGTTGATTAAATCAAGCATGCTAAACCTTGATGAAGTTGCATTTTGTTCATGTCAAAATTCATGTTTAATTATGATTAATTGAAACCTTTGTGAATTTTGCTGAATTTGATGATTAACTTGATAATTGAATGATGTTTGTTGATTATGAAACTGATTGTGAGTGTGAGTATGTGTTTTGTTTGAAAAACCACGAAATTATGTTGAATAAGTTGTGATTTAAGTGATTTTGAGAAAAGTGATTAATTGAGTGAATTTGCTTAAGTTGCTACTATTTTGATTATGTTGCTGCCTTATGATGAAAAACATGCTAATATATGTTGGTTGTGTGGCTTTGATGAGAATTAAGTTGTTGTTGGTGGTGTTTTGCTAAAATGACTTAATTAAGTGAAAATGAGTAAGTTGCTGCTTAAATGACTAAGTTGTTGTTGGAATAATTTGAATAGGTGTATATGGTGATGTTGAACTTGATGAAATTAATTTACTTGAGCTGGGTATGTTTGTTCGTTAAGTTTTTGGTGAAAATGGGTTTTTGAGACGGACTTTGAATTTAACCGAAAAACCTTGAGAATTCATGTCAATTTGATGTTGTGTTGTGTAACCATTGTTCAGTTAAAGTGTATTGATCATGAGTATTGTTTGTATACTGATTTTGGGTTGATTGGGATGAAAAATGGGATTTTTCGGATTTTTTGGAGGTGTTCCCGTAACAGGGGAAAACCTGTTCTGTTGGTCGTGGCCGTAGCGAGATCCTGCTCGCTGTAGCGACCATGACCAGCAACAGGGAAAACCTGTCTGGCTGTCGTCGCCATAGCGAGATCCTGCTCGCTGTAGCGACCAGGACAACAACATCATGTGTTGGTTTGTGCGTTTTGGTTCTTAGGGGATGTTTCTGAACATCCCTAGGTTTTCCTTTTGTGTTGTTTCGATGAATTAACCATAGGCTTTGATGGCTTGCATTGAAATGAATTGAATTGTTGATTTTGAGACGAAAATGTGAAGTTGTGAAATTAACATGGAAAACCTATTTTGAGTCATAAAAATGTATGCAAGATTGTTAAATGTCTATGATATGAATGGTGTTGTAACATGATTTAAAAAGTGAATTAATGATGTGGTGATTTAATTAATGATGCGGTAATTTAATTAGGGATGTGATGAAATGATATTGTGATGATTAAGCATGATGAATGTGATGAAATGATGTTGTGATGATTAAACATAATGAATGTGATGAAATGATGTTGTGATGATTAAGCATGATGAATGTGATGAAATGATGTTGTAATAACTTGTGATGTATGGAATGTATTGATTTGATAATGCAAATAGTAGAGGCATGTTATATGATATAGTGGATTTTATAACAACATGATGATGAGTGCATTATTGAGTCTATACGTGATGTTCATGCATACATATGTCGAGTCGGGACTTGTTAGTTCACAACTTGCCGATGGGACTTTAAGAGTCACAACATGCCGAGGGATTTCATAATCCAACATGTCGTGGGATCACTCAGTAATAGACCTCTAATATCCAAACTTTGGTACCACATGCATTTAGTGTCGTGTTAGGCACATTGCATGAAAATGATGAGTCGTATGTGGAAATGTTTTATGTGAACTTGTGCATTTATGTGGTAAATGTATACTTGATGGTATTGATGACGTGGTGAATGCTTTATGCTTGAATTGATGATGAGATATGAACGATGTAAGATTGAGTTGATTATCTGTTGATGACTTATAGATAAGTTGAAAATTATCTGTTGATGATTTATGGATGCGTGATAATTATCTGTTGATGATTTAATTGTTGGTAATGAATTACAGGTTGAGGATTAGTTGTTCGGTGAGTTGTGTTGAGGATGACATCGCGCCCATTCTCCTTTTGTCGCTTTATTTTCCGAGGATGTCTAGATTAGGTGCTCTGATCTAGGAGTCCGGGATTTACTTTTATCGTCGAATTTTTATGAGGTTGTATTCTATTGAGACATTTATGTTGAGACCCGAGATGATTATTATGTTTGAGATGATTTATTTCCGCTGTGCTGTGATGGATGTTGATGAGATTTTTATTATGAGAAATTGTATGAGTTATTTGGTGATTTGTTAGATTATGATTAGACGTATCACATGATTTTTTTGAAGGAACGTATCACATGATTTATCGCTTAATTAGTAGTCTCGGAGATCGGAGTCTTACAATCCTCTCTTATAATTTAAAGACTCTTTGGTTTTGAACCCTAAGTGCATCTGACTGTGTAAATTAGCTTATGTGACACGTTGATTGTACATTAATTAACGAGGTCACACGCTGACTTGGCTTTTTTTTTACTTCTTTTCCATTTTTTTATTCCATTTGAATTTCTTTTATAAAAAAACTTAATTTAATGAATTAAAAACATTAAAATAAATTATTTTTCCCTTCTTCTCTGCCTCTCTTCTCCAACACCCATCCTTCTCTTCTATTCTCTTCTCTTTTCTCCCTTCTCTTATCTTCTTTTTTCTCCATTCTCTCTTCTCTCTTCTCTCTGTTCCCTTCTTCTTCTCTGCCTCTCCCTTCTCTACTCTCTTCATATTAATTTCAAGATCTATGTTTTCCCCAAACTCAATTTCAAAAAGTCATCAACATGAAAATCCACAACTTTATTCAGTATAGTAAAAAATTGATTTTTCTTTTTAGATCAGTTATGTTTGGATTTTTTTTAATGAATTTTTAGGTTTGTGTTGTTATAGTTGAGTTGTTGAAGACAAGTCAAAACACAACAAAACTTTAAAACCCAGGGAAAAATTGCAAAATTTCACCTAGACAGAGGGTCGTGTGAGAGAGAAAGTAGATGGTGGCAGAGTTTGATGGTGATGGAACTGTGGTGGTTGGAGGTCGCGCGGTGGCGACGGTTGTGATTGTGACGGCGGCGGCGGTAGTGATGTTGTGAGACTGGGTAGTCGTTCAATAATGGGTAGTGATGTTGTGAGAATGGTGGTAATAGCTGCTGCTATCAATATGGTTTGTGTTTGAAAGATAGGATTAGTAGAAGAAGGTTGGTTGTTTGGTGATGAAGGTGAAGAGAGGAAAATATATATATATATATATATATATATATATATATATATATATTTCTTCTTGCTGGAAATAAAATTCTGGGTTTGAAAAAAAATATGGTGGAGATTGTTGCTGGTGGTATTTAGGAAGGTGAAGGGGATGTTTTTCCTTTTTTTAATTTGTTTTTAATATGTTATATATTTTTTAAATAATTATTAATTAATAAAAATTAAACGGAAAAGATATAAAAAGCCAACTCAGCGCGCCACGTCATCAGTTTTACATAGTCACATCCTAGTCAGCGTGTGATGTAGGATCAAAAGTAAGTATAATTTATATTATTTCCACAGGGACTAGTGCGATATGTCTGAACCGTTCAACAATTTATATTGTTTTAAATGTCGGGTTTATAAAGTGATTGTTACGTAAATTGCTAAAGCTTATAACACGCTAAAGAAAGCTGTGTGTTTAACAAAGATAAATATGTTGGTATTAAACTTCATCAAAACTTTTTCACATGTATTTCTATGATTGATATTACCAATTATGACGATCACTCGATATTCTCACGTATTGCTCGGCAAATCCTATTCATTTCTAAACAAGATTGCAATTTCAATCGTATTGATTAATCGATGATTTTTCAACCTATTAACCAATCCGATAGCATTAAGTTTCAATACTTTTGGTAAGTATTAATACCAAATCCTACGTCTAGAATTTAGTCATCAATAGATGTTATCCTAATCTAGATTCAAAGAGTATTTCTCAATATCAAATTAAATCATAATCAAACATTAAGAACAAGAACAACATTAATATCATAAGTGATTTAGAATCAAGCAATATACAGTCAAAGGAAATACATATTTGAAGATTTGATTACATTTAATCCCAACAAAAAGAGTTTAGCTACTCATTTTCAAGATAAGCTTACAAAGATGAAGAAGGGTGAATTGATTTGCCATCAAGCCTTGATCTCTCAAGAATTGTTGTTAATTCCACCTTCAATTCTTTCTCCAATGTGTTTCTCTCTCTTTCTGTATGAAATTCGCACCTCAAAATAACATAATAATCTTTTTTTTTCCGCTTCTGTACCTATTTATAGGTACTCTGAAATTTTAGACTTCGTTCGGCGAAGTGACCTTTCTTCACCAATGGGTTTCTGCCACCTAAGCATCTGACCAGTTCCAAACCGCCATCGCTCGCTTAGCGAGCTGATACTTAGCTACAAAAATGTAATTACCTACAAAAATGGTTGGCATTAGGTCTAACAAACATAAAATGATATTTATCCATTGTTTTGAGACTTTTACCTAGATAACTTGCAAAACAAGTAACCAAAGTGCCTAAATTATATGTGTTTTTTAACTAATTTCTGGCACTTATCAGCGTGCCACATAGTCAATTATGCACAGTCAGCCCTCCTGAAGGTTTAAAACCAAAGAATCTTTAAATTACAAGGGGGAATCTCCAATTTTTTTTACAGAGGGTAAACCAAATATCGCCCAAATGGCAGGGGGTAAAACTCTATTAACCCATATTTAAATTGAGCATTTCAAATTATAAAATAACAATTAAAATCTACGTTTCTTTGGATCATTTAATCTAAATTGAACAACCTAGCCTTTTCTAACTGTGAAAGCAAAAAATGTCCAACAACAAAAATCTAATTTCGCATATTTTTCAAATAATGAATCATTTGATGACGATCGAAAGTTGCGCATGTTAATTAATTATTGAGATCACTTAATAAGTTAATATGAGTTTGGTCTCATGGACCTCAATGTTTTACATGTTTGAAAGTCTTGCTTGGTTACCTATAAATTCTTAAACTTTTGCATGGATCTCAAGAAATTTACATGGAGGAAGTGTTTCTATCAAACCGGTGTAAGAATAAATCCGTTGAGATAATCAATCACTTTAAACTTTTAAATATAAATTTTGTATGGATAAAGAGGTTTCATATTCTATTATTTTCAACATTCAAATTAATTGCGTAAAAAAAATTCAAATTAATACTCCATCCGTCCTGTCGCGGTGATTTTTGGATATCAAGCTATTAATTAGCGTTGACTCACAATTTTAATTTCACCACCGATCTTTTATTTTTCCGAGGAAAAGGGAGAAAGTTCGAAAAACTCTATTTTTTAGAGATCAAGGTCCGGGGGTTGGGTACGCAAAGGGAAGGTATTAACACCCTAAACGTCTATAGTACTCTATAGGAACCTCTTGTTTTTATTTATCTTTATGCTAAATTGATTATTTGTTTGTAAATAAATGCCTAAGTGTAAAAAATTAAAGTGATGAAAAAGAAAGAAAGAAAATGTTTTTGTTATTTTGTTGATTTGGAAAGACAAAGTCTTTTGCCTACATACCCGAATGGGATCAAAATCATGTAGTTCGGGGTAAAAAGCCGAGTGATTTGTTTTGGTTGATTTTAAAGTTTGAAAAAAGTTTAAGAAAGATAAGAGGCCGTACAGGCATAGAAGAAATAAAAATGTGAGTTTGATTGATTTTAATTGAAGAAAGAGTTTGATTGATTAAAGATTGATTAACAATTTGATTAAGAAAAGAAAGTTCAAAGTTTGACTTTTTTTGAAAATTTTGATTATAAAATGTTTTTGGATTTTGACTTTTTTGACTTTTTTATGAAAGTTTTGATTAAGTCCTAAGGTCTAGAGACTAAGTTATGCAGAGATAGGTCCAAACGCGCCGGATCCCTCAAAATGACGTTGGATCAAGTGAGGGTCCTTTTCCTCGGATACGGTCAAAATTACATTATCGTCCTCGACATAAAGCATAAAAAATAAATGTGGTGTCGGTGCATATTCTCATTTATTATTATTTACATTGGACCTAGATACATTCTAATAACAGTAAAATAAATGACAAAAATAATAAAAATTGCATTAAAGTAAATATGCTATAAGGAAATAAAAATAATGCATGAAATGCAAAACAATAAATAAATATGGTGCATAAAATAAATAAAGAAAAAATAAAAATGCAAGACATAAAATAAATATGATACTGAAAATAAAAAAGGAAAATAAAAAAATGCAAGGCATAAAGTAAATATGATGCAATAAAATAAATAAAAATGCAAGACATAAAATTAAATATGGTGCAAAAATTAAATAAAGAAAATAAAAATGCAAGACATAAAATAAATATGAGGCTGAAAATAAAATGCAAGACATAAAATAAAAATGGTGCTAGAAAATAAAAAAAGAAAAATAGAAAATGCAAGACAAAAAATAAATATGATGCAATAAATAAAAATGCAAGACATAAAATAAATATGATGCATTAAATAAATAAAAAAAATAAAAATAAAAATGCATGGGGTACCGGAAATTAAAGGCAATAAATAAAATGCATAAAAAATAAAAGAAATAAAAAAAATAAAGGTGCAAGAAAAAAAAAATAAAAGGAAAAGGGAAGAAGAAGGGGGTGCAGAAGAAGAAAGGGGGGTGGTGGAAGAAACTAGAAATGAAGAGAGGAGAAGAGGAAAGTGGGCTGAGCGCGCAGTCCATTGGGCTCTGAAGGTGAAAAAACCGGACCGGTTCGGTCTGAGAGAACCGAACCGGTTCGGTGTCTATTTATGTCCAAGTCCGGTTTTTTTCTTCATTTCTTCCTCTCCTTTCTCTCTCTACTTCTTCTTTCTTCTTCCCCATCCTCTCTTCCCTCTCACTACAAACCCGGCCAGAAAGGGATCCCGGCGCGGCGGCCGCCGGCGGCGCCACCGCGCCGGAGCACGGAACCTTTTTTTTTAAAAAATATTTTGTGGTTTCTTAGATCCTTTTCTCTCCTCTCTTTGAATATGAACTCGGATTTTGCAAAAACCTTTTCGAACCACGTAGATCTAAACTTGATTTAAAAAAAAACTACCTCTTCCTAGTTCTGACTCGGTTTTGCGCTTTGGATCCGGTTATGGTTATGTTTGTATGGATGTTCGCGTGTGTGTGTGTAGTGGGTAGTAAACCGTGAGTTATGTGACTTGTGTGGTGTTGGCCGTGAGTTGTATGACTTGTGTGGTGTGGTCGGGAATTGTGTGGGCTGGGTTGCTGGGTTTCTGTTTTAAGATTTTGATTTCTGGAGAATGAAATGAAGAGTATGAGAAAAATGATTTTGGGTTTTTTAGTTTTCCGGTGGCCGGAATTGGGTTTTGTGGTGGCTGTTGGTGGTTCACAGTGGCTGGGAAATTCTGACTGTGTATTGGTACTGTGTACTTGGCTCTGACGTGAACAGCGCATTACTGCTATTTATAGTAAAATAATGGGTAAAAATGAAAATGACAAAAATGCCCCTCTAGGCCTTGGACAGAAATGGACTAAAATTGGACTAAAAAAAAACTAAAATAAAAACAGTAAAATAAAATAAAATAAAAACGAAAATGAAAAGAAAAAACTAATAAAAGAGATTAAAAAAAGGAATAAACAAAAAGAAATAAAAAAAAAGAAATAAATAAAATAAATAATAATAATAACAATAATAATAATAATAAAATGAAAACGGTCGCCTTCGGAACAAAAATGAGGTATTTTAAAATACCTCCCTGCCGAAATTTCGTCTGAAACGACGAAAATTTCTGGCTTAAAAGACGAGAGAAACAAATTGAACACGGGTCAAAAATGGGGTATGACAGATGCCCCTATTTAAGTTTCTTCGTTACGGAGATTTAAAAGTGAAATTTTTAGATCGACGGGTCGAAGAGACTTAAATACAGAGTACACCATTTTTGACCGACTTCAACTGTAAAATGCTATGCATGCAATGCTATGCATGTGATGTTATGCATGTAATGTTGTGAATGCTCGCAATGCAAGTATGAATGCAAGACGGCGAAGATGACTCGACTGGGGATAACAAAACAAAAGGATACCCGATTCTGTTAAAGAAACGGGGTCCGACTCCACTGGGGATAGCATGGTTTCACTGGGGATAAATGTCAGCTGTTCGGGTTGTTGCCGAACTCGCCACTGACGACAAGAAACAAAAAGATAGATGCCAGCTGTTCGGGTTGTTGCCGAACTTGCCACTGACGACGGGATGAAAGATAAATGTCAGCTGTTCGGATTGATGCCGAACTGCCACTGACGATGAGCAAGGAAGGTAAATGCCAACTGTTCGGGTTATTGCCGAACTGCCATTGACGACAAGAAATAAAGGTAAATGCCAACTGTTCGGATTATTGCCGAACTGCCATTGACGACAAGAAATAAAGGTAAATGCCAACTGTTCGGATTATTGCCGAACTGCCATTGACGACAAGAAATGAAGGTAAATGTCAACTGTCCGGATTATTGCCGAACTGCCATTGACGAACAAGAAATAAAGGTAAATGTCAACTGTCCGGATTATTGCCGAACTGCCATTGACGACAAGAAAAAAAGGTAAATGCCAACTGTTCGGATTATTGCCGAACGGCCATTGGCGACAAGAAATAAAGGTAAATGTCAACTGTCCGGATTATTGCCGAACTGCCATTGACGACAAGAAAAAAGGTAAATGCCAACTATTCGGATTATTGTCGAACGGCCATTGGCGACAAGAAATAAAGGTAAATGTCAACTGTCCGGATTATTGCCGAACTGCCATTAACGACAAGAAAAAAGGTAAATGCCAACTGTTCGGATTATTGCCGAACGGCCATTGGCGACAAGAAATAAAGGTAAATGTCAACTGTCCGGATTATTGCCGAACTGCCATTGACGACAAGAAAAAAGGTAAATGCCAACTGTTCGGATTATTGCCGAACGGCCATTGACGACAAGGAATAAAGGTAAATGTCAACTGTCCGGATTATTGCCGAACGACCATTGACGAAGAGGAAAAAAGGTAAATGTCAACTGTTCGGGTTATTGCCGAACTAGCCAACTGATGACAAGAAGCAAAGATAAATGTCAGTTGTTCGGGTTATTGCCGAACTAGCCAACTGATGACAAGAAGCAAAAATAAATGTCAGTTGTTCGGGTTATTGCCGAACTAGCCAACTGATGACAAGAAGCAAAGATAAATGATACACAAGCTGCTCATTAAAGAACTGCCACTTGGCGAAAAGAGGGTGACATCTTGGGACCAGACACACTGGGAATGACACTTGGGGAAAGAGAGGGTTGCAAATTATTCATGATTGATTGATATGAAAAGATAATTGAAGCAAGACTCATGGTGGTTAATGCAACCATGTATGAATGATGTTGTCTTTATTGTATATGCATGAATGTGTATATGAATGAATGTATGAATGCATGAATGACGACACGACTTGTATGACTGGCATGACTGATTAACTTGTGATTGTATGATGGATTGACTGGATGAGACAAAATTGGACGGATAAGATGGAAAGTGACCCGATGTCGCATCACAAACACTCGGTAATCTTCAACGAGGATGATGCCACTGAGGACATATCAAAACATTAACGGGGTAAAGCACAGCATATGCAACAACTGATGGGGAGTAAACACTCCTGGGGAGAACGTGCCAATCCAAAAACCATGGTAGAAGAACTGGTGCTTCTGTGGTCATGCTTATCTTTTGTTTTGTTTTTGTTTTTGAGTCCCTAATTTTTGCCTGGACCGCCTTTTCAGGTTTTCAGCCCACCGGGAATATATTCTTTTGTATGCCCCTAATTTTTGCCTGGACCGCCCTTTCGGGTTTTCGATCGACCGGGACGCTCATTTTTGCCTAAGCCGTCCTTTCGGGTTTTCGACTTACCGAGCTGTTTTTTCTCTTTTTCTTTTTCTTCTATATATTTCTTTTTTTTTTGTATATTTTTTTAAGCAATTGACCTTGTTCAGCCTGCAAAGTCTATCCGTTCTCAGGATAGCTGTTGACGCGCCATTCACTTATTCATGAGTTCAGAGAAAATGTCTTTGTTGTTTGTGCTTTTTAAAAAGAGATGAAAAATATTTTGTTTTAAGTACTACCATCAAGAATAGAAAAGGTTTTATAAACTAAATAAATGAGAATTCCAAATGAAAAAGGCCACAGGCTCAAATTTATTTAAAAGAGTGGTGACCTGCCAATGGCATGGCTCCACGGATCTTACAAAGTTTGGAAAATGGTAAATATAAATTGAAGGTACATTGAACACAATAACCGTTGTTCCCCCTGACAATCTTGAATTCCACTGTTTGGATGCTTCAGATTCAGAGTCTCTTTGACATTCAATTGTGCCCTAGTTGAGTAAAGATCAGCTCGATGCAGTTACTTTGTCTTTTGATCCTTAACTTTTGCATAGATCGCCCTTTCGGGTTTTCGACCTATCAGGATGATTATTTTCTGTTTTATGTCTCTAATTTTTGCCTGGACCGCCCTTTCGGGTTTTCGATCCATCGAGACGCTCATTTTTGCCTAAGCCGCCCTTTCGGGTTTTCGACTTACCGAGTTGTTCTTTTATTTTTTAGACAAAGTATTTCTTGACTGCATTGGCATTCACAGGACGGGGAAGCTCATCACCATCCATAGTCGTAAGAGTTAATGCGCCACCAGAGAAAGCCCTCTTGACGACATATAGACCTTCATAGTTAGGCGTCCACTTGCCCCTGGAATCAGGTTGGAAAGATAAAACCTTCTTGAGCACAAGATCTCCTTCTTGAAACACACGAGGACGAACTTTCTTGTCAAAAGCTTGTTTCATCCTCTGTTGATAAAGTTGTTCGTGGCACAAGGCATTCATACGCTTCTCTTCAATTAGATTCAACTGATCATATCTGCTTTGGCACCATTCAGCTTCCGACAACTGGGCCTCCATTAGAACTCTCATTGATGGGATCTCAACCTCCACCGGGAGTACCGCTTCCATGCCATACACCAAAGAAAAGGGGGTTGCCCCTGTTGAGGTACGCACTGAAATGCGATATCCATGCAAAGCATACGGTAACATCTCATGCCAGTCCTTGTATGTTACCACCATCTTCTGCACTATCTTCTTGATGTTTTTGTTGGCAGCTTCAACTGCGCCATTCATCTGAGGTCTGTAAGGAGAAGAATTGTGATGCTCAATCTTGAACTCTTCACACAGATCTTTCATCATCTTGTTGTTCAAGTTCGTTCCATTATCTGTAATGATTCTGTTGGGCACACCATAACGGCAGATGATCTGATTCTTGATAAAGCGGACCACCACTTGCTTAGTCACATTTGCATAGGATGCTGCTTCAACCCGCTTGGTGAAGTAATCAATAGCCACTAGAATGAAACGATGCCCGTTTGAAGCTTTCGGTTCGATTCTACCAATCATATCGATGCCCCACATAGAGAAAGGCCACAGAGAAGAAAGAACATTAAGTGTAGTTGGCGGTACATGAATTCTGTCAGCATAAATCTGGCATTTATGGCACTCCTGGCATGCTTGCAACAATCTGTTTCCATTGTCATCCAGTAATAACCTGCTCTCAACAACTTCTTAGCCATTGCATGTCCATTGGAGTGAGTCCCAAAAGACCCTTCATGCACCTCGTGCATCAAAAGTTCAGCTTCTTGCTTATCTACGCACCTGAGTAGTACCATGTCAAAGTTCCTTTTATACAAAACATCACCGTTCAGAAAGAAATTACCAGACAATCTTCTCAAAGTTCTCCTGTCTTTGTTGGATGCTCCGGGTGGATATTCTTGACTCTGAAGGAAACACTTGATATCATGGAACCATGGCTTATCATCCGCAGCTTCTTCGACTACAAATACATGAGCGGGCCTCTCGAGGCGCTGAATTCTAATCGTTGGCAAATTGTTCTGGTGACTCACTTCATACATGTAGGATAGAGTGGCCAGCGCATCTGCCATCTGGTTCTCATCACGAGGGATGTGGTGAAGCTCCACTTTGTTGAAAAAAGTTAACAAACGCCTTGCATAATCTTTGTATGGAATCAAGCCGGGGTGGCGAGTTTCCCATTCTCCTTTGATCTGATTAATAATGAGTGCTGAATCCCCGTAGATATCAAGGTTCTTGATTCTCAAGTCGATGGCTTCTTCAATGCCCAGGATACATGCTTCATACTCTGCCATATTGTTCGTGCAATCGAACTGTAACCTTGCAGCGAAAGGGAGATGATTACCTTCAGGAGTGATAATAACTGCCCCAATTCCATTGCCAAAGACATTCACCGCTCCATCGAATATCAAGCCCCATCTAGACTCGGGATCCGGACCTTCCTCAGGCAACGGTTCATCACAATCCTTCATCTTCAAATACATAATCTCCTCATCAGGAAAGTCAAACTTGATGGGTTGGTAGTCTTCAATTGGTTGGTGAGCCAAATGATCAGCAAGAACACTACCCTTGATTGCCTTCTGAGTGCGGTACTCGATATCATACTCGGACAACAACATCTGTCAACGAGCAATTCTTCCTGTCAAAGCGGGTTTCTCAAAGATATACTTGATTGGGTCCATCTTGGATATTAACCAGGTGGTGTGGTTAATCATGTAGTGACGAAGACGCTTGGCAGCCCAGGCTAATGCACAACAAGTCTTTTCAAGTACGGAGTACCGGGACTCACAATCTGTAAACTTCTTGCTCAAGTAGTAAATGGCATGCTCTATCCTTCCGGTCTCATCCTGTTGTCCGAGCACACAACCCATAGAATCTTCTAACACAGTCAAGTAGATAATCAGAGGCCTTCCTTCAACTGGGGGGATAAGAATTGGAGGTTCTAGCAGGTAATTCTTGATACTATCAAAAGCCTTTTGACAATCTTCAGTCCAAACAACACCCTGATCTTTTTGAAGCAGCTTGAATATGGGTCCGCACGTGGCTGTCATGTGCGAGATGAAACGGGAGATATAATTCAAACGCCCAAGAAAACCTCTCACTTGTTTCTCTGTTTAGGGAACCAGCATTTCTCTAATGGCTCTGACCTTGTCGGGGTCTACCTCGATGCCTTTCTGACTGACAATGAATCCCAAGAGTTTTCCTGATCTAACACCAAAAGTACATTTGTTGGGATTCAAACGGAGTTGATATTTTCTCAGCCGTTGAAACATCTTCAGCAAATACTCAACATGTTCTTCTTCAGTGCCCGATTTGACAATCATATCATCCACGTACACTTCTATCTCTTTGTGCATCATGTCATGAAAGAGAGTGGTCATGCCTCTTTGGTAAGTGTCACCTGCATTTATTAACCCAAAAGGCATCACCCTGTAACAAAATGTGCCCCAAGGCGTGATGAAAGATGTCTTTTCTCTGTCTTCAACTGCCATCTTGATCTGGTTGTATCCAGAGAAACCATCCATGAAGGAGAAGACTTTGGACTTTGCAGTACTGTCAACCAATACATCGATGTGAGGTAAAGTGAAGTCATCTTTCGGACTAGCCTTGTTCAAATCCCGGTAATTAACACACATCCTGACCTTGCCATCTTTCTTTGGAACAGGCACTATGTTGGCTAACCATTGAGGATATTCTGATGTGACAAGAAAACCTGCATTAATCTGCTTCTGTACTTCTTCTTTGATCTTGAGAGCCATGTTAGGGTGAGTTCTTCTCAGTTTTTGCTTGACCGGTGGGCATTCGGGCTTCAAAGGCAAATGGTGCTCCACAATACGAGGATCCAAGCCGGGCATATCCTGGTATGACCATGCGAACACATCAGCATATTCTTTAAGTAATTCAATCACCCTTCGTTTAACAGTTGCTTCAAGCAATGCCCCAATCTTTACTTCCTTCTTATCTTCCTCAGTTCACAAGTTAATCACCTCCACTACCTCTTCATGAGGCTGAATGGTTTTCTTCTCGTATTCCAATAACCTAGCAATTTCATCTGGAATCTCCTCATCCTCCTCCTCTTCGGCCTCGTAGACAGGGAATTCGAAGTTGGGAGAGAGCACAGGGTTATCATGTTCAACTGGCTCAATGATGTTTAGTCTGCATATGATTGATGATTATTTTAGAAAATGAGTGAACAATGCAGACTTTTTGAAATTGATTGAAAATAGAAAAATAAAAATAAAATATTTTTGGGTTTTTTGTGTTACCATTTTCTAGAAAAAGCAATAAATTAGATATCGGGATAAACCACATTTTCCATTAATAAAAGTAGTACTTGATACAAAATAGCCTTACATGATTGCACTTTCGTCCTGGGCTAGACGAAAGGATCTTTTTGAAAAAAAACAGAAAAACAAAGACATATTACTTTGACGCATGAACTACTGAGGGGATGTCAACCGCGTCCCAGTTACAAACAAATCTTCCAGGTGCAACAAATGCAGGCACTATCTCTTCAGGAACATCTTCTAAAACAGCATTGGCTTCTGGCGGGGCGTTGATGAACCCGGCACTACAGAAAGTGCTACTGATGGAGCTTGACCCAACACCACTCTTTGATGATCCTGAAACAAATCCCAGTCCTTCACGGTTTTTACATTCTGGCAACTGCACAACCTTTCCCCATCCTACAGCTGTTCCTTCCCGCACCACCTTCTGTGCGCTCTTCAAAGAGGCAAAAGACACTTCATTCTTCTCTGGCTCCTTATCCTCCAAAGTCAGGCCCTGGAAAGAAGTTCCTTCTATATCATCCGCACCAATGAAAGAGAAGGTTGACAAATGACTAACCAACAGAGCTTCTTCACCACTCACAGTAATCAATCTTCCATTTCTGACGAACTTCAGCTTTTGATGCAAGGTTGATGTCACGGCCCCAGCTTCATGGATCCACGGCCTACCCAAGAGACAACTGTATGCAGCTCGGATGTCCATCACCTGGAATGTAATTTGGAAAACAGATGGTCCGATTGTAATAGGCAAATCGACCTCCCCGATAACAGACTTCCTTGATCCATCAAACGCTTTGACAACCACCCCGCTTCTTCTCATGGGAGGCCCCTGGTAGGAGAGCTGATCTAATGTTGATTTGGCCATTACATTCAATGAGGAACCAGTGTCCACAAGTACATTTGACAGAGCATCAGACTTGCAGTTCACCGATATGTGTAACGCCAGATTGTGGTTTCTTCCCTCCTCATGAAGCTCTTCATCGCTGAAGCTTAAATTATTGCAGGCAGTAATGTTTCCTACTATACTGTCCAATTGATTAACAGTCACGTCCTTTTCCACAAAAGCTTGGTCTAACACCTTCATTAGAGCCTCACGGTGTGCTTCCGAGTTCAACAACAAAGACAAGATAGATATCTTAGAGGGAGTTTATAGCAGCTGGTCTACTACTTTATACTCGCTCTTCTGGATCAGTTTCAGAATTTCATCATGATCAGAATCTTTGCTGGTCCCACTAGGTTGGCCTATTTCCTTCTTCGTACCAGGACCGTTCACTGTCACCTGTTCAACTACCGGATCATTCACTTTCTTTGAAAACAAAGTGGGGATAACACGTCCATTCCTCAGAACCTTGCTGTTACTGACAATATTGTCTACAGAAGTCGCAGGAGTTAGAGAGGGCAAAGGCACCTCCTGTCCACCTTCCAACATCGTGGCACTATACTTGTAAGGGACCGTTTTTAGAGAAGCATACGGCACAGGTCCTGGCAAGCTAATCACTAGTGGAGTAGTAGCTGGGTTCCCACTATTATAACTTATTTCCAACCGCTGGAACTCAGGGGTAATGACACACACTTCCTTGTCTTTCCTTGTGATGATTAATTCCTTGTTGTCTATCAGCCCTTGTATGTCCTCTTGTACCTTCTGACATCCTTTTACATTCACGGGACACACTTCACACGCTGCATGATCATGGTCAAACAGAGCTGCCTCGCACATCTTGATATGTATTGGGACCAGGGGATTTCGAACATGCTAGACGTCCAGGATGACATCGTCTTCATCACAATCTTGTATCATGTTGACAGCAGATCCATGGTTCGACAGAGGGTTTACCTGAACATTTGGATTTTGATCTTTGAAAGATAGCAGGTTGGCCCGAACTAACCTTTGCACTTCATTCTTCAGAATATAACAGTTTTCGACGTCATGGCATGGGGCCCCTTGGTGAAAGACGCAGGTTAGGTCATGCCGGTACCAGGGAGGTAAAATTTCTAGTGTACGGGGAGGTGCCTTGAGCTGGACAAGGTTTTTGGCGAGTAAAGCAGGGAGCAACTCAGCATATTTCATCGGGATTGGATCAAAAGTTGTTTTCTGGCGGTTTTGCGGGTGATAGGGTTGTTGAGGGGTTTGCGGGCGATTTTTTTGTTGTTGAGGGTATTGTGGTTGATGGTATTGTTGTGGAGGATATTGTTGTGGTGGATATTATTGTGGAGGATATTGGTAGGGGTAATGTGGCCTTTGTTGGTGATATGCTGGGTTTGGGATAGAGGATTTGACATTCGCAACCTGGCGGTATGGGGTGTAATTCTGTTGGGGCTTACCATGGGCTATCATTCCCACCTCTTGATCTTTCTTCTTCGCAAAGTGGCCTCCAAACTTCTTGGCATTGCTTGCAGCAGGGGTACTTTCCACAGTCAAACATCCCTCTCGGACACCTTCCTCTAATCGTACACCCATGTTGACCATTTCGGTAAAGTCTGTTGGTGCACTTGCAACCATTTTCTCGTAATAAAACTGACCCAGGGTCTTCAAAAATATTTTGGTCATTTCCCTTTCTTCCAACGGCGGGACAATCTGGGCAGCCACTTCCCTCCAACGCTAGGCGTACTCCTTGAACGTTTCGTTCTCTTTCTGTGTCATTGCACGGAGCTGATCACGATCTGGAGCCATGTCCAGATTGTACTTATACTGACGGATGAATGCTTCACCAAGATCATTGAAAGTACGGATGCTCGCACTGTCCAGATTCATATACCACTTCAGAGCAGCACCAGTCAGGTTGTCCTGAAAGAAATGAATGAACAGCTTATGGTTGTCAGTATACATGGACATTTTTCGCGCGTACATCACCAAGTGACTGCGTGGACAAGTGTTTCCTTTATACTTCTCGAAGTCCGGGACCTTGAACTTATGGGGTATCATAACATTTGGGACCAAGCATAATTCACGGGCATCCTTCCCGAACAGGTCTCTACCTCGAAGGGCTTCTACTTCCCTTTGCATACCATCAAACTTTTCCTGGAGTTCGTCCATCTTGTCGAAGGCTCCAACACTTTCAGCATGGAAAATTGGCTCAGCCTCTTGTTGAGTGGTGTGAACCAGTGGTGTTGAATAAGTCATTGCAGCTTGAGGGAAAGCCAGGCCTGGTTGCAAAACCGGTGCTGACTGCTGAGCGGAGGGGAGTGGAACTTCAGATACAGCGGGCTGGAGACTTCCACAGACTGGAGGTGGCATTCCCCATGTACAACCTGGAGGCATGAATAGAGGTGGAGAAGTCACCGTAGACAGCGGGGTTGTGCTTACAAGAGGCTGCTCCACAACAGCAACAGCAGCTTGAGAATTTTGGGCTGACAGAAGTGCATTCATCATAGTCGTCAACCTATCCATTCCCTCTCGTAAAGTGGCAACCTCCTCTCTGAGATTCTGATTTTCTTGCTCAAATAGATCCATCCTTTTCCGATTAGTCCTAGTTTTGTAAATGCGAGTTGGTTTGTGCAGAATTCGTCGGGCCACTTTCTTTGGACGGCGGCTGATTGACCTTTTAAGTAGTGAACACAGTGTGAGACTCGATTTGGAAACCATGGATGCAGTATGATGCATGATTATGCTTATGCAAAAAGAAAAAGAACAAATTATTATCGAAGGACTTGTTAGAGTAATTGTAAACATCATAAACTGAAACACTTCACTTAAGCATTGAAATATTACAAAGAAACTTTTTGTTTACAAGTGAAGAGATTTAGGAAGCTAAAATCTAAACATAAGGTCCTGAGAACTTCAAACTCAAACTCCCGGAGTAGATGGATCCTCGGAATCTGAATGTACACTAGAGAGTGAATCCATAAACCTCCTCTTCCTCCTAGCATCTTGGTGGAGCAAAGCGTCTTTCCGACGAAGCAAGTCGTCCTTCTCAATTATCCTCTGGTTCTGGACGAAAAGCTCATGGCTCTGCTGGGCTAGCTTCCCCTTCAAGGTCTCATTCTCTCGCTCGAGCTCCTGGCATCTTCTCTTCCAAGTTTCCTTTTCTTGCCTTTCTTTGGTTAATTGTTCATGAAACTCTTCCTTAGTGTCGAAGGGGATAGGCAAGGATGATGGTGGGGTGGTGGAGGATAGGTATCTAGGTAGATGGTAGGGTAGGCCAAAGCTCATGGTCTTATCAATAACCCACTGAGTGTAAGATTCATGCACATAATCTGATTTCTTCCCCAACTGACTTCTGCCGAGTCTGCGGATAGCGCTCCAAGCTTGTGCGAATCTTTCCCTTTTGTTCGAGTGATCTCCATGGTTAAGATAAAACTCATTAGTCAAGGCAAGGTTGTTTGGTTTTGACTTCATTGGGTACCCAAATTGTCGTCTAGCGAGGAATGGGTTGTAACTAATTCCGCCACGCATACCCAAAAGAGGTACGTTGGGGTATTCACCACAACTCACAATAATCTCTCCAACGTCGCTAGCTGCCTGGTACCAAACAATGTCAGATGGGTCAAGAGTCATGATTCTGTGAGGCCAAGAAAGTTTGTCAACATTGGTCTTGAAGGCACGGGATTGAGGTAGGTGAAAGGTAAACCATTGATAGAGTAGGGGTGCGCAGCAAGAGATGGTTCCACGGCCAGCCTGGGTACGGTCATGGATGGAGTGGTAGGTATCGGCGAGTAGAGTGGGTACGGGGTTCTTTGCAAGGAAGATTTTAATGGCGTTGATGTCAATGAAATTGTCAATATTTGGGAAGAGTAAAAGGCCATATATAAGGAGGGCTAGGATGGAATGGAAAACATGTCTGCTAGCTGCTTCGGCAGATACGGGGGCTTGCTAGTAGAGGAAGTGGGTGGGAAGGCCTTGGAGGCCTCCTTTAGAGGTAAGGTTTGCTTGGATGATGGAGGTTTCAAGGTGGAGAGCGGCTGCGATGTCGGAGGGTTTAGGGGTAGGCTCAAGACCGTGGAATGGTATCTTGTCTGGCACAGGTAAACCAACTAGGTATGAGTACTCTTCAAGTGTGGGGACAAGCTGGTAGTCTGGAAATGTGAAGCAATGGTAGATCGGGTCATAGAACTGAACCAGGGTCTCTAGGCATCCTTCCTCAACATCCACTCTAAGAATTCTGAGCAACTTCCCATGATGAGCTTGAAAATCAACCGGATCACTTACTAAAGATGCTAGCTCCCTTAATCTCAACAAGTCTGTTTTTTTGAAAAGGTATTTCCTAGTGCTTCTCAGTGGGATGTCCATATCTACAATGTTTACAAAAAGCTTGTTTAAGTCCTTCGATAATTTGGATGAAAAAAAGAAAATATTTTATGCATGGATGCATGTATGCATGATTATGCCAAAGTACGGAGAAAACATGGTGAGGTTAGGTCCAAAATGTTGGAGTCAAGGGTAAACACGCCATTTGGTAAGGACTATGGTTTCACATGTACCTGTATCACGGGTTCTACCAAGTTCCCAAAGTCATTGACCACTTCCGAATATTGTCGGATTACGGGACTGACTCCCGGTCCAACAACGTCCATAGGAAAGTCTCGTTTGAGTGTAGTATCGCGTGTCAACCAATTCAAGACTACTCTTGATTAGCCACCGCACTACGTCCTAAAAGGCCAAGATGGGTTAAAGGTAACTAAAGGTCCTCAACTTCATAGGTCACTTGAAAATAACGATGCCGAACACGACTACTCATGCCAACATAGTAATACTTCCAAGATCCCTCCATTGAGCGGGGTTATCACATGTGCCACATCCGAAACTCACTCTCGGAAAGACACTATGATTATACCACCATCCTATCTTATGTTTCCCTCAAGTCCGGGTGTAGGACTTATCTCACCACTCACGTAAAAAGATAAACATTTAAGCACATATTTACAATTACAAATAATAATAAAGCATAAAGATAAAGAAAAGCAAGATAGGTTTAACCTACTTAGGATTTTGGTCCCCAGTGAAGTCGCCATTTTTCTGTCGCGGTGACTTTTGGATATCAAGCTATTAATTAGCGTTGACTCACAATTTTAATTTCACCACCGATCTTTTATTTTTCCGAGGAAAAGGGAGAAAGTTCGAAAAACCCTATTTTTTAGAGATCAAGGTCCGGGGGTTGGTTACGCAAAGGGAAGGTATTAGCACCCTAAACGTCTATAGTACTCTATAGGAACCTCTTGTTTTTATTTATCTTTATGCTAAATTGATTATTTGTTTGTAAATAAATGCCTAAGTGTAAAAAATTAAAGTGATGAAAAAGAAAGAAAGAAAATGTTTTTGTTATTTTGTTGATTTGGAAAGACAAAGTCTTTTGCCTACATACCCGAATGGGATCAAAATCATGTAGTACTGGGTAAAAAGTCGAGTGATTTGTTTTGGTTGATTTTAAAGTTTGAAAAAAGTTTAAGAAAGATAAGAGGCCGTAGAGGCATAGAAGAAATAAAAATGTGAGTTTGATTGATTTTAATTGAAGAAAGAGTTTGATTGATTAAAGATTGATTAAAAATTTGATTAAGAAAAGAAAGTTCAAAGTTTGACTTTTTTTGAAAATTTTGATTATAAAATGTTTTCGGATTTTGACTTTTTTGACTTTTTTATGAAAGTTTTGATTAAGTCCTAAGGTCCAGAGACTAAGTTATGCAGAGATAGGTCCAAACGCGCCGGATCCCTCAAAATGACGTTGGATCAAGTGAGGGTCCTTTTCCTCGGATACGGTCAAAATTACATTATCGTCCTCGACATAAAGCATAAAAAATAAATGTGGTGTCGGTGCATATTCTCATTTATTATTATTTACATTGGACCTAGATACATTCTAATAACAGTAAAATAAATGACAAAAATAATAAAAATTGCATTAAAGTAAATATGCTAAAAGGAAATAAAAATAATGCATGAAATGCAAAACAATAAATAAATATGGTGCATAAAATAAATAAAAAAAAATAAAAATGCAAGACATAAAATAAATATGATACTGAAAATAAAAAAGGAAAATAAAAAAAATGCAAGGCATAAAGTAAATATGATGCAATAAAATAAATAAAAATGCAAGACATAAAATTAAATATGGTGCAAAAATTAAATAAAGAAAATAAAAATGCAAGACATAAAATAAATATGAGGCTGAAAATAAAATGCAAGACATAAAACAAAAATGGTGCTAGAAAATAAAAAAAGAAAAATAGAAAATGCAAGACAAAAAATAAATATGATGCAATAAATAAAAATGCAAGACATAAAATAAATATGATGCATAAAATAAATAAAAAAAATAAAAATAAAAATGCATGGGGTACTGGAAATTAAAGGCAATAAATAAAATGCATAAAAAATAAAAGAAATAAAAAAAATAAAGGTGCAAGAAAAAGAAATAAAAATAAAAGGAAAAGGGAAGAAGAAGGGGGGTGCAGAAGAAGAAAGAGGGGTGGTGGAAGAAACCAGAAATGAAGAGAGGAGAAGAGGAAAGTGGGCTGAGCGCGCAGTCCATTGGGCTCTGAAGGTGAAAAAACCGGACCGGTTCGGTCTGAGAGAACCGAACCGGTTCGGTGTCTATTTATGTCCAAGTCCGGTTTTTTTCTTCATTTCTTCCTCTCCTTTCTCTCTCTACTTCTTCTTTCTTCTTCCTCATCCTCTCTTCCCTCTCACTACGAACCCGGCCAGAAAGGGATCCCGGCGCGGCGGCCGCCGGCGGCGCCACCGCGCCGGAGCACGGAACCTTTTTTTTTTAAAAATATTTTGTGGTTTCTTAGATCCTTTTCTCTCCTCTCTTTGAATCTGAACTCGGATTTTGCAAAAACCTTTTCGAACCACGTAGATCTAAACTTGATTTAAAAAAAAAACTACCTCTTCCTAGTTCTGACTCGGTTTTGCGCTTTGGATCCGGTTATGGTTATGTTTGTGTGGATGTTCGCGTGTGTCATACCCCATTTTTTGACTTATATTTTTTTTTGTGTTTACCTTTTATTATTTCATTCTTATCATAGTATTTCTTATTTTTTATTTGCATTTTATCATTTTCTTTATTAGCATTACTATTATCATCATCATTATCCTTAATATTATTAGTATTATTGTT
Source organism: Medicago ruthenica (assembly GCA_018208015.1). Lineage (NCBI taxonomy): Eukaryota > Viridiplantae > Streptophyta > Magnoliopsida > Fabales > Fabaceae > Medicago > Medicago ruthenica. Next base: position 84,088,013 of record CM031376.1, read on the forward strand.
ATTCTATTTTATTAATAATATCATTATTATCTATTATTATTAGGATTTTATTAATTAATAACATTAATGTTTTCATCATTTTATTATTGTCATCATTTCCATTTTCATTGCTTTTATTATTTTTATTTGCATTTCTTTTTATTTACCTTTTTTATTATTATCATTATTATTATTATTTATTATTATTCATTTTCCACCCTTTTATTTTAAAATACAAAAAATCAAAAAAAAAGGGGAGTTCGCAGTGCGAAATCACCTTCGCACTGCGACCTCTGCGAAATTTTCTGCAGAATTTTATTTATTGATTTATCCTTTTTGCTTTCAATTGCAATTGTTATTATTAGTATTATTACTATTATTATTGCTATTTTGTGACTGATTTGGTGCAGCAATGCAAGAATTAATGTGTGACATTAAAGGTAAAAGGAAAGAAGGATTTTCTTCCAACCTATCATGTGATCAAACAAATTGGCTGCCCTTGGTCAGCTCTTGTCCCTCCCAATTGACCCATCACCCAACCTGAGCTTGCCAGCCAGCTGCTTGATCCCTTTCCTTCCCTTTTTCTCTGCCAAAACCAGCCAAACACAAGTGGTTTTTGCTTGCAAAAAGCTGTTTGTGCTGCCCTGTTTTGAGCTGGATTTCTCCTCCCACACACCAGCCCACATGCTCATTTTGCTTCCCCCAATCTCCCTGTACATGGCAGTACACGTTTTCATTGCTTGACCTTCCAAGATTGCAAGGATTGATCCCAAGAATCACCCCTTTTGCAGCTGCCCTGTTTTACAGTTTTTCTCATCATTACCTTCTAGAATCAATGGCATTTGTGGCTGAGATCAGTCAAGATCTTGCCCCTTGGCACAAGGCAAAGCAACATCTATCCATTAGCATTAAATGCAAAGTGTTCTAGCCTGAATTTAGCCAAAATCAGCTAGTGTTCTAGGATTTTGTTCATCATTACATGGATTGCATTTTTTGCCTATAAAAGGGAATGCAAGGCACTAGGATTTCATACCATCAAGACATTAAAAAGCCAGAGTCACACACACAGCCAATACACACGAAATCCACACAAAAAACCACCACATTGCAGCACCAAGTCAGTTCATACACAAAGCCAAAACCAATTAGAACATTGTTCTTAACCACCAATCAAGCAAGCAAGCCACTTCCAAACTATTGCTAAAGCATTGCTAGGAGTTCTGTAAGTCTCCTTTAATCTTTATTTTGCATTGTGTTTGCTGTTTTCATCCTTTGTTTTGTTCAAATTTGCTTTGTGCACAAAAACCCCTTTTGAAACTCAAAAGGGACCTCAAAGGGGCCAAGCCTTGAAACTAAGTTTTTACCCTCCTTTTTCTTCAATTTTGCCAAGCTTTTTAACCCCCTTTAGGTTCTGAAGCTTGCTTAGAAGCAGTTTCTGAACTTCTGTTCAGAAACAGCTTCTGAGTTTGAAAATTCGCATACTTCGCAGAGCAAAGTATTGCTCGCACTGCGAACAGACCAGAACCTGACTTCGCAGAGCCAAGTTCTGGTTGCTCTGCGAAGTATGTGAAACTCAGAACATGAATCAGGCATTTAAATGTCAAATTTTTGGGGTTCCAGCCCTTGATTCAGAACCTAAAGAGGGTTAAAACAATTTTTGTCCAAACCCTATTCATAATCATGCACAACTTTGAAGATTTCACAAGTTCGTGCGTTAAATTTTGAGTAACTTGTGAAACAAGTTATGTTCTTTAATATTTTCAAAAACCAAGTTTGAGCAGCAAGCTAAAGTTCGTTTATTTTCAAAACAAACTTGAACAACCATGTTGTTCATGATTTTCAATCCAAACGCGAATTTAAGCCAAGCTTGCTCATCCTTTTTAAACCAAGCTCGAATTGAGCCGAACTTGCGAACTTTCCAATTTTGTGCATGTCTTATGAATTTGTTTCTCATTCAAACTTGAACTACACTCGTTCTTGAGTTTCGATAGCTTAAGTAACGAGCAATGTTCATGATTTTAATAAACTCGAACAACAAACTTGTTCGTGATTCCCCTTTTTTCTCTAAACTTTCCCTTTAAGGCATTTTTGTTCCTTTGAGATTCCTTAGAGTCCTAGTAAAACCAAACTTGAATGAAACGGGAATGGCTTGACGTATGTCTCCCCAAACCTCGGTTGCACGAATGCGTGACGTATGTCTCGTCGCTTGGGCAATCGTCATTCCACCCTTTGACGCGTCCAGTACGCTCAACCTTCCCTTGGCCCCCTTGTGGCCATTTTTACCCTTTTCTTGGCCCTCGTGGTCAATCCGAACCTTTCGCGCCTTTGCGCGTTCATTTTTAACCATTTACGACTTTGCGCGAATTTATCGCCTCCGCGCGTTTGTCGTTTATTTTCAAGCTTTTTACGCCCCTGCACGTTTGTCTTTTTATTTTCAAAACATTCACGCCTTGCACGAGTTTATCGCCTTAGCGTCCACCTTTCACCATTTAAAACTTTGTACGTCCTCGTACGTTTTGAAACCTTTGATCAAGTCCGAGTGCAAATCCTTTTTATCAAATCATTTACTTTACACATTGTCGTCAGTGGCCAGTTCGGCAACAACCCGAACAGCTGACATTTACTTTTCATTTCTTGTCGTCAATGGCCAGTTCGGCAACAACCCGAACAGTTGACATTTATTTTCATTACTTTCTTTTTTCAAACTTTTTCGCTCGGACGCGATTAAATTTTTTTTTTAACTAAAATGAACCAACATACAAACTTTTTCTACCAAAGAACTACGTACGCTTTGAATTCTCCGACTACCGGGAGATACGTAGGAGCAAGATCGACATCTTGTCAAGCCCATTAATAAAAAACCTTTTTTTCCCTTTCGTTCATTTTTATCTCTTTCTTCATCTCGCATTATGTTTTTATATTTTCTTTTTATATATGTTTCAACACGCAAGTAAAACATCGAAGCATTTTAAGCCTAAGCCGACTAAGAGGTTCCCGTTGAGTACAACGGATGTGAGGGGTGCTAAAACCTTCCCCTCGCATAATCGACTTTCGAACCTAAAAATATTTTTTCAAAAGGGTAATTTCGAACTTTTTTCCTTTTCTCCCCGAAAAATTAAAAGTTCAGTCGTGATTTAAATTCAGTGATTCAATGCTTCGCAATAGCTTGACATCCGAAATTCGACGCGACAGCGTGTGTGTGTGTAGTGGGTAGTAAACCGTGAGTTATGTGACTTGTGTGGTGTTGGCCGTGAGTTGTATGACTTGTGTGGTGTGGCCGTGAAATGTGTGGGCTGGGTTGCTGGGTTTCTGTTTTAAGATTTTGATTTCTGGAGAATGAAATGAAGAGTATGAGAAAATGATTTTGGGTTTTTTAGTTTTCCGGTGGCCGGAATTGGGTTTTGTGGTGGCTGTTGGTGGTTCACAGTGGCTGGGAAATTCTGACTGTGTATTGGTACTGTGTACTTGGCTCTGACGTGAACAGTGCATTAATGCTATTTATAGTAAAAAAATGGGTAAAAATGAAAATGACAAAAATGCCCCTCTGGGCCTTGGACAGAAATGGACTAAAATTGGACTAAAAAAAAACTAAAATAAAAACAGTAAAATAAAATAAAATAAAAACGAAAATGAAAAGAAAAAAACTAATAAAAGAGATTAAAAAAAGGAATAAACAAAAAGAAATTAAAAAAAAAAGAAATAAATAAAAGAAATAATAATAATAACAATAATAATAATAATAAAATGAAAACGGTCGCCTTCGGAACAAAAATGAGGTATTTTAAAATACCTCCTTGCCGAAATTTCGTCTGAAACGACGAAAATTTCTGACTTAAAAGACGAGAGAAACAAATTGAACACGGGTCAAAAATGGGGTATGACACGTCCCTTTTTATATGAGTAATTTACAAAAATTACGTGTATTAAGAAAAGTTGTTACAGTAATAAAGTTATCTCAAATGTGTGTGACTATTACTAAATTACCCTTAATTAATATATATTTAATGTTAACTTTTCATATACAAAGACAAATTGATGGTATTAATAAGAGGTATATTTGGAAAAAGAGTAATCAATGCATTTAGGAATTTGTATATGATCTTATATTAAGGACAAAACTTTTTTATAAACTACTCTTATAAATTGGGACAGAGGGAGTACAATTTTATCTAAAGTTAAGTCAATTGATTTTTTATTTGTCAAGCAAGTCGATTGACTTTATTATCAATCGAAATATACATTTGAAACAATAGTAATTACATTAATTAAAGTAAAAGATTTTAAACACCATGCCCCACCACCACCCATAATTGCTTGGCACCACCCTATAAACAAGTCTCTTATCTTTTTTGACGTTAATTAAAAGGAAAAACAGCCTAATACACTAAGTTTTTCTAATAATCACTACTTTATATTTGTGCTTTGTTCCAACACCAACTTTTAATATGGTCTTTTTGTTATTCAATGTTGTAACGTTTTAGTGGGATTCATATAGGCAAAGAGACGTGGTGGTGACATGAAAAAGGGTTTACAGGAAAAGGGTACTACATGAGTTGGGTTTACAGAAAATATTTATGTAGTCATAATTCCAATGAAATTTATTTTAGTGCACACACTTTTTTTTGGCAGATTTAAGCGCACAAGGGTATATACATATTACTTTAATTATTTTAAAAACATATGTCATTTAATTCTTTCTTTAACATTTTTATAGTTGTGTTCAAATAAAATTTATTTGATATCGTGATCAAGCTTTCTCTAATGCTTACCCAAATCATAATAGTCTCAAATAATTACTTTTTTGTTATATATATATATATATATTTCTTCTTGCTGGAAATAAAATTCTGGGTTTGAAAAAAAAATGGTGGAGATTGTTGCTGGTGTATTTAGGAAGGTGAAGGGGATGTTTTTCCTTTTTTTAATATGTTATATATTTTTTTAAATAATTATTAATTAATAAAAATTAAACGGAAAAGATATAAAAAGCCAACTCAGCGCGCCACGTCATCAGTTTTACAGAGTCATATCCTAGTCAGCGTGTGATGTAGGATCAAAAGTAAGTATAATTTTTTATCATTTTCACAGGGACTAGTGCGATATGTCTGAACCGTTCAACAATTTATATTGTTTTAAGTGTCGGGTTTATAAAGTGATTGTTACGTAAATTGCTAAAGCTTATAACACGCTAAAGAAAGTTGTGTGTTTAACAAAGGGATAAATATGTTTGGATTAAACTTCATCAAAACTTTTTCACATGTATTCCTATGATTTGATATTACCAATTCTGACGATTACTCGATATTCTCACGTATTGCTCGGCAAATCATATTCATTTATAAACAAGATTGCAATTTCAATCGTATTGATTAATCGATGATTTCTCAACCTATTAACCAATCCGATAGCATTATGTTTCAATACTTTTGGTGAGTATTAATACCAAATCCTACGTCTAGAATTTAGTCATCAGTAGATGTTATCCTAATCTAGATTCAAAGAGTATTTCTCAATATCAAATTAAATCATAATCAAACATTAAGAACAAGAACAACATCAATATCATAAGTGATTTAGAATCAAGCAATATACAATCAAAGGAAATAGATATTAGAAGATTTGATTACATTTAATCCCAACAAAAAGAGTTTAGCTACTCATTTTCATGGTAAGCTTACAAAGATGAAGAAGGGTGAATTGATTTGCCATCAAGCCTTGATCTCTCAAGAATTGTTGTTAATTCCACCTTCAATTCTTGCTCCACTGTGTTTCTCTCTCTTTCTGTGTGAAATTTGCACCTCAAAATAACATAATAATTTTTTTTCCCACTTTTGTACCTATTTATAGATACTCTGAAATTTTAGACTTCGCTCAGCGAAGTGACCTTTCTTCACCAGTGGGTTTCTGCCACCTAAGCATCTGACCAGTTCCAAACCGCCCTCGCTCGCTTAGCGTACTGATACTTAGCTTAGCGAAGTGTTTCACTCAGCGAAAGTCTACTTTGCTGAGCGATGCACTGAATTTCTTGACTTTGGAACTCTCTGCCTGACTTCGCTTGGACTTTGTCGAGCGACCCTTTTGGTGCTGACCTCGCTTGGACTTCACTTAGCCATTCCCTGTTTGCCTGATTTTCATTACTTTCTGTCAGGCTTCGCCTGGAGGTCGCTGAGCGACGCCTTTGACACCTTTCTCATCCAATTTTGATCTTTATGTCCAAAGCAAGTGTAATTACCTACAAAAATGGTTGGCATTAGGTCTAACAAGCATAAAATGATATTTATCCATTGTTTTGAGACTTTTACCTAGATAACTTGTGTACTGGCAGTGAGTACAATGCTTCTAGAAACTAGGGTTTCTGTGCTGTGTTTAGGTCATGCCTCGGGAATGGTCCCGAGGTTACTATTTGTAGCCTTTTTTGGGCCTACCCGGTCATGGTTTCGGGCCTAAAGCATAAAAGGGCCAAAACCATGACTTGGGCGCCCTCGTAAGCTGCTGAGGGCGCCCCCAAAGGGTTATGTGTGATTGTCAAGTGGGCCCTATGCCCTCTTGGAGGACGTCCAGCCCTATTTTAAGGGTTCACACCCTTGGCTTTGGGGTCTTAATTCCTAGATAGTGAGAACTACGGTCCACAGCCCAACAAGCACGAGTCTTGGTACAAGGCGAAGTGATTAAACTGTTTACAGGGGGTTTGTCTATGACCTTTTGCCCAGCAAGTGGGGCTTAGTAGCTACGAAGCCATGTGAAAAAATTTTATGAATATCAGCCCAACATGGGTGTTTAAACCCTGCATGGGTACTAGCCCAACACGGATGCTAGCCCAACGTGGGTATTAGCTCCATGTTTTGTTTTGAGTACCTTAGTGGGCGGCACTAGCCCTACGAGAGTGTGGGCGCCAGCCCAACAGGAATATTCATGCTAGCCCAACAAGCACAAGTCTTGGTACAAGGCGAAGTGATTAAACTGTGTGTAGCTCGCCGCGCCCTTTGGACCGCGTGTTGAGGACTCTTCTTATTGGGATCCGACGGTTGGCGTGAGGCGACCGTTCGCTCTCGTTGACGTGTCGTAATCTTAGCGGTTCTCGGAAATCGTGCCAACTTAAGTGACGTCATCTGCGCGTTTTCCCAGGCTTTTCACTTTAAACTGAACGCGGATCTAATCAGTTCCTTTCCCTGTCTTTTCACTTTCCTTCTCCTTTCTTTGTCCGAAACGCACGTCATTCGCCATTTGCAAACAGTTCTTAGAATCAACGCTTTCCTCCAGAATCAAATCAGTCCCTTTCCTCGTTCGGCTTTTCTTCATTCGAAACAGGTAATCCCTTTTTTAGAATTCATCTTCTGATCGTTAGCGCTTCGTTTTTGTAATTCAAACTAGGACATGGTAGTTATCAGGGAGTGTGATGGGAAGGGAAACGTGTTATCTCCGGCTAACTCGGAGGAAAGGGATGCGTTATTGAGAGAGGCGGTTAGGCTTGCGAAACGATCGGATGGGACCACCGATTGGGTTGCCTTTGAGAATGCCTACTATGGCCATTCCCTTTTAGGGGAGTTTTCGAGCGACTCGAGTGATAGCGAGGATAAAGACGATAGCGGGAATTCATCTGATTGTGTTATTCTTTCTGTTCGTCCAGGTCCCTCGAAAGAAAATCACGGTATGGCGTCCGCTAGTGATTTGGGGCTAGGGGGTTCTACTAGCGAAATGATGCGCTTGGAGTCCGTGTTTACGGATCCTGAACGAGTGGGGCTGTTCCGAAGCAAGGTGAATGTTTCTTCGACAGGGTGCGAAGATGATGTGGTTCTGGAGCCCTGCCGTCCCGGTGAGAAAGTGTACTTACGGATGCCAAGGAGTAGGGCCCACGAGTTCTTCTATATGTATGCGGCGGTCTTTGAAGATTTGGGCGTGAAGTATCCATTCACGCCCTTCTCCGAAACTGTCCTGAGGTGGTTGAATGTGGCGCCCTCGCAGCTTCAGCCCAACAGTTGGGCGTTCATCCGGGCCTTTGAGATAGCTTGCGAGGGATTAGGCTTTGAGCCCTCCGCCGGGTGCTTCTTTAGCTTCTATGGTACTCGGGGGGTGGACAAATCGTCTTGGGTCTCTGTTGGCGCGCACCCTGGGAAACGGTTGTTTCCACCCTACGCCTCCCATTACAAAAACTGGAGACGGACATTCCTTAGGGTGAGGGGAGGAGGGCGCGTACACAATGAATTAAAGTTTCCCATTTGCTGGACGAGTTCCCCAGCTTCCATTACGGGGTTTTCTTTCGAACAGTTGAGTGCGTATGAACAAGGTGTTGTTTCCTTCCTGGATAAAATGCTGCCCATGGATATCCGGGAATTGCTGAATAGAGAGGGAGATTTCGATAGCTTAGAGACCTATTTGCGTGAGTTGATTTCATAACTTTGCTTGTCTAACTTTTTGCCTTTCTCTTTATTAATTATTTGTGTAATGGCGCTGGCCTTTTGACTTGCAGAATCAATGGCGCCACTAACAGCTGCAGAGAGGAAGCAGTATTTGGCGGAGCTGAAGGCCAAGAGGTCGGGCGGGGTGGCTGACGCTGGCGACTCTTCTGGGCTCATCCTTCGTAAGTCCAAAAAGAAAGCCGAGATTGCTCTTGACGCTCAACCTGAGTGTACTGTGGACGTGGCGCAGGAGAAGACTCAGGAGGAGAAGAAAAGGAAGGCGGCGGATCGGGAGGAGGGGGTGATAAAAGAGAGGAGGTCGAAACGGGCGCATTCTCATCCCGCCATTGAACTTACTGGCCCCTGCCGGGATGTTCGGTCTTTCTGGGATAAGGATTTTGATTTCGAAGCCTACGTGAAAGAAAAGATGGTTTGCAATCCTGATGATGTGACAGCTGGGATGCAGAACCCTGTTCCTTTTGCGACGAGGGATATCGGCGTGAACTGTCTGCGGTCTATTATGCTCTTGATGTCCGTTGATTGCAAATATGCGGAGTCAGTTCGTAATGGAGAAACGTTGTTGGAAAGGGTGAAGCTGCTGGAGAAGGAATTACAAGAGGTTCAAGAGGGCAAGGAGAAAGAGGTCAAGGAGGCGGCGGAGGCGCTGAGGGCCGAGTTCGACGAGAAAATCAGTGACCTGAAGGTTGGTCATGACGCTGACTTAGCTGGGAAGGACGCGGTGATCATTCGTTTGAGGAAAGAGGTCGCCTCGGGGGTTGATAGGGAGACAGCGTTGCAGGCTGAGGTTGCGGAAGCCAAAGGAGAACTGGCGCTGTCTTTTGAGACTGGGTTTGAGCGTGCGAAGGAGCAGGCCGCCTTACTTCATCCTGAAGCTGATCTTTCGTCTATGGATTCGTTCAAGATAATTGTAGATGGCGTCCTTGTGGACGAGCAATAGTCTTTGTTGTAACTTTAATTTACTTTGAACTTTCTTGCATTTGTATTGATGCGTGATTTGTACTATATTTCGTTGGTTTCTTGTTCAATGATGGCGATGATAATGCTTCTTGGGTGGTAGTTATTACTTGTACGTTTTCTCAATTTATTTAAGATTGTCGAATCCGTTGAGCTTTCCGGTGTTATTGCTCTATTGAGGCATCTTATGTATGAACTCTTTTATTTTCGCGACGTGTTCGTTTTCTTCTTGCGACGCCTTAGTGTTAAGGACTTAAGTGGCGATTTTGTTTTTCGGCTCGCGACGTCTTAGAGCCCTCTTGGGGGTTAAGGAATTAGGAGGCGATCTTGTTTTTCGGCTCGCGACGTCTTAGAGCCCTCTTGGGGGTTAAGGAATTAGGCGGCGATCTTATTTTCGTCTCGCGACGTCTTAGAGCCCTCTTGGGGGTTAAGGAATTAGGCGGCGATCTTATTTTCGTCTCGCGACGTCTTAGAGCCCTCTTGGGGGTTAAGGAATTAGGCGGCGATCTTATTTTCGTCTCGCGACGTCTTAGAGCCCTCTTGGGGGTTAAGGAATTAGGCGGCGATCTATTTTAAGCACACGACGTCTTAGAGCCCTGTCTTTTAGGGTTAAGGAATTAGGTGGCAACCCCTTTGGGGTTAGATGCGCCCTTTGTGAGTTGATGCTACCTAGCTTGTTTCGGCGATATCTGTGATACTGGAGTCAAACAGAGATAAGCGTAAACGGAAATTGGTGCCTCATTAAAAACCCAGCTTTCGCGGGGAAAAGAGTGCTCCCTTATTCCTCTTTGTTAATTGACATCAAAATACAAAAAATTCAAAAGAAAATGCAAGCAAGACTTTACAGCAGTTCGACCTTGTTTGGCTTGTTCGTAGGAATGGTGAAGTACTCAGCTGTAGTAATGGCGTAGGTTGGCGGCATTCCAGGTTCGTGGTATCGTGTCTCCATTCAGCTCTTCCAACTTGTATGCTCCGTGTGCTAGCTTTTCCCTGACTCGGTATGGTCCTTCCCAGTTGGGAAGTAACTTTCCAATTCGGGTGGGCGCGACGACCTGTCTTAAGACCAAATCTCCTTCTTTCATGTCTCTTGGTATTACTTTTGAATTGTACCGGCGGGCTGCTCTTTGTTTGGCGGCAAATTCCCGGATGTGGGCGGCTTCCCGTACCTCGTCAATCATGTCTATCCCACATAGTAAGCTCACCTCATTAGCCTCCTCTGAGAAGTTCTCCCGGCGCCACGTCGGTGTGTCAATTTCTACGGGCAGCATCGCGTCGGCGCCGTATACCATGGTGAACGGGGTTTCCTTGGTTGTGGAATGAGGCGTCGTGTGATATGACCAGAGCACTTCATGCAATTGGTCAGCCCAAAGTCCTTTGGCGTCGTCAAGCTTCTTTTTTATGCCGTTCAAGATCACCTTGTTCGCAGATTCGGCTTGCCCGTTTGCTTGGGGATGGATGACTGAAACAAACTTCGTCTGGATTCCGAGTTGATTGCAGAATTCTACCACCTTGGAACTGGCGAACTGGGTCCCGTTGTCAGATACTATAACTTTGGGAAGCCCAAACCTGCATATTATTTTCTTCCAGTAGAAGCGTATTACTCTGTCCGCCGTGATTTTGGCGACCGCTTCGGCCTCGACCCACTTCGTGAAGTAATCCACTCCGACTATGAGAAATTTCAGTTGTCCTGGTGCCAACGGGAATGGGCCTACAATATCCACTTCCCATTTATGAAAAGGCCATGGGGAAAAGACCGAGGTGAGTTTGCAAGCAGGGGCGTGCTTCTTATCAGAAAATCTTTGACACTTGTCACACTTTCGTACAAAGTCTGCGCTCTCTTGGATCATTGTTGGCCAGTAATAACCTGCTCTCAACAGCTTCGCGGCCAAGGATCGTCCGCTGATGTGGCTCCCGCATACGCCTTCGTGCACTTCTAAGAGGACGAGGTGGGTCTCGTTTTCACCTAAGCACCTGAGCAGAGGCGATGCCTTGCCTCTCTTGTATAATTTGCCAGCGACCATGCAATACTTCGAAGCCTTTTTTCGTATCTGTAGTTCTTCCTCCTCGCTTTTGGGATTAAACGCTCCTGTGAGGTATTTGATGAGAGGCGTCATCCATCCCTCCTCCTCACTCTCCACGGCGCCTACTTCCATGATCTCTGTGCTGGGGGCCGCCAGCACCTCCTGGATGACCATTCTGTTGTTCCCCGGGCGTTTGGTGCTGGCCAGTTTAGACAAAAGGTCGGCTCTTGAATTCTGCTCTCTTGGAACGTAGATTGCTTCGAAGAACTTGAAGGTGGAGGCTAAACTGTTGACCTTTGCTAAGTATTTGGTAAGTTGACTGTCCTTCGCTTGGTATTCCCCGGTAATTTGGCTCGTCACCAACTGGGAGTCGCTCTTCGCCCTCAAGTTTTCCGCTCCCATCTCTTGTGCCAGCTTCATGCCCGCTACCAGGGCTTCATACTCTGCTTGGTTGTTGCTCGCCTTGAACTCAAATCTCAGCGACTGCTCTATGATTAGGCCCCCTGGACCCTCCAACACTATGCCGGCTCCACTACCTTTGAGGTTTGATGATCCGTCGACCGATAACAACCATACGAAAGGGGCGACTTCTTCCACCGGGGATGAGAATTCTACTAGGAAGTCAGCCAGGACTTGTGACTTTATGCTGCCTCTAGGAAGATATTGAATGTCATATTCGGACAATTCCACTGCCCAGGATACCATCCTTCCCGCCAGGTCTGGTTTCCCCAACACTTGCTTGATGGGGTAGTTGGATTTGACAACAACTCTATGTCCCTGAAAATATGGTCGCAGCTTCCTCGCTGTTGCTACTACTGCTAGAGCCAGGCGTTCTATTTTCTGGTATCTCAGCTCGGCTCCTTTGAATACCTTGCTCACAAAATACACTGGTTTTTCACCTTCGTCAGAATCTTGCACAAGGACGGAACTCATAGCATTTTCCGATATAGATAGGTAGAGGAAAAGGACGGCGCCTGCGTCTGGACGATGCAGAACGGGCGGGCTGGAAAGGAACGTCTTAATCTTTGCGAACGCATCTTCGCACTCTTCCGTCCATTGGAAAAGTTCCTTCTTCTTTATTGAGGCAAAGAAAGAGAAAGCTTTATCGCCGGCGCATGATAAAAACCTGGAGAGCGCTGCGAGCCTGCCCGTCAACTGCTGCACCTCCTTGATGCTAGAGGGGCTTCTCATGTTGATTATCGCCTGACACTTGTCAGGGTTTGCCTCGATACCGCGCCGGGTCAGCATGAAGCCTAGGAATTTCCCTGCGTGAACCCCAAAAGAGCATTTGGCCGGGTTGAGACGCATGTTATACGCGCGAACTTGATCGAAGATCTCTTCCAGGTCCTTTGCATGGCTTTTGTCATGTTTTGTTTTTACTACCAGATCGTCGATGTAGACCTCCAAATTCTTTCCGATTTGTTCGGCAAAGGCGGTGTCCATTAACCTTTGAAAGGTGGCGCCGGCGTTCTTTAAGCCAAAAGGCATAACTTCGTAGTGGTAGTTGTGGTGATTAGTCATGAAGGCCGTTTTTGGGGCGTCGAGAGGATCCATCTTTATTTGGTTGTAACCGGAGTATGCGTCCATGAAACTCAGGGTTTGGTATCCTGACGCGTTGTCGATGAGGTGGTCAATGTTTGGGAGGGGATATGGGTCTTTTGGGCAAGCGGTGTTCAGATCGGTGTAGTCGACGCACATGCGCCATTTTCCGTTAGCTTTCTTTACAAGGACGACGTTCGCCAGCCAGGTAGGATACTTGATTTCACTTATGAAACGGGCGTCTCTTAACTTGGCCACCTCTTCATCTACTGCTTTCCTCCTTTCTTCGCCTAATTTTCTTTTGCGCTGAGCCACTGGCTTCACTCCTGGGCGTAGGGCGAGGTGGTGACATACGATGGTAGGGTCGATGCCGGGCATGTCTGATGGTTGCCAGGCGAACAGGTCTAAGTTTCTTCTCAGGAGATCCACTAGATTTTGCTCTTCGGCGGGATCCAAAGAGGTTCCCACCTTGGTGGTTTGATGCGGCTCCGGGCCTATTGTGACTTCCTTCAGATCCTCCGTGGGTTCAAGACGTTCATTCTGGAATTCTTCCCTTGGATCCAAGTCGATGACGTTAACTTGCAACGTTTTGCTGTGGCTGCGAAGTTGCTGGATCTGTTGCCGTACTGCTTCTGCCGCCTCTGGGTCCATGAACAACGATGGCGACGATGGTCGTTTTTTTTTTTTTTTTTTTTTTTTTGGCGTCGGTTATCAAGGTCTGAAGATTGCGACTGAGGATTCTTGGTCGGGATTGCGAATTTCGGAGGGATTAATTGATGTTTTGAACAGGGAATGGGTCGACTGTTTGATGAGAGTTAGGTCTAGGGGTGAATCGCGGCGGATTCGAAGGTTTCGAGGTTGCTCCTGGAAAATATGGTGGATGCACGGCGCTCTGATGACTTTCAGGGACCGTGGATCGGCCGTTTTTCTCTAGGAGACGGTGGCTAGGTCAGTTTTACCGTAGCCCCATGGTGGGCGCCAACTGTACTGGCAGTGAGTACAATGCTTCTAGAAACTAGGGTTTCTGTGCTGTGTTTAGGTCATGCCTCGGGAATGGTCCCGAGGTTACTATTTGTAGCCTTTTTTGGGCCTACCCGGTCATGGTTTCGGGCCTAAAGCATAAAAGGGCCAAAACCATGACTTGGGCGCCCTCGTAAGCTGCTGAGGGCGCCCCCAAAGGGTTATGTGTGATTGTCAAGTGGGCCCTATGCCCTCTTGGAGGACGTCCAGCCCTATTTTAAGGGTTCACACCCTTGGCTTTGGGGTCTTAATTCCTAGATAGTGAGAACTACGGTCCAACTTGCAAAATAAGTAACCAAAGTGCCTAAATTATATGTGCTTTTTAACTAATTTCTGGCACTTATCAGCGTGCCACATAGTCAATTATGCACAGTCAGCCCTCCTGAAGGTTTAAAACCAAAGAATCTTTAAATTACAAGGGGAAATCTCCAATTTTTTTTTTACAGAGGGTAAACCAAATATCGCCCAAATGGCAGGGGGTAAAACTCTATTAACCCATATTTAAATTGAGCATTTCAAATTATAAAATAACAATTAAAATCTACGTTTCTTTGGATCATCTAATCAAAATCGAACAACCTAGCCTTTTCTAACTGTGTGAAAGCAAAAAATGTCCAACAACAAAAATCTAATTTCGCATATTTTTCAAATAATGAATCATTTGATGACGATCGAAAGTTGCGCATGTTAATTAATTATTGAGATCACTTAATAAGTTAATATGAGTTTGGTCTCATGGACCTCAATGTTTTACATGTTTGAAAGTCTTGCTTGGTTACCTATAAATTCTTAAACTTTTGCATGGATCTCAAGAAATTTACATGGAGGAAGTGTTTCTATCAAACCGGTGTAAGAATAAATCCGTTGAGATAATCAATCACTTTAAACTTTTAAATATAAATTTTGTATGGATAAAGAGGTTTCATATTCTATTATTTTCAACATTCAAATTAATTGCGTAAAAAAAAATTCAAATTAATACTCCATCCGTCCCTTTTTATAGGAGTAATTTACAAAAATCACGTGTATTAAGAAAAGTTGTTAGAGTAATAAAGTTGTCTCAAATGTGTGTGACTATTACTAAATTACTCTTAATTAATATATATTTAATGTTAACTTTTCATATACCAAGACAAATTGATGGTATTAATAAGGGGTATATTTGGAAAGAGTAATCAATGCATCTAGAAATTTGTATATGATCTTATATTTAAGGACAAAACTTTTTTGTAAACTACACTTATAAATAGGGACGGAGGGAGTATAATTTTATCTAAAGTTAAGTCAATTGATTTTTTATTTGTCAAGCAAGTCGATTGACTTTATTATCAATCGAAATATAAATTTGTTAAAGTAAAAGATTTTAAACACCATGCCCCACCACCACCCATAATTGCTTGGCACCACCCTATAAACAAGTCTCTTATCTTTTCTGACGTTAATTAAAAGGAAAAACAACCTAATACACTAAGTTTTTCTAATAATCACTACTTTATATTTGTGCTTTGTTCCAACACCAACTTTTAATATGGTCTTTTTGTTATTCAATGTTGTAACGTTTTAGTGGGATTCATATAGGCAAAGAGACGTGGTGGTGACATGAAAAAGGGTTTACAGGAAAAGGGTACTACATGAGTTGGGTTTACAGAAAATATTTATGTAGTCATAATTCCAATGAAATTTATTTTAGTGCACACACTTTTTTTTGGCAGATTTAAGCGCACAAGGGTATATACATAGTATTACTTAATTATTTTAAAAACATATGTCATTTAATTCTTTCTTTAACATTTTTATAGTTGTGTTCAAATAAAATTTATTTGATATCATGATCAAGCTTTCTCTAATGCTTACCCAAATCATAATAGTCTCAAATAATTACTTTTTTGTTATATATATATATATATATCCATGTGACACAAGTTTTCCACCATACCAAAAGTTTAAGAAAATTACTTTTCTCTCATACAAAATTGCTCACTCTCATACAAACTGACTAAAATACCCCCAACGTGACTTAAGTCACGTCCCGTATATATTAGTGTGACTTAAATCACACTCAGAATATATCAACGTGAGTTAACTCATGTTGGGTACTTATTATTACATTACACTAAAACATAAATATTATTACACACAACATAAATATTATTACATTACATTGCAATTTATTACATTCAACAATGATTATTATAACATAAATTAAAGAATTTTTTTTTTTAAAAAATCGATTAATCATAATGATCAATCCTCTTGGGGTGGGGGGTAAATGGCCACTTTTGGGCAACCCCTATAGCAAATCTAAGGTAGACGAACCCGCCATAACCACCTCTACCGCTAGCGGGAAAACAAAATCAGGGTGGATTATTGTCGATTAATCATAATGATCCTAATAGGACTAAAAAGTTCCCTCGTCGATTAATATAATGATCTCAATCGCCGTCATAAAAAACAGCATAAGATCATTATGATTAATCGACGACGGACATTGAGGCCGTTTACGCTTATACTAACAAAACTACAAAAACAAAATATGAGAGAAGAGATGGGAGAATGAGAAGAAATGAGAATGAGAAAAAATGAAAGGAAATGTTTCAATTTATAGATTTTTTGCTTGAATTTTATTGGTCGAAGAAAGTAACAGCTCCTCCTTGATTGGCCACCGTCATAACTGCCGTCCATCCTACGTGAGTTAACTCACGCTGGGCTATAACCTGCGTGAGTTAACTCACGTTGATAACTGACCATTCTACTGAACCGACCATTCTACTGAGCGTGACTTAAGTCACGCTCATTACAGGTCAACGTGAGTTAACTCACGCTGGCTTATGGTGTAGCAGCAGAACAACATTGAATGTTGTCAACTAAGCCATTAATGACCCGTAATCAATACACATTCATAATTGATCTAAATTACACCATTTCAACGACATAATCACACACAATCGTTCCAAATTACACAAATTCTTCATTTTTGAACACAACCGCAATCTTTCTTAGCAAAGCCGAATGTCTTGGACCGCTTTGCTTCCTCAAAGATAAAACACAATGCGGGTATAGATACATAACCCTCCAACTCATAGTACAAAAAGTCTCCTTTGTATCTATGTTCTAAGACGGTACGACTCCTCCCAAAACTTGCTTGTATCTCAGACAATTGGATAGCCAACATCTTGTCTATTTCATCCCAACACGATTCCAAATCTCCCACACTACCCCTCAAATATTTTTTCAATATTCCATGAGCCGATTCAACATTGTTGGTGGTTCTGCAACCTAGATGCAAGACTTTAGCTGTCCATGCCCTCACAGATTTTTTTTAACGGTGTTCAATATTGTGGTTTGAACATAGTCAAGGAACTTTGGAAATGGTTTGCATACATCTTTGAATCGCATTACCGCACTTGCATATGCATCCTCCGTAGGAGATTCAACCAAATCTTTTAAATCCATGATTTTGTCAACAACTTCACTTGTAACAGCCCAATTTTTAGCGTTAGATTTATTTGTTATCATTAATTAGTATTATTTATTTAATTATATGTTAATTGATTATTTGTGTGTGAATGGTGGGTTAGTAGAATTATTAGTGCTAGAGTGACATTTTTGTAAATACGCTAGGGCTAGTAATTTGAATTTTAGAGAATGGTGGTGTATAATTAATATGAGGGGTTTAAGTGAAATAAAAGTGTAGATAAAATAATTGTGAGACAATTGTGACTAATCCCATTAGTGGAAGTAACCCTAAAACCATATTATAAATACACTAGTAGTGAGTGGTGGTGAATTAGGTTAAACATTATAACACAAAATTTTGAGAGGCAAGTGAGAGAATAGTGAGAGAAGAGGCTTGGAGAAGAGGAAACTAGAAGAGATCAAGGGGAAGGGGGAATTCTACTAGAAATAGTAAGACAAGTGAAGAATTAAGGTAAGAGGGGAAATTACTTTTAGCAAGTGGGTTAAATAAGCACTTATGAGGTTTGAGTGTTTTAGATTATGATTAAATGCATGATTAATTGCTGCTGAATTGGTGAATTTTCGTGTTCCTTTTTAGTGATTAAATTAAGCATGTTAAACCTTGATGAAATTGTATTTTATTCATGTCAAAATTCATGTTTAATTATGATTAATTGATATCTTTGTGAATTTTGCTGAATTTGATGATTAACATGATAATTGAATGATGTTTGTTGATTATGAAACTGATTATGAGTATGAGTATGTGTTTTGTTTGAGAAATCATGAAGTTATGTTGAATAAGTTGTGATTTAAGTGATTTTGAGAAAATTGATTAATTAAGTGAATTTGATTAAGTTGCTACTGTTTTAACTAAGTTGCTGCCATATGATGAAAAACATGAAAATATTATGTTGGTTGTGTAGCTTTGATGAGAGTTAAGTTGTTGTTGTTAGTGTTTTGCTAAAATGGCTTAATTAAGTGAAAATGAACAAGTTGCTGCTTAAATGAATAAGTTGCTGTTGGAATAGTTTGAATAGGTGATTATGGTGATGTTGAACTTGATGAAATTGTTGGATTAAGCCCTAATAGCCAATCTATTTTGATTGGATTTGGCTTTGTATCATGACTTTGATATATATATATATATATATATATATATATATATATATATATATATATATGAATATAAGGCATTTATTTATTCTTTTGTTTAGTTTCAAAATAATAAATTCCCTAGAATAATTAGTCTGTTTAATGGAACATTAAGTGTGACTTAATCGTGAGACCCATTAAACCAAAGGACATTATTCTTAAAGTATCCGTAGTCAAGCTTTATTGTGAAATGGGATAACATTAAAGCATAGAGACTATTATGTGGGTAGACTAATGATCACATCTCACGGATCACAGATAAAGAGTTGTCAAGTCTTCACATAGGTATAAATATTAGGAGTAATATTTATACTAGATTGACCCACCGTGAGAATACTACATAGTAGAAGTTATGAAAAATGTCATAAGATATTCTCATAGTGATAGTGGTGTATTCCACCCTTTGACCTGAAACCACTATGTACCCTAGATGTAGGAGTCGAGTGCTTTATCACCATTCAAACATTGTCTGTAATAGGATGATTATAAAGTTGGTTGATGGGTACTCCATGAATCAGTCTAAGGGATATGAGTGACCTAGATGGAATTTGTCCCTCCTACATAACAGGAGAAATGTCTATGGGCCCAATATTGAACTAGACAAGGATGACACGGTCTATGCCTTGTGTTCAATATAGACATGAGGGCAAAAGGGTAATTATACACATGTTAATTATCACAGAAAGGTTTCGTCAGATCACATGACATTCTCGTCACTTGGGTAGCAGTGATGTGTTGCTAGATACCGCTCACTGTTTATAGTATTAAATATGTGATTTAATATTATTGCCAACGTTACGGGAACCTATAGGGGTCACACACAAAGGACAGATAGATGAGAGAAATAAATAAGCAAGACTTATTTATAAAATAATAAGTAGGACTTATTAGTAATTAAATAATTAAGTATGACTTATTATTTAATTTATGAAAAATAGAGAAACGCGGTCCACCGTAAGGTACAGTGTATTTAAGTGCTTGGCTTGTTGACCACACAAGTGGTTCTATAAATAGAACCCTTGTGCTGAAGCATTACAGACTTTTGTTGAAACGCTTAACCTAATTCACAAAAGTTGTGAAACCTAGCCGCCGCTCTCTAAACCCTATTCTCTCTGAATCTCCGTTGGAATTGGCTAGCATCAGTCATCGGAGAAGTTCTGTTCGTGTAGACTGAATAAAGGCATCGCTACGTTGCTTTCCTCGTGATCAAAAACAATTCTGCCACAAAGGTTCTGTTCTTCAAGAGGTAAACACATGAATCCTTAAAGTGTTTAAGTATGTGTTTGATTTGTGATTAATGATTTAATCAAGATCCGTTTCAATGGGATTTGTTCCGCTAAGAGGATTAAAATTATGAAAAACCCCTCTTTAAATCCCAACAGAAATAATATTGATGTTGTTATGTAAGCTTATTTACATAATTGTTGGTGAAAATGGAATTTGAGACGAACTTTAAAATTAATCGAAAAACCTTGAGAATTCATAAGATTGCGTGGTTTTGTTGTGGTTTAAGTTGTTAGTTGTATTTCTTGACAATTATGAATAGCTATTAAAATCTTTGAACTTGCAAATCATTTTGAAAGAAAACGTGATACTGGGTATCATTAAATCCAACACATGAGTCATTTATATGCATATATATATATATATATATATATATATATATATATATTTGATAGCATTTTATGAGTGCCTTCATGTTCTGTTCAATTTTGCTGTTGGATACTCACTGTGCCGTGCCTATCCTATTCATGTTGCTGGTTGCTTTGTTGTGCGTGAGTCTTAATCCCAATCTGTTGTTGTCGTGGCAATCTCATGGTGTGCACCATAGCTAGATTTAATTAATTTAGTTATTAGTAGCCTATGGGCAAGTCCTTATACTGTAGCCACTAGATAGTGAAAGTTTGGCATGGGAATGATATATATATATATATATATGCATTTAATAAATTAATAATTAGTATAATTATGCAATTGAAAGAAGGGTAGGGTGAATCAAACCAAAAGGAAAGAAACAGAGGTCGTGAACTGTGAAGGGATGTTACACACGTACGTGTGTGTATATATATATATATATATATATATATATATATATATATATATGCTTGTGTCTAATTGGTTCATAGGTGTGTTAAAACTTTTTATCTTCACTTTTGAATTCAAAGACTTTTAAGGCATTTGTTCGTGTTGTTTTGATTGAAAAATTATATAATGAAGATAGTGCAGTTGTTGCACTTGTGATTTTACAATCAAATGACCAGCAATAACTTTATAAATCAATTATTCATTCACTTTTCTTTGTGGTTGTGATATGCCTAAAATAATAGTACGAGGAATTAAAGTTACAACAGTATGAATGAAGTTGAATCATGAATATAATATGGTGTAGTAATAGGTTGAGGTAACCTTTCTTAATTTATTCATGAAATGTTGATTATGTGATTTATGGTGAATAAATGTAAGAATGATGTAACACCCATACTAAATTATCTAGAATATTTAGCATGCGTATTAATCTGATACTGGATACATTAAAATTTTCAATAATAATAATAATAATACATACAACTGAATGAGTACAAGTTGGCTCGTTTATACAGTTATCCAAATATCATTTACAAATACTTAAACATATGCCGATAAACTTCTGAGCTTGTCCATGACGGGCAACTGCACTTCATCCAGCGTCTCCCTTGCAGAACTTCATCACGATTTTTTTGTAACACCCGTGATTTGGATCCGGGATTCGGCATCTGGGCCCCCGCGATCCCCCGCGATGTACTCATGGACTTCTCCACCCCCCATGTGGAGTTTCATGCCTTCCGTGGGAATCGAACCGTGTACCTAGGGCCTAAGTACAAGTTCCATGCATTCCCACTACCAATTGAGCTAGTAGCTCAATTGGTAGTGGGAATGCATGGAACTTGTACTTAGGCCCCCGGTACATGGTTCGATTCCCACGGAAGGCATGAAACTCCACATGGGGGGTGGAGAAGTCCATGAGTACATCGCGGGGGATCGCGGGGGCCCAAATGCCGAATCCCGGATCCGAATCCCGGGTGTTACAAATGACGTGTTTATGATTAAACTTGGTGAAATGTATTGATATGAAGTGAATTATGATGGATGTGGCTTAATGCATTATAGTTGTGATTTAAATGATGATGTGGTGTTAACATGATTTGTGTGGAATGTATTGATTTGATAATGCAAATAAAATGGTGATTAAATGTAACCTGATTTAAGATCATGATTTTTTGGCAATGTGCATTGTCGAGTCTTTACGTGAACATTCCATGCATTCATAGTAAGTTATTGGTGTGTGAATTCAGTGCGGGGTTTTAGATCACGAGAATTCATAAGTGTGTGAATTCAGTGCGGGGTTTTAGACCTCGAGAATTCATTGGTGAGTGATTCACGATCACAAAATTATAGTAGCCTGATTTGAGATCAGGATTGGTACCACATGCATGCAGAGTCGTAATAGGCTCATTACATTCACACGAGTCGTGTTTGGTAATGTTTTGGTGTGAACTTGTGCATTTATATGGTAAATGTCAATTGGTGATGTGTGGAAATTATGGAATGATTCATAACTGTGCAATTGATGATCTATAGTTGAGATGATGATTTAACTGTTGGTGAATGAATTATGAAGTGAGAATATGACTTAATTGATGATGATGAATTATGACACGAAGTTACGATTTAAAGACAATGTGGTATAATTAAGTTGGTAATTATATAATGATGAAGGTATGCTATGAATTTGTGAATTATGCATGATTAGTAACCAGAATTTTTGTAGTGATGAATATTTCAATGTTAAATGATGTTTTTGCCCGAGACTTATATGCGTTTATTGATCCTTTTGTTGATTGTATATCTTACCCTCCAGTGACTTTATTGTCGCCTCATTCGTGGGTTCAACCCTTGTAGATGTAGACTTGCAGGTTGAGGTTTAGATGCTCGGTGAGTTGTGTTGAGGATGACATTGCGCCCATTCTCCTCTTGTCGCTTTATTTTTCCGAGGATGTCTAGATTAGGTGCTCTGATCTAGGAGTCCGGGATTTACTTTTATTGTCGAATTTTTATGAGGTTGTATTTTATCTGAGATATTTATGTTGAGACCCGAGATGATTGTTATGTTTGAGATGATTTTATTTCCGTTGTGCTGTGATGATTATTGATGGGATTTTTATTATGAGAAATTGTATGAGTTATTAGGTGATTTGTTAGATTCCGATTAGTCGTGTTGCATGATTTATCGCTTAATTAGTAGTCTCGGGGATTAGGGTCTTAAATCACTTGCCTTCGCCTCCTTCACTTCTTTGCCATAGACTTTGACATGATGACATCCTTCGGTTTCGCTTTGACTCTACAATTTGTGATGCACTTAGCCCTTACATTCTTCCCAATATGAAAATAACAAAGTAAAGCGGCGGTTTCAGGGAGAACTTTGGCAACGACATTCGTCAAAGCATTGTCCCGGTCCGTGACAACCACCTTAGGCATGTTGAGTTTTGAGGACAACAGACTAACCAACATCTCAAGTGCCCAAGTAAAGTTGTCCTCTTTTTCGAAGGCAAGAAAGACAAAACCAATAGAATATGTCATGTTGATGGAGGTGAAACCAACAATCTCAAATAATGGCATTCTATACAAGTTGGTTTTGTAAGTGGAATCCATGACCAAAATGGTCGAAAAAGTGTTAAACATATTAATTGACTCCGGATGAGCAAACAATATGTCTTCAAGAGTGGTTTTCTCACTAGTTGCTCTTGTGAAATAGACATATTTATGCTCCTCCAACTTCGAAATCAAGAATTGCATCTCCGTCTTGTCACCTCTTATCCCTTTTCGTCATCCTACACTGTGTATTGTACACTTTTTTTTTATAACCGTCACACTTTCTTGGTTTTTTTGCCTTTAAATCAATTAGAATATTCCTAGGCAACGCCAAGCTCTTTATCATGCCGATAACTCTCTTCTTCTCCTCCTCCTCTTTTAGTTTTCCAGCAAGAAGGTGACCGCCAAACTTTGGCTCCAATTCATGGTTGTGAATTCCACAAAGCATGGCCAACCACCAATCATCTGTATTCTTCTCAAAGTAACCACGCAACCTAAACGGACAATCACAATTCCTTGAACCCGTGCCTTCAAGCTTCAATTTTTTCTTCTTCTTCGGTGGTTTGTATACACCACTCCTTTTACATTGCAAGGTCACATTAGATTTTTTAGACTAGATTTATCTTGTCGCGGTGATTTTTGGATATCAAGCTATTAGTTAGCGTTGATTCGCAATTTTAAGTTCACCACCGATCTTTTATTTTTCCGAGGAAAAGGGAGAAAGTTCGAAAAACCCTATTTTTTTAGAGATCAAAGGTCCGGGGGTTGGTTACGCAAAGGGAAGGTATTAGCACCCTAAACGTCTATAGTACTCTATAGGAACCTCTTGTTTTTATTTATCTTTATGCTAAAATGTAAATAAATTCCTAAAATGTAAAAAAGGATTAAAGTGATGAATTTAAAAAAGAGAAAAATGTTTTTGTTATTTTGTTGATTTGGAAAGACAAAGTCTTTTGCCTACGTACCCAAGCGGGATCAAAATCACGTAGTTCGAGGTAAGAAGCCGAGTGATTTGTTTTGATTGATTTTAAAGTTTTGAAAATGTTTTTGAGAAGATAAGAGGCCGAAATGACATAGAAGAATAAAAATGTGAATTTGATTGATTTTAATTGAAGAAAAAGTTTAGATGATTAAAAATTGATTAAAGTTTGATTAAAAGATAAAAGTCACTTGGTTTGAAGTCCAAGGTTGATTTTTTTGGGGATTTTTGATTATTTGAAATGTTTTTTATTTTTGACTATTTGACTTTTTTGAAAATTTTGATTAATTCCTAAAGTCCAAAATTAAAGTGTGCTGAGATAATCTAAAGCGCGCTGTATCCCTTAAAATGACGTTGGATCAAGTGATGTTCCTTTTCCTCGGATACGGTCATTATTTTTGCATTTTTATCGTTTTTGACATAAAGCGGAATAAATAAATGTGAGTGTCGGTGCAATATTCTCATTTATATTTACATTGTCCCTAAATACATTCTAATAAAATAAAAATGACAAAACAGTAAATAAAAATAAAATTGCAAATGCATTAAAATAAATATGCCAAAAAAACAAAAATAAATAAAAATGCTTGAGATGCTAGACATTAAATAAATATGTTGCATAAAAAATAAAAAAAAATAAAAATGCATGATGTGCAAGGCATTAAATAAATATGTTGCATAAAAAATAAATAAAGAAAATAAAAATGCATGATATGCAAGACAATAAATAAATATGTTGCATAAAATAAATAAAGAAAATAAAAATGCATGATATGCAAGACAATAAATAAATATGTTGCATAAAAAAATAAATAAAGAAAATAAAAATGCATGATATGCAAGACAATAAATAAATATGTTCCATAAAAATATAAATAAAGAAAATAAAAATGCATGATATGCAAGACAATAAATAAATATGTTGCATAAAAATAAATAAAGAAAATAAAAATGCATGATATGCAAGACAATAAATAAATAAATATGTTGCATAAAAATGCATGAGAAATAAATAAAGACTATGAAATAAAATAAAATAAAATAAAATAAAAATGCAAGAAAAGAAATAAAAGGGAAAACCTAGATCTAGATTTGAAGCTTTTTCTAAAATCTACCTCTTCTCTTTCTCTTTTCTGGCTCGGATTCAATTGTTTTTGGCTCGGTGGTTGATGATTTGGGGTGATGATTTGGTTATGTTTTGGTTCTGATGCGTGGTGATGATTCGGTTACGTTTTGGTTCTGACTTGGGGTGATGATTTGTGTTGAATTCGGTTTGTGATGATGATTTGGTTATGATTTGTGTTGAATTCGGTTTCTGATTTTTGTGGTGGTTTGTGGTGCCCTGTTGGTGGTTGGCGGTGGTTCTGACTGACTGCTCTGACTGACTTTTTTGGGGTTCGTGAATAGTACATTTAATGTACTATTTATAGTACAAAATTAGGGTTTGGTGAAATTTGGACAAAAATGCCCCTGGACAGAATTCGACTAAAAAATTGACTAAAATAAAAAATAAAAAAAAAAACAATAATAAGAAAAAAAAATAAAAACGAAAAAAAATGAAAAAAAATTTAAAATAAAAACTAATAATAAAAATTTAAAAAATAAAATAAATACAAAAAAAAGAAAAAATAAAAAGAAAAAATTAATAAAAATAAAACAGTCGCCTTCGTAACAAAAATGAGGTATTTTAAAATACCTTTCTGCCGAAATTTCGTCTGAAACGACGAAAATTCCGGCTTTAAAAGACGAGCAAAATGAATCGAAACCGGGTCAAAAATGGGGTATGACATATCTATAGATATAGTAAATCCCGCCCTTGCCGCTTGTCGACGAACCCAACCAAGCAAATCATCTCGCTCTCACCATCTTTCATTTGTTAAAAAAAATGAAGTGGTGTTTACTTCATAACCGTGAAGCTTGGCAACACCGGTAGGCACTGGTTTAGGTTTTTCTTCAATGTGAGCTTGAAATGGAATTTTGACTTTAACCTTCACATCAACGGTTGGTTTGACACCAACGAAAGCTTCGCTGGAAGCTTCAACTATGGTTGGTTTCGGCTCAACGCCATCATCCACCACATTTTCAACCATCACTTTGTCTATTGAATAGAACAATAACAAGGAAAAAAATAACTTGTGCAACAAGCTAAGAAAGAAAAAAATATTGGCGCAAAAATTCAAATATTGGGCACCAGCATGACTTAAGTCATGCTACTCTAACACTTGCGTGAGTTAACTCACGTGGATCTCCAACGTGAGTTAAGCCACACCCATGCAATGTTCTAGACTGACAAAGCTAGCTCAAAAACCTCCAAAGTCAAGAGAGGTTAGATGATACATTACCTGATCTTTGACGTTTGATGAGCGTAGAAACTTGCTTCCTGACGATCTGCAATGATTTTAGCTCAAGATTATGCTCCAAATTTTTGCACTTTTGGATTTTTTAGAGGTGAAGAGGGAAAGAAGTGTGTGTTTGAAGTTGGAACTGCTGGGTTTTGTCCCAAAACAGTATTTTGGTCAATGTCTATGGGAATGAACATTTTTGTTTGTGGGAAGAGCAATTTTCAAAGTTTAAGGCTCTAGTACAAAAAATGAGGTTTTGTGAACATGCAAGCCTAATACCTGTAAACCAGGACTGTCTAATACTTTCATGACTTGGTCCTTGTTGTGCTTTTCCAAAGGTGGTGTTGTCAGGCTGATAATCCATAAGACTATCTAACTCCTTATGCTTCCCTTGAGCAAAATCAGCCTCAACTTCCTGCTCTCTGCTGGCTGCCATCTCCCTTTGTTGTTGGAAGTAGCCCCCACATGTTTTTCTTAGTCTCAAACCTCTCATAAGATCCTCTAGGCGCCTGTCTGTTCTGAAGGGTTGCTTCGGTGAATTGTTGAGAAAAGTATGAAGGATTAAAATACATATGAGAAGAGGCATCCTACATCCAATTTGCTGCTCCAGACATAAAACCAGCCATCATGGGGTGGAGTGGTGGATAAGCAGATGATTGGTGACTTCCTTGTTCTTCATGCATTTGAGGTTGATGTTGCTCTTCCTGTGCATCTCGATTCTCTCCTCGCTGCCTCAAGCTCCTCATATACTTGTCACGAGACTTCTCATACACCATCATTGTCGTATCATTAATTGCACCTTCATACCTTATAAAGATGTCAGACGCCTCAACAAGAAAACCCGTCTTCTGACACAACAAGTTAATTAAGCAACTGTGACCTAAGGTGGTTTTCTTGGAGGTAACCATTTCTTGCAAGTTATAGGCAATTATCTTTCCCACAATAATTTCTTCCTCATCAGATAAAAGGGCTAGAAGGATAAACACCCTTTCTGTTATCATCTCTGTAACACTAGAAGTGCTCTCAATTGTTGACTGATTGAACGACGCCCAAGCTTTTGGTATTGGCAAGAAATCATCAGTATTAAACCTTTGAGGGTTCCTTCTCGGTATTCTCTTCCAACCTTGAACCTCTCTCATCAATCCAACAAGCAATTCATCCCATTTTTCCTGATTCTGTGGCCAATTTGCTGACTTTCTTATGCGCTCTACATCACAACTCTGAGGCTCCCTCAACCCCAATGTTTGGTTGACCGCCCACGGGCTATAATTTATCGTCTTTCTGCGCACAACAGAGAAATAGTGTTGCTCCTTTTGATCAAAAGCCTTTGCAAAGAACTCCAAGGTTATGGTTCTGTTGCTTACCTTGGTGAGCATATTGTTCAAAGTCCCCAACCCCTTCGTCTGATAGTGGTTTCAAATGTTGGATACTTGGTCAGATTCACAAAATCAAACCCTATTTCACTAGTGAATTCATACTCCTTGATTTTATGGTACCGTTCCTCTGCCTCTTGGGAAATAAATCTCTTATAAGGTGTGGGTTGTGGAATTTGTAGTGGAATGCTTGAAGAAGCCTGATCTTCCTTTCCTTTTCTGGTTCTCTTGTTGGTTTTGTGTAATTGTGTGTTCTTGGAGGTTTTTGGGGCCATTTGTGAATGTTTGGAGAGTTGATGTGAAAAAAGGTAAGTTTCGTGTGAGGAATTTGAGATTTTGGGTGAATTTTTCTGGTGAAGTTTGAGGAGTTTGATGATTGGAAATGGTTTGTGTGTGTTTAGATAGGTTTAGAGGTTGGAATTGGGTAGAAAATGGTAGATTTTTGAAGAAAATCTGATTCATGGCTAGATTTGGGCGTGAAAAGAATTTTTGCAACATGGGTATTTATAAAAATGTAAAATCGTGCCCCAATTTGTTAATATCGTGTCACGATTTTTCTGTAACGGTCAAGACTTTTAAAAAATTTCATAAATCGTGCTACGATTTGGAGACTTCGTGCTCCAATATTTTTTGATTCAAAATAGCATTTCAAAGGTCAGAAATCGTGCTCCGATTTAGGAAAATCCTGTCACGATTTCTGACGAGAGCAAGAATTTTTGGATAGTAAAATCATGTTACAATGTACAGAAATCGTAGCACAATTTTTAGCAATTTGAAAATGTTTTATGGGAGTGGAAATCGTGTCTTGATTTGAATAAATCGTGACACGATTTTTTACGATTCAAAACTTTTTGTTGACTTAGAAAATTTTCAGTTCACTTTTTTTTTTAATACTGAAAGTAAACTTACTAGAACATTGAACAAATTGAAAGGAAACATGCTTATTACATACTACACATGAAAAAAGTCAAACAAAGTTTGATGTATTTAATTAAAAATCAGAATCAGATAAATTTAATTTGTTTGACTTTTTTGTTTATATTTGAGATCCAAAGAATAATTCTTAGTGGTATCTTTTTGGGTGTAACCCTCGTGTTATCGAGGATGGGGTTTTATACTATGAAATTTTTATGATTTTTTTTAAAGAATTCGTCAACAGCTAAAACTAGGTAATTACTTTGACTCAATCATTTGGTTTGAGTAAGTAATATTTGTTTAAGGCTGAGACAACAAAAGAGACTGTGTCAAGCCTATGTTTGATAATTCGATAACGAACGAACTGATAGCGAAGGGGTTAATAAATTAATTTGTAATGTTTTATAAAATTAACGGCTGAATTAACTGATGAATATGAAATGACATAAATAATAATTTTTAATTAATTAATACTTGTAAAAAAAATAATTTTTAATTAATATTTATTTATTCCTTAAAAAAATTGATATTCATTTATTTTTAATTATGATTGTAAATTGTGAAAAAAATGATAAGTTATAAATTTAAATGTTATTTGAAATAACTTGGAGATAAGTGCTATTGTATGCGTTTAGTCTTCATATTAACAATTTAGACTAACTTTTGCATGTTTTGTCAAAAAAAAAAAGACTAACTTTTGCATGTATCAAAATTAAACTCATACTTTAGTATTTTTTTTTAGGAATACTTTAGTATTTATTAAAACGTGGTTTTATTTTTAGTTAACATAAACATGTTTTTTCAAGGGGAATATAAACATGTGTTAATAAATACAAGGCTTAATTGCAGTTTTGACCTCTAAGTATCACGAACTTGCGATTTTTGCCCACTATAAAAAACAATAACAAATCAACCCCCTAAGTTTAGTCCCTTTTGCAATTTTGGCCCCGCAGGCCAATTTTGACCAAGTCAATGCAGACATGGCACCCACATCACTTAAGTGAGGTGCCACATGTTGTAATGTTTTTTAAGGGTTAAATATGTTTTTAGTCCCTACAAAATCACAAGTTTTCAAGTTTAGTCCCTCTAAAATTTTAATTGTAATTTTAGTCCTCCATAATTTAGTAGTTTGTAAGAATAGTCCCTATTTTGAAATATTTTTACAAAAAATGGACACTTTTAGTCCTCCAAAATAGTCCCTATAAAATGCAAATAGGGACTAAAAATGAATAAAATTTTTGTAGGGACTAAACTTGAAAGATTGTAATTTTGTAGGGACTAAAATCATATTTAACCCTTTTTTTAATTTTAAAGCCAGACTGGATTTAATAAATGGAAAAAATAAAATAAAAAAAAATAGAAAGCCAAGGTCATGTGACTTCTTATCATTTCAGATTTAGGGTTTGTGTTCCTAATTTTGGCCCCCTTTCTTTCAACTTCTCACTAGCGCTCTCTCCATTCTTCATCCTCTCTTTCATTCTTCATTCTCCATTCTCTATTGCTAAATCGCTGTCAATCGTTGTAAGTCGCTGTCAATCGAAAGAATTAGGCCGATTTTAGGGTTCCCGATTCTAGGGTTTTTAAGTTTCTAATTTCGGAGAAGATGAAGTGGGTGGATAAAGGCACGAATGGGAAGGAGGCCGGTGGAAGTTCTGCTACTGGAGAAGACAAGGACACACAAAAGATTCCTGACAAGAATGTTGAAAAGTAAGTTACTATTTTGTCTTGTTTTGCTTTGTTTATACACTGTAACTTGCATTTGGTTTTGTTGGTATTAGAAATTGTTTGTATTTTGTTTTATTTTGCTTTGTTTATATACTGTATCTTGCATGTACTTTTGTTGGTATTATACATTGTTTGTATTTTGTCTTGCATACAGTTGATGAGAGTATTGAATACAATGTTAATGTCCTTTAGGGGCTTATTTTAATTCAATTAATATTATATTTGTTTTAGGGCTGTTGAGGACCACTCACTCAAGATAAGGTTCCACTACAATGGTTACTTTATTTGTGATCCTAATGCTAGTTGCTATCAACATTGTGAATGTGACCAAGACTGTCACCAAGACTGTTACCAAGAAGACTGTGACAAACACTATGAATGTGCCAACTGCTATGCAAACCAAAACTGTGTCAGTTGCTGCTACTAAAGTTGGAGTACATGTTGTGGGAGAAGAGACACTACAAGAAAACTTGATTTTAGCCTCAGATTTTAGCGTCGGCTACCGACACCGACGCAAATAGCATCCACTTAGAGTCGGCCGAACTCACTCTACATGTATTTACGATTTTTTTTTTTTTTCTAAATAATATTAGAGTCGGCCTAATTGAGGCAACACGTTAGGTTAAAATTAGAGTCGGCCTAGCCGACGCTAGTCTATTTGCTAAATTTTACCCTAAATTTTTTCCCACACTTTTTTCCCTCTCTTCACTCATAAAAAAATCCTAAAATCCTTTCCCACTTTTTTTTTCTTCACATTTACTCACTAAAAAATAAATTAAATCACTTACCAAAAAATCTCCACCACTTATCTAAAAACCCTATCACTCACTTTTCATCACCCTCATCTCCCTTCCTACAATCACTTTTCACCCTCAGCTTCTCACTTTTCACAATCGCCCTTCCAGAAACCAAAATTCTTCACCATCGCTGAATCCTTCACCATGTCCTTCCAGAATCCTTCACCAATCACACTCCTTCCAAATTAAAAACCCAAAACACTATCGTTGATTCAACCTTTCCCAAAACCCAAATCCCTCACCATCGGTCCCCTCTCTTTTGTTTTCTCAACCTCAAAGCTTCTTCATCGTCTTCTTCGGCTCAATCTGCTTCTCCTGGCAAGGATTTAGAAGGTGGTTTATTATAAATGCTTTTAATTTTGTTAATATGAAAATAACTTTTGAGCTTGAAACAGGGTTACTATTGGCCTCATAGTAGTTTGAAATGTGGGTTGAGAGTTTTGTGTTACTTTTGGCCTGTTAAAACAATGGACATTTTAAATATTTTACATTTCAAATTGCACTTTGTTTCCTTTGAATATCCTTCATGAATAAGATCCATTATTTGTGGCTCTAGAAACTTGTGTGTGGTGGACTTGACCTTTCATTTGTTCTTTGATCAAAAGAAAATCAAGAAAAATCAATATGACTAGATCAAGAGAAATGTATTTGGAGGTTTGGGGTGTGATTTGTCCTGTTGTGGTGGCATTGAATTTTGCTTTGCTGTTTTGAGTTTCTGTTGTGGCCTCATGTAGGATTCCGGACTGGTATGGTTCAGTTAAGGAATCAGTCTTTGGGGTTTGCTTCTTTGAGGTGGCTTCATATTGTATGGTTGGTTACCTTGCTGAATGGTTTTCTTAGGTATGTGTCTAGGTTTTGCTTATTGTTTGGTTCATCTTGAGCAATTCAAAGATACTACTATCAAAGTAAAAGTGTATAAATGAATCATGGTTTAATGGAAATTATCAAAAATATGTTCTCTATTTTATATATGGAGAAACTAACAAGTAGTGAGTATCATTTGCTCTGTTTATGAGATGGAATTTCTTTAGATGCAGAGCCAAAATAAGACAAGATTATATTAATATTATAGTACCATTCTAGCGATATTATAAGTTCATTTTATTTTCAACAATAAGCTTATTTTCTTGTTCACTCTTTATTGCACAACATTTAGTAAACTCTTTCTATTGTTTATTCCACGAAGTTGCATTTGTGAAATGGTTCTAGTTGACGTCTGGCGTGGAACTTCATGATTAACTTTAAAAAATATTTAGAACCAGATGCTTCTGTCAATAAATGGCTGAGATGGTTGCATGTATATATTTGTTTCATGAACTATTATATTTTGCTGTTGTATTTTTTCTT
The DNA here is from genome assembly GCA_018208015.1 of Medicago ruthenica. Lineage (NCBI taxonomy): Eukaryota > Viridiplantae > Streptophyta > Magnoliopsida > Fabales > Fabaceae > Medicago > Medicago ruthenica. Next base: position 84,120,661 of record CM031376.1, read on the forward strand.
CAATGGAAATGTACATTCTCTGTTATTTCCATGTAGTTAAATGGTATAGATAACATTTACTTTGACATCTGTGTTTGTAAATGTTAAAAACGATCTCTGTTTGTTGATCTATTTGTTGACTTCTCTGTTTGGAACCCTTCTCTTGCAGGGTAAAGATGGACAAGAAGTTGAGTACGTGGTTTGGGAACCTTTGTTGTAAGTTGGCAGCTGCAATTTTGGTATGCCTCGATGACATTTGGATAGTGAATATATCATATATCTTGAGACTATTGTGAATGTGATATATATTGAAATTCAATAACATTAAGCTTTCATGAAATTCATATGAACCTAATGCTTACTGACCCGCAGACAACTTTACTGGTTCAGTAATTCACAATTTTAACCATTAGGATCCGAACTGGGTTTCGAGATCAACATGAGAATTGTAGGTCTTCATCTCAGCTTTCTGACGAATACTCTCATGCTTCATTCTAATTATCACAGCCCATGTAGTTGTCATGTTTTTTTTGAAAGGATGTAGTTGTCATGTTGTAATTACATAGTTTGATACTAATTATTAGTATTAGAATGAATTTGCTACTCTAAACTTGTTTTCTATGTCATTAATGCATTATCACTTTTTGAGGTATGGTTTTGTAGTCATAACTTTGTTATTTTGTAGTTTTACATTAATTTGTAGTCTTAGAACGACAATTACTCTGAAAAGTAAAGTGGGATTTTTTGTGTTAGTTGGGAGTCCCTGGTATTCCTTGTACAGAGGGCACATAAGAATTGGTTATTTGGCTATAGTGTAACTATCTTGTATCACTTCTTGTGCCTTTGTTTTCAGTTTTCAGTTTTAGTATATTTTTGGAGTGTCATGACCAAACTAGTGGGGTCTGAATATCCTAGTAATAGTTGTAGTCTCTCTTTAACTTTATACTTATAGCTTTAATTCTCTCTAGCTATTAATCATGGACACCTCTAGGACTAGGCGTGCCGTGATGTCCGACACGCATCGTTGTCCAACACTTGTATGACACTAGCACAACGTACATGTCAGACAACTCATACAAGTGCCCCAAATAAAATTGTTTTTTTCCTTTCTTATTCATACCAAGGATCTTTAATTACATCAGTTGAATAGCAGCAATACGCCTATGGTATCTGTATCAAATGTCACATACGGTTCTTAAAATGATTGATATTTCCTAGAACACAGAAGTGACGACAATTTTTCTCTCTAATCTTATTTGTCTTGATATTGGGTTATCTCCAAATTTGAGTGCTTTCCATTGGTTGTAATTGTGTTGTAATTGAAGCTTCATCGGTTTTTATAATTGGATGCAATTAAATTTCAGGCTCAATAACTCATTCAAGAAGTCAAATTCGATAACTCCTACATAATTCTTTTTCCATGCGTTGGTTGTGTGGTCACATTGCTGTATAGGGGCGGTGGGAAATGGATTTTTTGCAACAAGGTATCCATGTGAAAGATATCCAGGTATGCTGCCAATATCTTTAACTTTATAATACTAAAACTTGTAATCATTTTGAATTATCATCAATGTCAATTGACTATTCCTACATTGATATGATTTTTCATCATAAAATTGTTTGGCTTCAATTTAATTGTGTCAGAACTTCCATTTTTTTATCACTTCCTATGCAGGTGTGTTGATGAGCTTAATAAAATGCTTCTTAAAGTACATAAATCATAGGTAGCGCCTCATTAGTTTTACTTGTGTTTCCTTATCAATTCCTACATGGATGCCTTATGTACAATGATCTTCATAACTTAGTGATTGATTATCCTTTCAAGCTTACTGATTATGTTTAAGATATTTCACTTGATATTGAATAATGGAGGTGATTGTTAGAAAGAAAATCTATTTGAATTGGACATGTTTTATAAATCATTATATATCTAAAACGCCACTTCCTTAATGAGAATTTGACATGTTATTTACCCTTATCTCACTTATGAGAATTTATTTATTATTCTTTTTAAATTTTGTACATTCTTTTGTATTTGGCTTGGTGATCCAGAACATAGTGTTTGGTTGGATAATGACTAAAACTGTGACTAATTGATGTTAGTGGCCCATGTAATATTGGAGCCTAATCTCATGCCTTGCTAATATTCATTCACTAAACATAATTGATCTTTTTGTTTCATATCTTTCAGCTATGGAGCATTGTTCACCGCTCAGATGATGTAGTGCCTCCCATCCTCCTTCACATCCACATTATCATGATGATTTGAAAAACAACCATGTACTCATTACATTCTTGTTATGTAGTTTTAGACTAATTTTTGGTATTCAAATGACTTTGTAGTTTTAGATTAATTTGTAATTGGAAAGTCCTATTTTTTATGTTAATGCACTGTGATTTTGTGGTAAATTTGATGTGTTATTCTGATTTCTTAGTATTCGGCGCAAAATAGGGTGTTAGGTGCACGCCCAGGAGTAATAAAAAAAGTACATTTTAGTGTCTGACACGTCTTCTTTGTCGAAAATATTTTTTTTAAATGATTATTTTAGCGTCGGAAACACCGACTCAAAAGGATTCGTTGACTATGTTGACTATAGAGTTGGTCAGTCCGACTCTAAATGATATTGTTGACTTTGGTCTAGTTGACCTTAGTGTCGGCCATTCCGACGCTAAGTGATTTAGTTGACTATATTAGTGGCCTAATTTAGCGTCGGTTGAGAATATAGTCTGACTTTAACTCGGTGTGGCCGACTCTATATTAGCCTCGGATGCCATAAATCCGAGGCTACCCAGTAGCTTCAACTTTTTTAGCATTGCCCCGACACCGACGCTAAATCCATGTTAGCGTCCGTTTTAACCATGTTAGCGTGGGTTTTTGGCTGACGCTAAAACACTGTTTTCTTGTAGTGAGACATTATTGGTGCCTAGGAAGAGTAGGACCACAGGTGTGAAAAGAAAGAGTGACGAAATGGAACAACTTGGAACACAACAATCAGTGAACAAGAATTAGTGTCAACAATTGAACATGAGACTTATGTTATATTTTGGGCTGTAGTGTAATTTAAGTAATCTTCTGGAACTTAATATTTTGGGTTGTATGTTTAGTACTCTTCTGGATGTCATATTTTGGGTTGAATTTGGTTGGTTGTAACTTAAGTACTCTTTATGGATGTCATATTTTGGAACTTAATATGAAGTTTATCTTATGTGTTATGTTATGGCTCTTATCTTATGTGTTATGTTTAGAGCTTGCATATCTTGAAATCATCATAAAACACTAACATTTTCATTAAATTGCCAGAAGTAAGGCTTACAACATAAATCAACATCATTCAAATGCATACAACAAAACATAACATAATCTGTAAAGCTAAAGCTTACAACTTAACAACATCATTCAAACTTATTTCAGAGCTAAAGCTAAGCTAAAATGACACAGATGAACAACATAATCCCTAACACAACTATGGCAATTACAAGACTCCTTTCCTTCTTCAATTCATCATTCTTCCTCAAAAGTCCTCGAATTATTTTCTTCTGTCTCTCAGGTACCTCAGGATCATACCACCTAAAAAAATTGCATTTTCTTCTCACAAAATATTTCCCACATCCATGAAACCTCCTCCTTGGATTTTCATCGGTCCAAGCAGTGACCAATGGGGAATCAACACCATAATGACAAACCACTTTACTTCCATGCTTCAAGGATGACCCACTGAGTGACTAAGATGAAAGCTTAACCATTTTTCGTTTCCTGCAATACTGGGTATTTTCTGGGTAACCCACGAGAAAGATGAAGATGCACATATGAAGATGAAGATGAAGATGAAGATTCAAATTCGAACCACGTGGTTGTTAAACAAAATCGAACCAAATGGGTATTTAAGATGCAGATTTTGGTGGAAGAAGAAGGAGGATTGAAATGATTTTGAAGATTTGGGAATTTGGGGGTTTTTAAACCCTAAATTATAATTGTTGGAGGGAACAGGAAGAAGCTCACGTGAGTTTGGCTTTTTATTATTATTTTTTATTTATTTTTTATTAAATCCAACCTGACTTTAAAATTAAAAAAAAACATTAAAACATGTGGCACCTCACTTAAGTGATGTGGGTGCCACGTCTGCATTGACTTGGTCAAAATTGGCCTGGAGGGCCAAAACTGCAAAAGGGCTAAACTTAGGGGACTGATTTGTTATTATTTTTTTGTAGGGAGCCAAAATCGCAAATTCGTGATACTTAGGGGCCAAAACTGCAATTAAGCCTAAATACAAAAACCTTCCGCTTTATCAAAAAATTCACGTGTGCCACGTGTACTTCGTAATTTCATCCAATCACATAGGCTAAGATATGCCACCTTTTTATCTATCAATTTTAAAATTGTAATAAAAAATAGCCGATTTCCTTCTAAAAAGTAATTTTGTTTTGACAATTTTTTTTTACTATTTTATTGGTACAAAGTTTCCACCACTTGTTTAGCAGTGACATCTAATCTCTAACGGGGGAACATTCTTTCCTTTCAATTGGATTTCCTAACTACACAAAATCCAGAGATCGAACCATGATCACTTGCTTAAGAGACCAAGACTCCTTACCACTTGGACCAAATCCATTGTTGATTCTTCCGACAAATAGACCATCTTAAGATATACATTTAAGCAAAAATGGCATCAACTATACTAACACAATTTACAAATAAGAGATATAACAAGACTTATCTGTAAATAAGTGTCATCTTCCTAACTCCCTTTGTGCTCAAGTGGGGGCAAGATTTAATCATAAGACATATAGAGCAACAAAGATTACAAGGTCAAAGAAGATATAATTATATTACAATATACGCACATAATACTCCCTCCGGTCCTATTTATAAGAAACAATTGATTTTTTAAATTCATTGAATAATTGATGTAGTTGATCTATATTCTAGACCGGATACATCAATTATTCAATGAATCTAAAAAGTCAATTGTTTCTTATAAATAGGACCAGAGGGAGTAATTATCATAGGAATTATGCTATGTTAGACCACTAGTTTTGATAATGGTATACATGAAATTTTTTGGAATCTAAGGAACAACCGATTTCTCTAAGCCTCTTCTCAATTTTCTTTTCAATTTCACCTAATACCACAACCCGATCATCAATTCTCTGTAGCTTCTCCATTCAAACATGAAAGCTTGAATTGTTTGGTGAGTTGCTTTCATGTGAAGAATCAGCAATTGTATTGGTTGGTCTTCTTTGCAGACTTACCAAAGAGTAATAAACTCCACTTGGGCCCTTAGACAATAAAGATGAATGTGTTCCTTTCTCAACAACATTTCCCTTATCCAAAACAACAATCGAATCACAATTTCGTATAGTACTCAATCTATGAGCCACAACCAAACTTGTCCTTCCAACCATAACCCTTTCTAAAGCAGCTTGGACTAAGTTCTCTGATTGACTATCAAGTGCACTTGTTGCTTCATCCAAAAGCAACACCTCTGGATTCTTCAATATAGCTCTAGCTATTGCAATTCTTTGTTTTTGACCACCACTAAGTTGAACTCCTCTATCACCACACAATGTATCATAACCATCTTTTAAGCTTGATATAAAATCATGAGCATTTGCAGCCTTTGATGCCTCAATAATCTCACTCTCATCAACTTTATCATCATATGCTCCATATAAAATATTTTCCCTTATGGTACCACCAAACAATGTTGGTTCTTGACTCACAAGTGCAATATGTTTCCTTAATGACCGTAGATTATAAGTCTTTATGTCTCTACCATCAATTGTCACTATCCCTTTAAGTGGATCATAGAATCTCTCAATTAGTCCTATGATTGTCGATTTACCAGAACCACTTTCCCCAACCAAAGCCGTTGATTTTTCGGCGTCAATTTCAATAGAGAGCCCTTGAAAGACCATCACACTAGGCCTAGCCGGATATGCAAAATGCACATCATTAAATACAATTTTTCCTATCAACTTTTCAGCTCTGAAACCTTCTAAGTCGTCCGACTTAATTTTCGTATACCTATCAAGAATTGCAAAAACCGATCCGACAGCATCAGAACCTTTAGCAAGATCATTAGTCATGCTACTGGCAGCATCTGCAATAACTTTTCCAATGCTTATCCAAATCATAATTGTCTCAAAAAATTGATTTTTTGTTATATATCCATGTGAGACAAGTTTTCCACCATACCAAAAGTTTAAGGCTCTAGTACAAAAAATGAGACTTTGTGAACATGCAAGTCCAATACCTGCAAACCAGGACTGTCTAATATTTTCATGGCTTGGTCCTTGTTGTGCTTTTTCAAGAATTTTGAGAATTCTATCTTGAGATGAAAAAGCATTGATGGTTCTTAGATTTGAAACAGCTTCAGCAGCTATTTTGCTACATTCATCTTGAGCCTTGATGGCTTTGCTTGACATATTCTTAAGAAGGACGCGCCTTGTATAGAAACAGCATATGATAACTGGTTGAACTGATATCATAACAATGGATAGTCTCCATGTAATGATTAGACCCATTGTAAAAGTTACTACCATTGCTGATATAGTTTGTACCACTAGTGACAAACTATCACCCACCAAAGATCTTACCTGTATTATTAATTTGAAAAACGAAAGTTACAAAAATAAATTATATTATACCGAATCAAAATCCTAAAGGTATACAGAATATACCTCATGAAAATACTTGCTCAAAATGAATAACAATCAGTGACTCAAAAGATAAAATATTTGATTGAAAGATGATGTTTAATTGGGATAGCAAGTAAATAACTAAAAAACAAAATTACTTAGCAATCTCTTAACATAATTTCAAGAAAATATCTAGCTATTTTAGACAGAATTCCAGGACATGTAGACCATTCATAGGGCTTCATGTTTGTACATGTATAATGCACTAAACACACTATTCATACCATCTAGTGTAAATAATGAACACGTTGAAAAAAAAACCTTAACGTACTAAATTATTTCAAACATCCAACTTAAAAAAACGTATTTTGTATTTGGTCGCCTATTTTTTTTTTCTTGAAATGGATAAAAATATAAAAGGGCTAAATTTTTTCTTGAAATTTTTTTCTTGTAACATTTCAATTACCTTTTTTTTTATAAATAATATGACAAGATTGTGAAATAAAATTGAAAATTGAAGCGTCTAACATGAACCCGTTACAAATTTGAACCTCTCTATTTTTAATAAATTTTTATAAAATATTACATTAATTCTCAATTGATTATTAATATAAATTTTTTTTTATTAATAATGGAATAGGTCCCCCTTTGGACCATTTTCTCGAGATTCAATCTAGATGCACCATTGACAGTTTATGGAAAATTCTTTTTGTATGTCACTCTTGGTACATAGATTGTATATTATACATACATATTTACCATAATAATTGAGAAGAACATACCACATTGGCATCTTTGGCAAGTCTAGAGCAAATAGCACCTGTAGAATTTTGATCCTCATCAAACCATCCAACTTCAAATGTGAGTATCTTGGAAAACATTCTTTCTCTAACCCTCTTAGTCAAGTACTCTCCCATGTAAGCAAAGCTATAATGTTGAAGCATATCGCAAACAATAGAGGCCAAAGCCAACCCTAGAAAACAAAAAGCATATATCCTAATCTGCTTCTTCATCTCATCACGGTCATTCAGAAAATAAACTGATGCAACTGCCCCCGTTGCAAATGCAGATACAGGTTGAACCGCACCGAATAAAACCGAATTCAAACACCCCAAACATACTTGCTTCCACTCTGGAACATTCATTGCCAACAATCTTCGAAATGAAGGAACCTTCGCCTTTTTCTTATTATTATTATTATTATTATTATTATCAAAGTCGTTAACAACATCTTCAACAACATTGTTATAATTAACGACATCACCACCACCATGTGTCATTGAGTTGAAAGAGCTAGAACGACTCACAAATGTACAACTAATGTGATGTCTATTCATGATAGATAGAGTGTCGTCGTTTTGGTCATTTTTGGTGTGTTGGAGATGAACTAGGGATGTGTAAATGGAATTGTCATTTTGCACGAGGCTTTCGTGAGATCCTGTTTCCATGATCATACCATTTTGAACAACTGCAATGATGTCTGCATTTTGGATGGTTGATAAGCGATGAGCGATGATGATGGTGGTGCGTCCAACTGCGGCTTTGTCTAGAGCTTCTTGAACAAGTCGTTCGGATTCAAAATCTAGTGCACTTGTTGCTTCGTCTAGCAATAGAATTTTTGGCATTTTTACCATGGCTCTTGCAATGGCAATCCTTTGCTTTTGTCCCCCTGACATTTGAATTCCCCTCTCTCCAACCTGTAGTAGTAATCATACAATTAACATCTTGCTTTAACTCAACACACCTTTCTAATTTAGTGGAGTTGGTTTGATTCATGTGAGTTTGATCTTGCATTACAAACATATTTTAACCAATAATGTTATGCAAAATAAAGTATGGAATATAGGACATGTGTACCAAAAATATGATAAAATAAAATAAAGTTATATATTTTTTTATCATACACGTATCAAATACAAACACATGAAATGTGAAGTGTTTATCTTGTCCTCGTTATATAATTTCTTTATCAAACTCTATATTGTTATATGATTTATGCTAATAACTTACTTGTAAGGAGTCCCCGTGAGCCTAACTCAGTTGATAGGGACATTGTATAATATATGTAAGATCGGGGTTCAAACCCCGGATACCCCACTTCTTCACATTTAAAATGTGTGAACTTCAACTACTAAACTACTTGACCAAAAAAAAAAACTAGTTGTAAGGAATATTAAAACGGACAAAACTTAGGATGAAAAATACGTAAGAAAGTGCACTTAGGTAAAAAGCACACATTTTAAATATTTTTGCACATAATTTTTTTATGTACTAGTTTAAATTACAAATATATATGTAGTTATGTACTGCCTTCATCTCCTTTATTTTTATCTTTTTGATAATTTTCACATATATGAAGAAAAGTATGTAGTGTATTTAATGTATCTATTTTGTATATAGATGCTTGTAAAATACTTTTTTTGGATGTGGATGTGTTAAACATACACACTTAGTAATACTATTAATTAATGAAATATTTGGAAACATGTATTCCTCTTATATTTAGAGACAGTTTTTTTTTTTTCAATTCAAAGGAAACTTGATTATATTTAGAATTAATTTTCTAATAAGTTGGAAGTGGCATATTGAAGTCTATGAGAATTATTCATCATATCTTTGTCATTGATTCTGTTAGCATCTATCTAATTATTTGACGTTTATACTCCAATGGAAATTCCTTAGTTGCTTAACTTTAAAAAAACTATCCTATTGAATTTTATTATTAGAGCATACTGCATACATATATGGTTGTGACAACTACTTGCAAAATACACTTCCATATAGCAGGAAAAGGAATATGAACAAATGTTAAGAATTAAAAATAAAATTTAAGTGTGAATGTCCAACACCCATTTTAACTTACTTTATAGTAGTATATACTATTGGAGTAGAACCATGTTCTTTTTAACTCCAAGAGTTTGGTACGGTACAAGTCTTGAACTCAAGAGGTCTTAGGTTCTGAGTGTTCTTTGAATCTTAAAGTCTTACTTGCTTTGAATTGGGGCACTATCCTCTCAATCTTAATTTATATTAGAAAAAAAGTTATTTTTTATGGAAAAGAATAGAAGCATGTTGATTAAGTTACTAAAAGTTGTTGTGTATGATATAATAGCACTTTCATAAGGAAAAAAAAATGATATGTTAGCACTTAATTAAGTTGAACAATCTTTTATTTTTTAAACTTTGTGATAGTTTTACGAGAAAAGAGACTCTTTTAGTGAACAATTATTATGCATTTTTTAAAACAATGAAAATGTCAAAATAATTATTTAGGATTTGGACAATAAATCCCGTTATAACCTTTGTGTTTTCTGTTTCATTGGTCAAATATAAACACATTCTTCTGAAATCCACTGTTTTCGGTCTAAATCAACAATGTATCTTCTAATCTTTATCCATCTATATTTCTAAATTATAGTCTGTAACCGCAATATAAAGATTTTAGATGTCTTAAAAACGACGTTGCAACAACAATTGTGGCCTGGCCGCATCAGCCACATAGGTGTGCTTTTACTAGAATATCAAATTAGGTAGAATCATATCTTTCCCTTTTCATCATTTTAGAACATGAAAATCCCACTTACTCAAATATTTGGTTAATAGCATTATTAATGACAAAAGCAATTGGCACTAACCCAAGTATCATATCCTAGGAAATTTCTATTATATTTGGTTAATAGCATAATGTGACAAAAGTAGTATCATATCCTAGGAAATTTCTATTATATTTGGTTAATAGCATAATGTGACAAAAGTAATTAAAACTAACCTGAGTATCATATCCTTGTGGCAACATTGAAATGAAATTATGAGCATTAGAAGCTTTAGCAGCATCTACAATTTCTTCAAATGTAGCATCCTCTGTTCCAAAAAGTATATTCTCCTTAATGCTTGTTGCAAACAAAGCAGGTTCTTGACTCACTAAACCCATTTGAGACCTAAGCCACTTAAGTTGCAACTTATGAATAGCAACTCCATCAAGAAGAATCTCTCCACCAATTGGATCATAAAATCTTTGCAAAAGTGATACAACTGTTGATTTTCCTGAACCACTTCCTCCTACTAATGCCACTGTTTTTCCTGATGGAACCTTTAAGCAAAAATCATTTAAGATCACACTTTCTGGTCTTGATGGATACACAAATTCAACATGGTTGAAATCAACTTCCCCCAAAACTTTCTCTAGAGTTTCACCTTCCATGTTTTCAGAATCTATCTTTGGAACTCTTTTTATCACTTCCATTATTCTTTCTCCTGCAACACTTGCTTCTGCGAAGTACCTCACATTCGAGAAACAAGTTCCAAAAGCCCTATAATAGAAGGAACAATATATAATTAACAAAAAACAAAGACATCACTGTCCACTGAAGCACATGGTTTTAAATTGGGATCACGATATGATCCTTGATATTGTTGAGAATCATAGTCGATTACAATCGACGGGGTTTCAATTGTGGTCGTGGAACCTTGAAATCCCTGATGGAATGCCAACAATTGCAATCGCGTACCACTTTTAACCATAAGCTTGAAAATTACGAAACTTTTGAGTTGGAGAGAAAAATTAAAATGGTCTGCAATCACGGTCACATTGTGGTCAAGGAGACTTTAAAAATCACGATGACACAACCACAATACTAATCGTGTACCGTTTATTAAAACCTTGCTTACACCTTAAGAAAGTACAAAAATTTTGACCTATCGTTGCTAGAAAAAGTTGAATTAGAAACATAAATTAGACGGAAAAATTGAAGTCAGTCTTTAATTACGGTGTCTCTAACACCAACTGACTTAATATTTTTCCGTCTCTAAGCTAATTCAACTTTTTTTATAATATCAATTGAAAGGAATGAGATAAAGGGTATTAGTATAATTACAATCCACCAATTGCTAACGTTACTGCAACTGCAAATACAGTACCACCTTTAGCACCATGATACATGACCATTATGCTACCATAATAGAATATTAAAGACCATATAGCATAAACAACACCATTGCTTCCTATGGCCAAGCCTTTAGCCAAACCTTGTTTCAAACCTAATTTCACTGACCCTTCCAAAGCATTAGAGAAAGCTGCTACAGTTTTGCTTTCCCCTGCAAAAGAATAAACAGTTCTTATAGAAGATATCGCTTGTTCTGCTATTGTACCAGCTTGATTGTACTCTTCTCTGATCTTTCTAGCCAACCTAATCGAAGTCCTCTTATACATGTAACCAGGAATCACAAGTAGAACCACAAAAGGGAATCCAACAATAGCCAATCTCCATAATAATGCAAATGCCACTATGTAGCTTGCAAGGAACCTAGATGCATTCATCAAAAAATTTGGAACCTATATTTTTCAAGTTAGAAGAAATTAATTAATTGTTAATGTCACAAATATAATTATAGAACTTCAATGTAAAGTCGGTCTTTAAATAGGCTTAAAAAGAGGAGATTCATTCGGAAGTATACTTCCGAAAAATAAACACACATTTTTGGACAAATGCAGTATTTTTTTCCATTGGAAGTTTGCTTCCGAAAAATAAACACATATTTTTAATAAAAGTATGACCTAGTATGACATGTTCTATTTTCATCTCTATATAAATCAAATTTGATATAAAGTAAAATGAATTTTAATTTTTTTTTTCATACCTTGTCACTAAGAACATCTTGAATTACTAGGCTGTCACTAGATACACTGGTGATGACTTCTGATGTGCTTGTACCATGCAAATCAAAGTATGCTACCTCTTGTCTAAGAACTGCTTTTAAGTACCTAACTCTCATTCTTGCTGCTTGTCTTTCAGCTGTTCTTGTCCAACAATAACCCTCTGAGAAAGGTACAATGTTAATAACAGAATTGAAAACCAAAATTATAACAGAATTGAAAACTCACCTAGGAAGCAAGCAAAAAAAGAAGCACAAGCCATATATAACACAGCAACTGCATTCTGCATCAAAAAGTTAATAAAGGTCACACATGTGATTAAAAGGTCAACACATGTTTTCATCAAAGAAACAGTCATGCAAATGTATGACCCCAAACAAACACTGCTTTGATGAGAGCATTGTTTCTACTAGGTTGTTATCTTTTCCCCATGTCCAAACTATAGCCACTTTAATATATATTTGGCTTAATTGCATTTTTGCCCCCTATCTTTGGCCAATTGTGCGATTTTGCACCCCATCTTTTTTTTGAGCGATTTTGCACCCTATCGTTTACCCCCTTTCTGATTTTGTAGCCCCTCGTGTGTTTTTTTGCACCCTATCGCAGAGCGAAGTCAAGGCGAAGGCAAAAAAAACACACGAGGGGGCTACAAAATCAGAAAGGGGGTAAATGATGGGGTGCAAAATCGCTCAAAAAATGGATGGGGTGCAAAATCGCACAATTGACAAAAGATAGGGGGCACAAGTGCAATTAAGCCTATATATTTCTACTATATTCTATTTAATGTAAAATATGTGGTTAACTTTTGTGGAACTCCATTAATAATAAATTTTGTATTCACTGTTTTTTTTAATAATTTTCTACTATAAATTTAGTGTTTCACTATTAAATTTTATTTATTATTTCTGTTCCTAAATAAAATACTCCATTAATTTTTTTGGTAAATTTTAATAAAAGAGAGTAACTAATGGAGGTCCATGAGACACCCTCAAATTTATTAGTAATTGATATTTTACAAATTTATACCGCAAAAAAGAGAGTAAATTTATAAAGGGAGAGTGGGAAGCAAAAAGCACAATTAGATTATGTGTATATATATAAAGGGAAAGAGACCCTCTTTTAACGAAGACATGAATAAAGTCATAGGCTCATAGGTTGACGGAAAATAGTCTCCCTTTCCCATTCTTCTTTTTGTTAGAATTAATTTTTATGAGATGTAACTAAGCATAATTCATCATAAGTTCATGGAATTACTTTCTTTTTTCAAATGAGAAAAATTTAGGGTGGATGGATAATGTCCAATTTCAAAGTAGAGAAGACTAAGACTTAGAAAACGCTAACAAAAATATGGCTTAAATGCAATTTTACCCCTCCTATTTTGATTGAATATAGATTTTGCTCCCTATTTCAAAACTCGGAATTTTACCCCCTGGTTTTATGTTTTTCAGGATTTTGCCCCCACCACATTTGAGTTCATTTTGGCTGATGTGGTAGTGATGACTTGGCTTAAATTATATTATACAAATATCCACATAATTAATTATTTATATAAAATGTATTTTTTATTTTGAATAATTTTTTTCTTCAGAAAAATACTAGAAAAAATGTAGGATAAACAAAAAAAAAATTTAAGACCAGATTTTTTTAAAAAAAAGAAAAAAAAAAAGAAACAATTAGAAAATATTAATTCAGTAAAAAATAAAAAGAAAACCGAAAAACACAAAAAAAAAAAGAAAAACAATACCAGAAAAAAATCAATTAAAAATACATTAAAAACTAGTTTGCACCTCTAAATATTTCCTATTTTCATACTAGTTTTATGCATTTCTATCCTGCATTTTTTTTAGTATTTTTTATGCATTTTTTAGTATTTTTCTATTTTTTTTTCGATTTTTTTGAAAAACAAAATTTATTCATTAAAAAAAAGAACATTTAATATAAATAATTAATTATGTGGATATTTATATAATATAATTTAAGCCAAGTCAGCACTACTACATCAACCAAAATGAACTCAAATGTGGTGGGGGGGCAAAATCCTGAAAAACATAAAATAAGGGGGGTAAAATTCCGAGTTTTAAATAAGGTGGGCGAAATCCAGATTCAATAAAAATAGGGGGGGGGGGGGGGGGTAAAATTTCGAGTTTTAAAATAGGGGGGTCAAAATTCAAATTCAATCAAAATAGGGGGTAAAACTGCCTTTAAGCCCCAAAATATCCATATTTATCTCTTTTCAAAGACACTAGCTATGCTTAAACATGTGACATTTGGTTTCAAGGTCAATTATTTAACCACTAGATGAAGTCCTTATTAATAGATTTGATTATTTTTTAATGTAAAATAGTCTCATGTGTTTGGAGTATCCAGACTTCATTTTTTACTTTATACAATATAAATACAATGTAAATTTCAAATTAGTTCTTATAATTATATCAACTTTTGTGATTTGATCCATGTAAATTTAATAAGATTACAAATTCGTCCCTAGATATTTTCAAAAAGTTGCAAATTGGTCCTTATAATTTTTTTCAAAATTTGTAAATTGATCTCTAAATTTTAAATTTTGTAAATTGGTCCATACTTTTTGGTCATACTTTTTATATTTGAAATCGACAACTTTTTGAAACTTAATAAAAATACCCCAACAGAGTTTAAGAACGAAGAATTTCCTCACTGTTGAGATAGAATCAAAGTTGTGTTTGTTAAGCTAGAGAGAGAGTGAGAACCTTATTGATGTTATGGACAAAATTGCTGCTTGATGTTCCAGAAGCACTACCAATAGAGTTCAGAATTTTGCTTGTGATAAACAATACCAAAGGGACCATCATGCCATCACCAATAGCCCCAAAAAAACCAAAAGCCATGAAAAACCAATCTAGAACATCAGCATGCATGAAAATGGACTTAAAAGAACCATTTTTCTTTTTCTCAACATTAATGGAAACATTTTTCTGATCACCACCACCCATAATGGCCCTCTTTTCTTTTCTAATGATATAAAAGCAACCAAAGACAATATAATTTTCTAATCACTATATATTTGTGCTTTGATCCATGATCAGCTTTAAATATGATCTTGTTTGTTATTCAATGGTGTTATGTTTTTATGGTGATTTATAGGGAAAGATAGAGTGGGCAGTTGAGAGTTGTGGGGACAGCAAAAGAGAGCAAGGATTAAAAAAATAGTTTAGGACAAACTTTTAAGATGCTAGAAAATATTTTGTTTTTACTTTATTTAGTGGACAATAGACACAATAAACAAACTAATGTAAAATTTACTGCAATACTATGTGGAGTAAATTCTTTATCTCCGTTCAAACATGCATAATGATATTACAACCTTTTCTTTCTTGTTACAAAACATACACAACCCTTCTTTTAAAGATGTTAAATAATTATATATTTTGATATGATTTGATAGTTTCCGTTAACTTTTGTCTAACCCTGTTAAAGAATTTCTTATTCTACCAAAACGCCTTTTTTGTCCTTTTTTCCATAGTGTCATATCTTCCATCTTTCTCTTTCCGTTAACCTTCGTTGCGTTTGATGTTAATATATTTTAATTTTTAACATGTTGCATTGAGATGATAATGCACTTTGATATTGTTGTTGTGCTTGTTTTGGAGCATTGAAATGATGTGTGGATTATACAGAGACCTACTTTGAAGCTGGGGAGACAAGAGCAAGAGATTACTACTCATTTGATGGCCAAGAAACCGATAAAAGAACTGGATAAAAAGGTCATTTTGATAAAATAATAAATTGTTTAACAGAGTTAAAAAAAGCTAACAGACTAATATAAGCTCAAATCAAATTAAATATATAATTCAACATCTTTGAAGGACCTCTTGTAAAAGAAAAAAATTCTTTAAAAGAAGTGTTGTGTATGTTTTTAACATGAGAAAGAGGGGGTTGCAATATTATTATCTTTAAAGAAAGGGAGAGTAATTGTAATATCCCGCTTATAAGTATCAGTCATTAGTGGTAGAAACTTATTATGCAAGCAATGACAATTTTGTAATATGAGGCAATGGCAAAATGGAAATTATTTGAAATGAGAAGATTATTTAAAAAGAGGGGGAAGATATTTTCTATCATTCTTATCTCTCCCTTCTCTCTCTAAAAATCAGAATTCTCACCTTCTCCTCCCTCAACCTCACGCCTCCTCACTCTAGCCTTCAACCATCAAGCCTCCATCCTCAATCTTGTGAGATTTATGCAAGAAGGCTTAGGTTTTGGAAGTTGGAACAAGAAGAATAAGAAGAGAAGCAAGGAAGAACCAAGGGGATTGGAACTCAGAAATTGCAAGCACCAATCAAGGCTTAGGTGAGCTCCCTAGGGGTTTTAGAACCCACTTTGAGAGTTTTGAAGTGTTTTTCACTCATATGCAAGTTTATGGTTTTACCCTAATTCTCTATGCTTGCTAATTCCTTGCTCATACATGTTTAAAACTATCATTTTGTAATAGAAAATCATTCCTAACATGTTTGGGATGCTTGGGTAACTTGGATTGAGCAAAAATGGTGGAAAAACATGATTTTTAACAAGTTTTGTACTGTCATGGTCGCTACAGCGACCAGCCGTCGCTACAGCGACCAGACAGCTTTTGATTTCTGCCTACGGTCGCTTCAAGCGACCAGCCGTCGCTACAAGCGAGCAGCTTGTTTTTCAGACTTTTACCTACAGTCGCTGTAGCGACAGGCCGTGGCTATAGCGACAGCATCAGGACAGCACTTGACAGCTTTGCTGTTTTGGACATTCTGGTGCGCGTAGGCATGGTTTTTCACTCCCGTTTTCTCCTGAAACATTTTAGAAACATTATCCACCATTTTAACCCATCCAAAAAGGCTTCCAATGGTTGAAAGATTATAGGAGCAAGGAATACGCAAGGCATGGGAAATACAAGAACAATGGTTATATGAATAGGAAAGCTTAAGAACGGCATATGACAACGATATGTCGAATCCTATGATAGGAAAACAAGAATTAAGAGTATGAGAAGAAGGCATACGACTTGGATAAGTCAAGAACCTATTTTAGGTATACAAGATTATAGATGTATTCAGTTTAGAATACAAAGGTAATAGGAATACTTTGGCAATCAAAGTTTAAGATGAGCCTATAGTGTTGGTTCTCCAACAATTAATAGGTGGCTTATGAGAACGATAAGCCAAGAACCTTTTAATAGGTTAAGCATTCAAGAATGCATCAGATATGCATAAGACATAAGCTATAAGTTATATATATATAAGAAGAATAAGAACAAGAATTATTAAGATATTAAGATGTGGCCTTCGTCGTTCACGCCAGTGGGACACGAATGGTTCATGCAAAGTAAAGACTAAGATTAATATTATTAAGTCGTGACTTTCATCGTTCACGCCAGTGGAACTTGAAAGGTTCATGCATAAGTTAAAGAATTTTAATTCGCGTCTTCCGTCGTTCACGCCAGTGGGACACGGGAGGTATACGCGTAAGTTAAGATTATTATTAAGTCGTGTCTTCTGTTGTTCACGCCAGTGGGACACAGGAGGTTCACGCCAGTGGGACGCGTTATTCCGCAAGGATGACCGCACGACGACAAGAGGAGTCCGGTGTTAGCCTGATATGATAGGAATTTTCACCGGTTATCAGGGGAATGTGCTTCGGGGTTACTCCACCCGGGGGCATTCTGTAAAATGAACTCAGATAATATTGCTTGTTCAATGCTAACAGCTAACATAAAGACATGTATCAGTTAATATATTTTTATTATGTTATCAGGCAGAGATTAGTTATCAGGCAGTTATCAGTTATCAGGCGGTGATCCTAGGCTTCCCCTTGATCACCCAGTTATCAGGTTATAATCTAGATCTCATGACTATTCAGTATCAGGTTCAGGCAGTGATCCTAGGTTTTCCCTTGATCACTAGTTTAGCAGGATGTAGTCTAGTCATGACTACACAGTTTAGCAGGAACAGTCAGGTAGCCCTCTATGGGTAAGGTTAAGACTTGGCGATCATAGGTATCCCCAAGATTGCCGAGAGTAGGCACGGCGACCCTAGGTTTCCTCCGTGGTTGCCAACAGTAGGTTGGGCTGGAGCTCACTGAGACATTATGTCTCACCCCAATCCTTCTGGTGCAGGTTTTCAGGTTAGCAAGATGTTTATGATGATATTCTTCAGGAAGACGCTGGATGGAGTGCAGTTGCTCGATGAGGACAAGCTCAGGAGGTTGTCAGATTATATATATATGTATATGAAAGTGTATTTTATGATATTTGGATATTTGTATAAACGAGCCAATTGTACTCTTTATTATTGAAAATTTTAATGTATCCGGTATCAGACTAATACGCATGCTAAATATTCTAGATAATTTAGTTTGGGTGTTACAATTGGTATCAGAGCAGGTCGATTCAGACCGTGCCTTGGGTCATTAAAATATTCAATAAGGTAGTGGGACCATTGGGTTCCGGATGTTGTTCTAAAGGTCACATCTAGTTGAGCCTGATCAACTCAATCTAGTATATGACAGTTAGGATAATGTCCGAGAGCTGAATGTGACCAAGGAGGAATGAAGTGTATGAAGGGCGAAGATTAAGGTGATAGAATTTTAAGACGGAGTTGGCGAAGAAGTATTCAACGCCAAATGGTGGCCATCAAACCGTAAAGTGACTAAGCCTATTTATGGTAGAGTTTCAGGAATGTCAGAAATATTTAAGGATAAGGTGAAGAACCTTAACACAGTCGTACGCGTCATTAAGAGATGTCTCGTTGGTAAAGACATAGGAAGTAAGGAATCATGGAACCATAACGGAAACTGTAGTCGAGAAGTGGCAATAAGAACAAAGTGTAGGAATCGAAGGATTCGCGCTCTCAAATCGGATGAGATTTTACCATCCAAACGATTAAGTGACTTGATTATGGATTAAGAAAATTTTGGGACAGATGAAACGACAGAGTCTGAACTTGCTGGAATCATCGTGCCACGACCCATGCTTCTCGTGCCACGAGAATGACAGTGGAGCACTCCTTAAGAAGAAAAGATGGATGAGTAAGCAGTAATGATAATACCTGTTGCACATCGAAGCGTGTTTTAGGATATGTTCCATTGGTAAGAAGATTTGAAATAAGCTAAGTTCAATGAAAAGTTTATACCAAGAGAAGTGAATCGGATTATTTTCATTATGATGAGCCATCGAGATGTTTTGTACGAGAGAGCGCAACTCAGCAATAAGTAATGAGTCCTCTGAAGAGGATATTGAATAATAAGTTGTTGGATTTTAACGAACTGAGGGATGGACTAAGTTGAAGTCCCTTGATTGGATGAAGAAGACGAGTTTAAGAGGACACATGGTTATAGTAGACCAGTTTTGAAGGATAATCAGAATTTTAGCCGGGAAATTATATTGAGACTTTATTATACGGAGGATCGTCTTAAATACGAAAGGATAAGATTGTGGTTAATGTTAATGAGTTTTAAGTTTTCAACTGATGAGTTCCTTCCACAGTTATATTAGAAGCTGAAAGAGATCACCTCGTGTTGATAAGTTCCGAGGGCGGTAATAAAGTATAGATTTCGGATTGTTCAACTATATGCAGAATTATTTAGATGTTAAGATCAAGATTTGAATGGTGAATGCAGCAGCGAGTTATTGAATGAATCAAAAGGTGATGATGAGGTATTGAAGCTCAAGATCAATTAACTGGAGGGATTCGAAGGTAACTTCAGAGGTATGGTAAGACCATAGAGACCGTAATTGTCTCGGAAAGATTAAGGGTATGAAATCCTTATGGACAAAGATAGAACGATTAGTAATGGGGCTCAAACCCTCAGTGGATTCAGTGTATGAAAGATGTGAACCCCCAGAAGTCATAGAATGTTCCTAGAAGTTACTACAAGTAAATAATGTATAAACTTAAGTTGCTTCAGGTATACTTTCAGTAGGGTTTCTGCATTGTTTAAATGAATATACATGTTGAGTCAACTATGAGATGGTTACAGAATTCGGAGTATGGAGAGTAAAGTTAGAACCAGAGTATAAGCTATTTTAACAGGAGCATTGTTGGACTCGTAACAATTGCTGAAAACTGTTTACAGGTTTCAGCGTATTTTCGTAAAAGTAAGTAAATGGTTTATGTCCGGAAGGAAACACAAGTCAGCCAGAGAATTTGATAATGGTGTATTACTCCTACTCCAAAGTGTTTTATTTAGATCAGAGTTGCGCAGCGAAAAAGTAATTCAAGGAGGAGTTAACAAACAATTCTAAGCTGAAGCTTAGAGAACAAGGATGCTTGTGTAGTCCTTGTCAGGTGAACCACAGGAGGACAATAAGTGCCCAACTATTGAACCACAGAATATCAGTGAGCAGTGACAACTTGAACTTGTTATAAGTTTTAGCGGGAAACTTTAAAAGTTAAGCCGAGGGATATTTCAAACCTCGAGACTCAAGAGGAATGGATATTGAAGCAGTTTAAGATTCTGTGATAAGAATAAGAAGGATATGTTTCTAGCACAATAAATCTAGAGCAAGGAAAGTCACCACGAATACGGTACTTGAAGAGTAAGTTTAGACAAAAGGATTACACATAAGGCAATATCAGTAAAAGTTGCTCTTGCAAGACGGTAAATTTTGAAATTGAAGCGTTGATCAGAAACAACACTGTGGTGACATATGAGTTTAATCCATGTTGTACCTACAATCTGTCAACATGTCACATGTATCAGGTTATGTTTAGTATTATATATACTTATCAGGCAGTGCTTAAGCTACTCAGATAGTAGTGTAGCAGATTTTCAGTGTTGTGACATGTTTTGGCAATAGTGGTACACAGTCAGGAATGTTTAAGTAGGAAGGTATGACCAGAACAGATTTGTTGATATCAAATATATCTTAGCTGAAGTGTTCAGAAATTCTTGAACTTAATGTTAACCAGTAAAGGAAGAAGGACTTTCTAAGTAGAGTTTTCTATTGGAATCAAGGATCTTGGACTTGACGTCCAAAATGAAAATTAGTTTGTGATACCGATAGAATGTAACAATAATATACGGGTTGTTGTATACTTAAGAGATAAACATGGGTAACATTGGCGGGGCAAACCTGGCAAGCCAGTTGAAAGGCAAATCCCGAATGTTACAAAATGAGTTAAGAGTAAGAAAAGATTCCCAATTGATGTGGTAGTGTCTCAAATATGTTAAGATCAAGAATGATGTCCTGTTAGTCGGACAAGGATGAGATGACGTATTGTGTACCCGTCAGTAGTGTACACGTGCTCGCTTATGTATGTAAATTATATGCCATGAAGTGTACCCTATGGTGTTATGTGAGATGATTGATACCACTCATCACTTGGGCTAGACTCTTATGAGTTTGGATTTACCAATGTAGAAAAGATTCATGCTACGGCAAGAATTTGAGATTAATATGTGACATAAATGATGGAAGATCATTAAACTCCAAGTAATGAAGTTGGAATGATCCTTGCATTTGCATGTGCGTATACAATGCCAGATGTTTTTCAGTGTAAGGATGATTCTATGTGGAAGGGTATGACATAGGTCTACAGGTAATATGTCGTTGTATGAGACGCAAGATAAAGATAATAATTCACGGGAAGTATATGCAGTGCAAGAAACCCATTGAAGAGTGGGAATATTTGAGGATAATAAGAACGACCTAATGTCGTCAAAGTAAGTTTGCACGGACTACGAAGGGATTTATAAGGTTCAGTACAAGTGTCAGAGCTGGACAAATTCAGATTGGATTTGCAAAAGTGTATGAACCAGGAACGTGGTTAGGCGGGTTGGATACGATGGTTCAGATAACCTCACATCCTACTACGTAAGAGTTATGCAAATCACCACAAGCATTTCAGTTAAAGGAAAAGTTGTCGAGTATATTCGACATATAGAGAGTTGGAAATCCAAGGGATTCTGATAAGCAAGACGAACTGGAGTTTTGGGCGAGTAGAGGAAGTAGTGTGAGAGATTCATTCTTATATGATAGTGGATACTAAATTTCGAGGACGAAATTTCTTTAAGGGGGGTAGATTGTAATATCCCGCTTATAAGTATCAGTCATTAGTGGTAGAAACTTATTATGCAAGCAATGGCAATTTTGTAATATGAGGCAATGGCAAAATGGAAATTATTTGAAATGAGAAGATTATTTAAAAAGAGGGGGAAGATATTTTCTATCATTCTTATCTCTCCCTTCTCTCTCTAAAAATCAGAATTCTCACCTTCTCCTCCCTCAACCTCACGCCTCCTCACTCTAGCCTTCAACCATCAAGCCTCCATCCTCAATCTTGTGAGATTTATGCAAGAAGGCTTAGGTTTTGGAAGTTTGGAACAAGAAGAATAAGAAGAGAAGCAAGGAAGAACCAAGGGGATTGGAACTCAGAAAGTGCAAGCACCAATCAAGGCTTAGGTGAGCTCCCTAGGGGTTTTAGAACCCACTTTGAGAGTTTTGAAGTGTTTTTCACTCATATGCAAGTTTATGGTTTTACCCTAATTCTCTATGCTTGCTAATTCCTTGCTCATACATGTTTAAAACTATCATTTTGTAATAGAAAATCATTCCTAACATGTTTGGGATGCTTGGGTAACTTGGATTGAGCAAAAATGGTGAAAAAACATGATTTTTAACAAGTTTTGTACTGTCATGGTCGCTACAGCGACCAGACAGCTTTTGATTTCTGCCTACGGTCGCTTCAAGCGACCAGCCGTCGCTACAAGCGAGCAGCTTGTTTTTCAGACTTTTACCTACAGTCGCTGTAGCGACAGGCCGTGGCTATAGCGACAGCATCAGGACAGCACTTGACAGCTTTGCTGTTTTGGACATTCTGGTGCGCGTAGGCATGGTTTTTCACTCCCGTTTAAGATGAGCCTATAGTTGGACATTCCTGAAACATTTTAGAAACATTATCCACCATTTTAACCCATCCAAAAAGGCTTCCAATGGTTGAAAGATTATAGGAGCAAGGAATACGCAAGGCATGGGAAATACGAGAACAATGGTTATATGAATAGGAAAGCTTAAGAACGGCATATGACAACGATATGTCGAATCCTATGATAGGAAAACAAGAATTAAGAGTATGAGAAGAAGGCATACGACTTGGATAAGTCAAGAACCTATTTTAGGTATACAAGATTATAAATGTATTCAGTTTAGAATACAAAGGTAATAGGAATACTTTGGCAATCAAAGTTTAAGATGAGCCTATAGTGTTGGTTCTCCAACAATTAATAGGTGGCTTATGAGAACGATAAGCCAAGAACCTTTTAATAGGTTAAGCATTCAAGAATGCATCAGATATGCATAAGACATAAGCTATAAGTTATATATATATATAAGAAGAATAAGAACAAGAATTATTAAGATATTAAGATGTGGCCTTCGTCGTTCACGCCAGTGGGACACGAATGGTTCATGCAAAGTAAAGACTAAGATTAATATTATTAAGTCGTGACTTTCATCGTTCACGCCAGTGGAACTTGAAAGGTTCATGCATAAGTTAAAGAATTTCAATTCGCGTCTTCCGTCGTTCACGCCAGTGGGACACGGGAGGTATACGCGTAAGTTAAGATTATTATTAAGTCGTGTCTTCTGTTGTTCACGCCAGTGGGACACAGGAGGTTCACGCCAGTGGGACGCGTTATTCCGCAAGGATGACCGCACGACGACAAGAGGAGTCCGGTGTTAGCCTGATATGATAGGAATTTTCACCGGTTATCAGGGGAATGTGCTTCGGGGTTACTCCACCCGGGGGTATTCCGTAAAATGAACTCAGATAATATTGCTTGTTCAACGCTAACAGCTAACATAAAGACATGTATCAGTTAATATATTTTTATTATGTTATCAGGCAGAGATTAGTTATCAGGCAGTTATCAGTTATCAGGCGGTGATCCTAGGCTTCCCCTCGATCACCCAGTTATCAGGTTATAATCTAGATCTCATGACTATTCAGTATCAGGTTCAGGCAGTGATCCTAGGATTTCCCTTGATCACTAGTTTAGCAAGATGTAGTCTAGTCATGACTACACAGTTTAGCAGGAACAGTCAGGTAGCCCTCTATGGGTAAGGTTAAGACTTGGCGATCATAGGTATCCCCAAGATTGCCGAGAGTAGGCACGGCGGCCCTAGGTTTCCCCCGTGGTTGCCAACAGTAGGTTGGGCTGGAGCTCACTGAGACATTATGTCTCACCCCAATCCTTCTGGTGCAGGTTTTCAGGTTAGCAAGATGTTTATGATGATATTCTTCAGGAAGACGCTGGATGGAGTGCAGTTGCTCGATGAGGACAAGCTCAGGAGGTTGTCAGATTATATATATATATATATATATATATATATATATATATATATATATGTATGTATATGAAAGTGTATTTTATGATATTTGGATATTTGTATAAACGAGCCAATTGTACTCTTTCCATAGTTTTGTATTGTATTTATTATTGAAAATTTTAATGTATCCGGTATCAGACTAATACGCATGCTAAATATTCTAAATAATTTAGTATGGGTGTTACAGTAATGTACTCTAATGATGCTATAACACATCCATCATTTTTTTTACGAAGGTGTGCATTAGCAACATGCACATTTTTGCTTTGGACAAAATCACCATTATTTTAAATTAGATTTAGAGGGTAGGAAAGTAATTTGCTGTTGTTTTATCTCACTTCTCCATCTACCATTGACTTCTTCTCCAACATCCCATCCGTGATGGGTATTTTTGTTTTTTAATTGAAATTAAATTATATCAAAATTCCTAATTTCATTTTGCTGCATACATTCAATGTCACTTCAATTAATAAATATGAAAACACGTGAATTATCATATTCATTAATTGATGTGATAACACATCATAATATGCATGCGGTAAATTTTACATTAGTTTATTTCACATCACAATTTAGTGGATAATATACATTGCTTGTTTATTTCTTATGACATCAATTTATTGGATAGCTTGTAGCTAGGTCTCCCCGAGCTTTAGGCGTTTCGGAAATATTGTCCCGATTGTCTGGAAGTCCCCCATGATTATGTGGTTCAAGGTAAATACAGATGGTTCATTGTTGGGTATGTATGCTTCTTGTGGCGGTATTTTCCGTGATGACCGCATCACCTTTCTCGGTTGTTTTGCAAGTGACTTAGGCGATTTTTTTGGTGTTTGAGGCTGAGTTACATGATTTGATTATGGCTATGGAGTTTGCGGCAGAACATAGCTGGAATAACTTTGGTTGGAGAGTGATTCTAGCAGTGCCATTCAAGCTTTCAAGAACTCCGATATTATTCCTTATCGTTTATAGAATCACTGACACAGTTGCTTACTTTTGGGGCTTTAGACAATTATTTCTCATATTTTTTGTGAAGGTAATTACTATTTAGATAAGTTAGCCAATCATGGCCACTCTGTTACTGGTGTTGTTTGGTGGGAGACTATGCCTTTCGTTTATCAGGGAAGACTTTGAAATAAATTTGGTTTGCCTAATTATCGATTTCCTCATGTTGCATCTTTTATTCTTATTCGTTTTTTTTGTTGCCTTTTTTAGGGTTTTAATAATATGTTATTTGCCATTTTCAATAAAACTAGTCTCCGTGAGCTTAACTCAGTTGATAGGGACAATGCATAATATATGCAGCACCTCACTCATTAACCTTAAAGGTGAATTTTTAGTCACAAGGCTACTTGACCTTAAAGGTGACACCTCGCTTATTCACCTTAAAGATGACCCAAAAAATATATAAATTTCGACAAAAAAAAAATTAAAGATGAAAATGAATTTTTTTAATTAAATGAAAAATCTCATTTTAATTCATATATCACATTGATTTTGGCTTCATCAAGAGGTGAAACATGTGAGATTTAGATAGTTTTAAAAGCCAAAGTCGGATGTGATTAATTTTAGTTTTATTAAGAGGAGCACATTCCGATATCCTAAACCAACACCACCATGTCATTACTTAAAAAAAAATACCACCATGTCACCTCCAAGGTTTCAAGACCTTAAAAGGTTTTCTATTAAAAGTTCACTCTTAATAATCACAAAATAACTCAAATATGTTATTGGTGTTGCTTTAATTATTATACTCTCTCCGATCCTTATTATAAAAAAATTTTCAAAAAAAAATTTGGTCATATTTATAAGAAAATGTCACAACTTTTAAGGTGTAATTATTGCTTAAAAGACTTTTTTATCCCTCATTTAATCCTTATCTTTTTAATATTAGTGGGTTTATTTAATGTTTCACAATTTTTTATAAAGGTATATTTGTAAAAATATTCAAAAAGTTTCATTAATTATTGATTGTATTGGTTTTGATATTTTTTTATTTTGTTTCTTATAATAAGAACAGGATGGAGTATTTTTTTTCTGAAATGCACAAGCAATAATTGAATCACATTATTTAGTGCTCTTCTCCTTTCTCAGTTCTTTAAAAAAGTTCAACTTTTTTGGGAAAAAAAATGTTCAACTTTTAAAACTCATAAATATCTTTGCTTTTAGCTATTCCCCAGACAAAGAAAAGGAAAACACATACACGGTTTTCATTCATCTTTCAAATTAAAAAGAGTTAAAAGATTAAATGAGTTAAAAAATTAAATATATTTTGTTCAAACGTCATCAAGTAAGAAGATAAGTACAAACACAATAATCAACACATTAACATTTATTATTAAAAATAATAATTACACTTTGGGCCATACAATTATCACGATTCTGTAATTTTGATCCTTTATTTTTGTGGGAGCAATCTTGATCTCTCATATTTTTCCCATTTATAATTTGGTAGTCCCCCTGCCAAACTTCTTTCAAAATTTAATATTTGCCTTCACCAATAGAGTTCATAATTCTAATCCACATAGAGTTCAAAATTAAAAGAACCATTTTTCTTTTTCTTCTTAACATTAATGGAAACAATTTTCTGATCACCACCACCCATAGTGGCCCCCTTTTGTTTTCTAATGATATAGAATAGAAGTAAGCAAAGACAAGATAATTTTCTAATCACCAGTATATATTTGTGCTTTAATGCATGATCAGCTTTAAATATGATTTATAGGGAAAGATAGAGTGGGCAGTAAAGTTGTGGGGACAGCAAAGAACAAGGATTAAAAAAATAGTTTAGGCCAAACTTTTAAGATGCTAGAAAAATTTTGTTTTTACTTTATTTGGTGGACAATGGACACAAAAAACAAATTAATGTAAAATTTACTTCAATACTATGTGGAGTAAATTACTCGATCTTCATTTAAATATAATGATATTACAACCTTTTTCTTTATGTTTCAAAACATACACAATCTTTCTTTCAAAGATGTTAAATTATATATTTTGATATGATATGATATTTTTCCGTTAACTTTTGTTTAACTTTGTTAAACAATTTTTCATTTGAGCAAAATGCCTTTTTTCTGTCCATTTTTCCCCGGTGTTACATCTTTCGTCGTCCTCTTTCCGTCAACCATCGTCCCGTTTGATGTTAATATATTTTCTTAATTATTAACAAAAGATAGCACCCTTTGATATTGTTGTTGTGCTTGTGTTGGAGCTTTAATGTTGGGTGAATTACACAGAGACCTACTTCGAAGCTGGGGAGACAGGAGCAAAACGACTACTACTCATTTGATGGCCAAGAAAACTGATAGAAGAATTGGATATAAAAGATCATTTTGATAAAATAATTTTTTTTAACTGAGTTAAAAGAAAGCTAACAAAATAATATAAGTTCGGATCAAAATAAATATATAATTCAAATTTGAAGGACCTCTTGAAAAAGAAAAAAAAAATCTTTAAAAGAAGGGCCGTGTGTGTTTTTAAACATGAGAGAGAAGAGGATGTAATATTATTATCGTTAAAGAAAGGGAGAGTAATTTACTCTTATATATATATATATATATATATATATATATATATATATATCAATCATCTTACTTTCTCTATTGAGTTTATATATTATTTTTCCATTTTCAATAAGATTAGTCTTTGCGAGCTTGACTCAGTAGGTAGGATATTGCATAATATATGCAGGAACTGGAATTCAAACCTTGGATACCTTACTTATTTCCCGAAAAAAGAAAAACATACACACGGATTTCATTCCAGTTTCAAATTAAAAAGTGTTAAGAGATTAAATAAGTTAAGAAGTTAAATGTATATTGTTTAGATCCCATCAAGTAAGAAGATACAAACACAATAATCAACATATTAGCATTTATCATTAAAAAAAGTTTAATTACACTTTTGGCCATTCAATTATCACGATTGTGCAATTCTGATCCTTTATTTTTGTGGGAGCAATCTTGATCCGTTATATTTTTCTCATTTATAATTAGGGGTAGATGGAGACACTCATACTCAATTATTTATATGTTGCGTACACTCAATTATCTTCAACAGATATTCAAGGACTTCCAAAACTTTGTAATGAGGCTTGAATAAAGTGAGATAAAATTTTGAAACTATGGCTATTTTTGAAAAAGTAATATCCACTTCACTCAAAATCATCATCAAGCAATCCTAATCCCAATTTGAACAAAACGATATTTCAAACCTTTAACTCCAACTTGCATGAACAATTGGTTTTTCAGACAATGGTTTGTAATTTCATTTAACAAAAAATGGGCTTAAAAAATTGCAAAATATAAGGTAGGCTTATTTGGAACTAGCTATACAAAAAATATCAACTTCACGTGCATATAATCAATCAACAGAATGTAAAAAAAAAAGACAAATTTTTATTTATCCATCAATAAAAGTTGCGCAGAGGTTACCCATATGAATTGACAACCACTAAAATTATTCAATTATCTTCCACTCTTTGTAACATAAATAGTACAAGATAAATGAATAGCTGGATAATCTTTGCTCATCTTTTAATGATGGGTAATATAGTCATCGCCAGAAAAAAGGTATGGAATCAAACACTCATACAAAAAAAAAAAAAGATGCACACTCAAATATATCACAATAGGGGGTAAATGAACTCAACTTATAAAAAGTAAAACAGAAATATAAAAAATAAAAGCTAAACAAAACTCTCCTTAAAAACAAAAAGAAAATAGGAATAATCTAAAGAGAAAAAAAGTAGAATATTAAAAGAAATTAAAAAAATAATACTCCCCTTTTATGGTGGTCGAAAGAATATGAAGAATACATTTTCCTTCTGCTTTCTTTTCTTTAGGATGAATTCCATTAATTTTACATAGGGAAGCAAAGGTTTCCATGCAAAGGAAGTTTCTTAACATCTATCCATTATTGTTTATGACTCATATAGACATTTTTGCTTCGTAAGGACTAAACTTTGACTCTTCTTCATTGTTGTTATTTTTGTTTGCTTTGTTTGTTATAGACATCTATCAATTATTTTGTATGGTTGCAAGTTTGAAAAAATAGTGAAGAAAAGAATACAAAATCAGCGACATTTAGCATCAAAGAATTAATTTATGACCACAAATCAGTAGTAGTCCGGACTTTATTAGTCTTTTCGCATTCGAGAAACAAATATCATTCATTCTCATAATAATTTTCACAAAAAGGACATGCATTTGTACATTGAACACCTTTCCTTTGAAATATATCTCTTATTGAAAGACAACCTCTTATAACTCGCCACAATAATATTTTAATTCTAGACTTAAAAAATGTTCTTGATATCCGCCTTCATCCCATCTTGAGTATTTTTGCTGAAAAATATTTCGGACTTTTGGTAGTTGATGGCTTGTCGAGAAAATTACTCATGTCTTTGAAGAATACTTTTTAGTTTGTTGCATTCACTAATGTTTGCCCTGCAAAAATGAAAAAAATTGTCGGCAACTAAAAGGCGTGTGAGGAGGGGATCTCCTCTACACACTTTGATACAATGAATCTCTCCCTTTACCTCACACATTTTTATTAATCCTAAAAGTGCATCCACACAATATAAAAAGATATGGTGACAATGGATCACCTTGTCTCAATCCTCTCTTTGAGGCAACATGTCCCACACGCTCTCCATGCATATACTCATCGTATTCACCCATCTATTATGAAAACCTAAACTGATCATCATTCTCTTTAGAAAATTCCAATCAACTCCATCTAAAGAGAATGCAGTTTGAACAACAGCATAGCGCTCTTGGGGAAATGCAGTTTGACATCAGAAGCTTCAAACAATTGGCAAGTACTTTCGAAATTATCTTGTAAATGACATTACACAAAGAGATGGGACGAAGATCGCACATAATTTCAGATTTATCTTTTTTCAGAATAAGAACAATATTTGTTGCCATGATTTGATAAGGAAACACACCACTTTGTAACCATGAAACTAAAAAACAAATAAAATGAATGATTTTAACTTGACCTAAACTATAATCAAAATTTTACTAGCTGCATTTGTAATAACAAAATTGTATCCGTCTTTACATGTTATTGTCGCTTCTCGCTGCCATCGTCAATTGAACAAAGGATCTTCAAGCACCCTCCTAGAAAAGCCACCATAAAATCCATGTCTTTTGGTTACACCATCACTTTCCGTTTTGAGATCCAATAATTATGTTTGAGGTTCTATGTTTTTTTTTGCTTCTTTTTTTGTATTTTAATGTAATTTTTAATTTGCTTCAACATCGTACTTCATAGTCTGATAAATGTCTGAGAGTCGCTCATTTTGTCGACATTGTATTTGAGTAAGGGGCATATCATGGTTATCACCAAATTCAACATTCTATGAGTCTTACAAATGCCTTGTCAACATGTGGTTGAATTGATCATTTCAAAGACCACTTATAGTCAAAATGTGCGAACACCATTAACCATTTTTTTTCTGACGATGAATGCAATTAAAGACTGTAGATCTTTAATTATTTTTGATCACTGGTCATATGTGAAAGAATTTAGTTTGGTTATTAGAATTAAGAGTTTGGTTTTTTAATATACTTTTGGCTTCTAAAAATTCTATGTATATTGATAACATGTATTTGGTTTTTAAAATGGAGATGGAAAATGTCCCAACGCATAATCAATTTCAGTGTGACTACAAAACTACTCAATTAGACATGGTCCCCTCTCCCAAAATACCCTTGATTTATTAAGGGTATCTTGCGAATATCAGGTGTTTGGGGGTATAGGCATAAATAGGGGGTACGAAGTCAAACTTTCTCCTATGGATCCTCTTAACCATTATTGGGTTTGATTGACTAGCACCTGGATGCCCAGTACGAGTGATTCCTTGATCTGGCCCATTTTTGCTTGCATAAAAATCACTTATAAAAAGAATGCTGAATGATAGATTTTAAATTATTAAAATCACATTAATGACATTGCTCATATAATATTTTTTGAAACAGTTGTTCATATAATATTGTCACACATTAGTTTAGTTAGCATTGAGAATGAAATATAACAAGAGTGCAACAAACTTTCAGTTACACCTAACTAAGACAACGGTAAAAAACTGAATAATTTGTTAAGCATCACCATTCACGTTCCACATGTTTGGTAGTTTACAAAAAGTTGTCACCTTTCATGTTACAAAAAGTTCTAGTGTATGATCCAAACACAAAGGTAACATTTGACTTAGCTAGTCTAAACTTGTTTTTATTAAAAAAAGAGTTTGTTATCTAAAATATATAATTTACACACACACAAAAAATATTTATTTTTTCCATTTAATTAAGTTTCTTGCGGTATTTATTCTAAATAGAAGTGCATTAAACCTTTGGTAAAATATATATGCATTAAATTAACCGACATATAATTTACCCAAGAGTCTTTTGGTAAGATGATAAAAGATCTCTTTCAACTTAACCATAGGTGTTGAATTTGAATCCATATTTGAAAATGCAACAATATTAAATGTCTTGTGAAAGAACTTTATCATCCATTGCGATCCTATCCAGCTTTAGAGATTATTCTCTGCAATTGTACGAAGAAGATACTCAAGTTACACACAAAAAACCCAACATGGTTTGAAAGAGTTTTTAACATAACTCTTACTCGTAAGAGAGTTTGAGTTTGATTTTTAAAGTTGTCAATTTAAAAGGTGACTTAATATGTAAGTTTTTAACATTACTCTTTCGCATAAAAGAATCCGAGTTCAATTCTTAGAAGTTGTTCATTTAAAAGGTAACTTAATCCTTATATATATTTTTAATATTCTGCTGTTAATTCAATGAGTAGTATCACATAGCAGATCTAAAGTTGTGAAGATATCTTAGATGTTTATTAAAGTGAGTTAGAAAAATATATATAAAATTCTAGTATTGTCCCACCATTTTACCATATTTTTCTTTGACATATATATATTCTCCCACCATATTTTTACGAATATTCTCCCACCGTTATCTAGCCATATGAACCTATTGAAATTAAAACAATTTTGAATTTGTTAAAGAATTTTAAGCCAAATTAAAGTTTAAAGAATGATATGAAGTTTCAATCACTACAAGAAAATTGGTCTTTTCCTACAAAAATTTCCGAGAAAACTAGCTTCCTCGCAAACCACCATTTTTACTTAGAAATTTTTTCTCAGAAAGCATTTGCCAGTAAAAATGGGTCCCACATGCATAAGAAAGGTTTGAAACAGATGGCATGGAGTCTTTTGATTGGCCTAAGTTACAGAGGAAATGTTTCTAGGAAACATTGGTACCGAGGAAATATATTTTATTGGTTGAAATGGAAGTAGTTTTCTTCCGAAGCTTTTTAATCACTATTTTAATGCAAATAGCCGTTACTTTAAGCCGTTGGGAATTTGTATTAATTCTAGCCGTTGCAAATAGCAGGATATATATGTATGTATCAGACCAGCTCCCTCTCATTCTTCTAATTCATCTCTAATATCTCCTTAAAAAAAAAATCACCTCTAGTTTCAATCAATTTTTACTCTTTTTATTTCTAGGTATTTTTCTCTACTTCTATTTTCTGCTCAGCTTATTAATAAAGGTTAATTTTGTGATTTGCTTTTAGTTTTTTATGTGTATTTTTATATTGTTAATTTAGTTATTAATCAAACATATGTTGTATTATTTTTTGTAGTTGATCTTTGGGTTCTATTTCCTTGCTGGTTGTTGTTGTTGCTACTCAAGGTTGTATTTTTTGAAATCAGATTATATTATTTGAGGTTTGTTTTTCTATTTTATTTTAAATTGTTAGAAGAAAAAAGTCGTAGTTATTAGTAATAAAAATGTTACTTAGTAAAAGAAGTGTAATTTGTAAAATAAAATAGTTGGTAAAAATGTTACTATAATTATTAATAAAAATATTAGTTAGTAAAAATATAATAATTTTAGAGATGATATTAATTAAAAATGATGTTGGTTTATAATAAAAAAAAAGTGTTAACTTGTAAAAAAACTTGTAGTTTAGTAAAAAAAAAAAATTTAAAAAAAAAATATTGATTTTATTAACCAAAAAGTGGCAATTAATCAAAGCAAAGACTAAAAATGTGTGTATATATTGTTAATATAGTTATTAAAATATGTTGCATTATTTTTTGTAGTTTTCTTGCTTTCGATCCATTTTGAGGTTGGTGTTGCAGCTGCCGTTGCTTTTTTTTGCATCCACTTTGTACACCGGCTTATTATTTGAGGTTGGTATCTTTTACTTATTTTAAATTGCACGAATGCTATGATTAGTAATAAAAAAATTAGTCATTAATATTAGAAAAGAAATATGTATAAAAAAAGTTTGTTAGAAAAAGAATAGAAATTAGTAAAGAGTTATTTTGTTAATTAATATGAAATATGTGAATTAGGTTGTGGTAGTGTAACCTTTATTTCTGCCTCGTAATTTTTATTAGCGTGTAATGTTTAAATCATCCAAATTTTAGAAAATGTGATATAGATTAGAAAATGTTATATATGCTTGTTATAAAATATTATATAATTTTTATGCGATAGCATGTGTAATTCGTACAAATTTATAAATATTTAGGTTTTTAGAAAAAAATTGTTATTATTATTAGAAAAGAAATATGTATAAAAAAGTTTGTTAGAAAAAGAATGTAAATTAGTAAAGAATTATGATGTTAATTAATATCATATATGTTAATTAGGTTGTAGTAAAATATTATATAATTTTTATGCGATAGCATGTGTAATTCGTACAAATTTCTAAATATTTATGTTTTTAGAAAAAAATTGTTATTAATATTAGAAAAAAAATATGTATAAAAAAGTTTGTTAGAGAAAGAATGTAAATTAGTCAAGAATTATGATGTTAATTAATATCATATATGTTAATTAGGTTGTAGTAATTAATTTTTGTCGGCAGCGCGCAAAATTATTATCTGCGTGTTATTACAAAGAATAAATAGGAGCTAATTTGAGTGAATACCAGTGATGCGGAAGATGGATCAATATATTTGCCATCTTAGTTGGATATACGATAGAAAATATCCCGAGAAAAAAGACATTTAAAGCGGCTTTTGTGGATGGAGTTCGTGAATTTGTTGCTTACGCCATGTCGCGAGATGTCGTTAAATTGGAGGGAGGGATAAGATGTTCGTGTCTTAAATGTACGTGTAGGTTGCTTCAGAGCCCAAAGGATGTTCTAAAGCATTTAAAGATCATTGAGTTTTATGGACAATTATTACGTGTGGAAATATCATGGTGAACAAGAGGCGACAAATAATACTGAGTCTAATGTTAATATGCACGCGTCAAGCAGTGGGGCGCGTACAGAGTGTGAAAAGTTTGGCCTGGTTGAAGATATGGTCGGTGACGCTCTTGGGGTGAACCTGTCTTACAACGAGGGCGGTGAAGAGGAAATAATCCCGAACGAGAAAGCGTTGAAGTTTTACAAAATGATGACAGAAGTAAACAAACCGTTGTTTGAAGGGTCATCCCATTCTAAGTTATCTATGAGTGTGAGGCTTTTAGCTGCCAAGTCAGATTGGAGTGTAGCCGAAGAAGGCGCAAAGTGTTATACATAAATCATGAGGGACGCAACTCCTATAAAGGACAATTTACCATTGAATTTTTATGAGACTAAAAAGTTGGTGTCGAAGGTGGGATTGTAAGTTAAAAATATTGATTGTTGCGTTAAAGGGTGATGTTGTTTTACGACAACGAATTCGGTAAAAATGATGGGGCTTTGGTGGAGTGTAAATTTTGCAATGCACCAAGGTGTCAAGTATGTGATGATGCCAATCCTCGGAAGCAGAAACCAGTCTCAGTCAAGTTAATGTTTTGTCTGCCAATAATACCAAGATTGCAGAGATTGTTTGCATCAACTAACACGCCCGGTAAAATGATGTGGCATTATTACAATAAAACAAATTCAGATGTGATGCGACATCCTTGTGACTGGGTGGCATGGAAGTGCAGTACATCCTGATTTTGCAAAAGATCCACGTAATGTGAGGCTTGAATTATGCTTTGATGGATTTACTTTGTATATCCAAAAGTCAGCAACGCCTTATTCTTGTTGGCTAGTTCTTGTTACCTCGTATATGTTGGAACAAAATGTGTAAACAATGCCTCTTTTGAGTTTTGATGATAACAAGGTATTAAAAAGAAAATTGGATATGCTAATACTTGTTTCAAGTGTGCAGGACCTTAGACTAAAATTTATTCAAGTATAAATCAAGTTTGGTTCTCAAGGAACAAGTTTAAGAGTAAGGAATATTGTTGGAAGCTTGTGTTGCTAGATCAAAAGCTGATGGATCAGAAGCTGAAGACGCAAACTCTGAAGCTGAAGGATTAGAAACTGATGGATCAGAAGCTGAAGACTCAGACTCTGAAGTCTGAAGTATCAGAAGTCAACTGGTGTCACTGTCATCAAGGATATAGTACAACCACGACCTCTGCAACTTTTCAAAGTCAGAAACGTTCTCTGCAACTTTGTCTCCTTGGACAAAACATCCAATCCATTTTAAGGAAAGGATTCAAACGGTATTCTTCATGGTACACAGTCCAAATCAAGGAACAAATCAACGTTGGATCAAGCTTCAAATCAAACGACTCTATTGATGATCTGGCACCTTCTCAACGTCTCTCTACTCCTTTATATAAAGGACTAAAGACTTGAAGAAAAATAACAAGACTCTGAAAACTTGAAAAGTGTCAATACTCTGCTAAATTCTATACGCATCAAATACTTAGAAATTCTTACAAACTTTCTTATCTTAGAATTTCTTAAGTCTAGAGTCTTAATACTGTGTTGTATTTTGTGAACACCACTGATAGTATATCAAGTGTTCAATTCAAACATATTTTTTTGTAACTCTGTTTGTTTTGAAGTCTCTTGCTTTTGTGCTTGAGCAGTCAGAAGTCTCTTGCTTGTGTGCTTGAGCAATTAGAAGTCTCTTAGTGTGTGTTTGAGCATATAGAAGTCACTTGCTTTTGTGCTTGAGCAATTTGTAATCATTGGATTATAGTGAAAAATCTCTTGTAAGTGACAAGGGGACTGGACTACTTCCGGGTTGTGGAAGGAACCAGGATAATTGCTTGTGTCTTTCTCTCTCTCATTTACTTTTAATCCGCTGCATCTAAACTCTGAACTTAGTTTCAGATTCTGATCTCACATCAGTTGCTGAACTAACTCTTAGTTTTTGAGAAAGAAAAAGCCAACACAATTCAACCCCCCTTCTTGTGTTTTTCTCACCTTCAGTTGGTATCAGAGCTCCGATTCTGATATTCAATCACTTAATCGTGTGTGAGTAAAGATCCTGAGAAAAACATGTCTTCTAGTGAATCTGGTGGTTCCTCTCAACCTGCTCCTAGATCTGGAGCTGTTGTATCATATGACTATGGTACAGATGATAAGCAATCTCACTCTCACCATAAACCTCTTATGTTTACTGGTGATCCTGACAAATTTTCTTGGTGGAAAAGCAAGATGTATAGTCATATCATTGGAATAAATGATAGCTTCTGGGATATCATTGAAGATGGTATAACTATACTAGTTGATGAAGAAAGAGTAGCCATTGACAGAAAGTTTGGTACTCCGATGGTTGAACAAGAACGAACACAAAACTCCAGTACAAGCAAGGACGCGGGCCAACCCAGCGAGACCAATGTTAATTCTGATTTTGATGAGGTGCTGAAGCTGATTAAGAAAAGTGAGTACAAGGTAGTGGCCCATCTAATACAAACCCCTTTGAAGATCTCCATGTTGTCTTTATTACTAAATTCTAATGCCCAGAGAGAAGCATTAATGAAGGTTTTGAACCAGGCTTTTGTAGATCATGATGTAACCCTTGGTCAGTTCGGAGGCATAGTTGGAAACATCACTGCTTGTAACAACCTGAGCTTCAGTGATGAAGAACTTCCCGAAGGAGGAAGGCACCACAACTTGGCACTGCACATATCAGTAAATTGCAAGACAGACACTTTGTCCAATGTATTGGTGGACACCGGGTCATCACTGAATGTAATTGCAAAAACTTCCCTAGATCAACTCTCTTATCAAGGTACACCAATGAGACAGAGTGGAGTAGTGGTAAAAGCATTCGATGGTTCAAGGAAGTCAGTAATTGGAGAAGTGGATTTGCCCATCACAATTGGGCCGCACCTATTTCAGATCTCCTTCCAAGTAATGGACATACAAGCAACATACAGTTGTTTGTTGGGCCGACCAAGGATCCATGAGGTCGGGGCGGTGACGTCTACGCTGCATCAAAAGTTAAAGTTTGTGAAGAACGGGAAACTGATAACCGTGGGAGGAGAAGAAGCTTTGTTGGTAAGCCATTTCTTGGCTTTCTCTTTCATCAGTGCTGGTAATGCTGATGGGACGCCGTTCCAAGGTCTTTCCATGGATGATAAGAATACTAAGAAGAGTGGGGCATCCATGTCTTCCTTCAAAAATGCACAAAAAGTGGTGCGAAATGGTTTGCTTCCGGACTGGGGAGAGTTGATAAGTCTGCCATAAAACAAGCATAAAGAAGGGTTGGGTTTTACTCCGTCTACAAGAGTTACCAAGTCAAGCACTATCATTGAACCAATCAAGGATGTTTTCCACAGCGCCGGGTTCATTCATTCCCCGACATAAGCTAATGCCATCGTTGAAGATAAACCTGAAGAAATGACACTTGTTCTTGTGACACCAGGAGGAGTTTGCTGCAATTGGGTCGCTGTTGACGTCCCTTATGTTACTCATTCCTCAAAGTAATGTGTTTATTTGTTTATCTTTTTAAAAAAAAAGATCCCTTCGTCTTGCCCAAAACGAAGAGAAACTCATGTAGGGCTTTGTTTTAAAGTACTGCTATCATCAATTAAAATCGTCGTTTTTATCACGACCTTTACGTTATTTTTACTCCACTGCTTTTTTCAGGAAAAATGGTAACACAAAAAACCCAAAAAAAAAAAATAATAAATATATTTTATTTTCTTTTCAATAAATTTCAAAAGGTCTGCATTTTTCACTCATTTTACTAAAATCAATCATCAATCATATGCAGACTGAATGTCAATAAGCCCGTTGAACACCGTAGCCCTATGCTCTCTCCCAACTTTGAGTTTCCTGTTTACGAAGCTGGAAAGGAAGAGGATGAAGAAATTC
The DNA here is from genome assembly GCA_018208015.1 of Medicago ruthenica. Taxonomy (NCBI): domain Eukaryota; kingdom Viridiplantae; phylum Streptophyta; class Magnoliopsida; order Fabales; family Fabaceae; genus Medicago; species Medicago ruthenica. Next base: position 84,159,411 of record CM031376.1, read on the forward strand.
CTGACGAGATCAGACGCTTGTTAGAACAAGAGAGAAAGACCATTCAGCCTCATGAAGAGGCAGTGGAGGTTATCAATTTAGGTTCCGACGAGGACAAGAAAGAGGTCAAGATTGGGGCATTGTTGGATGCGTCTGTCAAAGAAAGAATAATCGAGCTTCTCAAAGAATATGTAGACATCTTTGCATGGTCGTATCAGGATATGCCAGGATTGGACCCTGAGATTGTGGAACACCGTTTACCTCTGAAACCTGAATGTCCTCCAATCAAGCAGAAGTTGAGAAGGACTCGCCCTGACATGGCTCTCAAGATCAAAGAATAAGTGCAGAAGCAGATTAATGCATGTTTTCTCATTACATCAGAGTATCCTCAATGGTTGGCCAACATAGTGCCTGTTCCCAAAAAGGATGGTAAAGTTAGGATGTGCGTTGATTACAGAGATCTAAACAAAGCTAGCCCAAAAGACGACTTCCCTTTACCTCACAATGATGTATTGATCGACAGTACCGCCAAATCTAAACTCTTCTCCTTCATCGATGGTTTCTTTGGATACAATCAGATCAAAATGGATGTCGAAGATAGAGAAAAGACATCTTTCATTACACCTTGGGGTACTTTTTGCTATCAAGTGTTGCCTTTTGGTTTGACGAATGCGAGTGCTACCTACCAAAGAGGCATGACCACTCTCTTCCACGACATGATGCACAAGGAAATTGAGGTTTATGTCGATGATATGATTGTCAAATCAGGTACTGAGGAGGAGCATGTCAAGTATTTGCTGAAGATGTTCCGACGATTGAGAAAGTATCGGCTTTGCCTGAATCCTAACAAATGTACATTTCGCGTGAGGTCCGGAAAGCTCCTAGGTTTCATCGTCAGTCAGAGAGGTATTGAAGTAGATCCCGACAAAGTTAAAGCCATTAGAGAAATGCCTGCTCCGCAAACTGAGAAGCAAGTGAGAGGATTTCTATAACGTTTGAACTACATCTCTAGATTCATATCTCATATGACAGCCACATGTGGGCCTATTTTCAAGTTACTTCGCAAGAATCAAGAGGTAATGTGGATGGAAGACTGCCAGAAGGCCTTTGACAGCATCAAGGATTACTTGTTAGAACCTCCCATTCTTATTCCTCCAGTTGAAGGAAGACCTTTGATTATGTACTTGATTGTGTTGGAAGACTCTATGGGTTGTGTACTTGGACAGCAGGATGAGACCGGTAAGAAGGAACATGCCATCTACTACCTAAGCAAGAAATTTACAGACTGTGAATCCCAATACTCTTTACTTGAGAAGACTTGTTGTGCACTAACCTGGGCTGCTAAACGTCTTCATCATTACATGCTCAATCACACAACTTGGTTGATATCCAAGATGGATCAAATCAAATATATCTTCGAAAAGCCTGCTTTAACAGGAAGGATCGCTCATTGTCAGATGTTGTTGTCAGAATATGACATTGAGTACCACACTCAGAAGGCCATCAAAGCTAGTATTCTTGCCGATCATTTGGCTCATCAACCGATCAAAGATTATCAACCAATTAAGTTTGACTTTCCTGACGAAGAGATCATGTATTTGAAGATGAAAGATTGTGACGAACCACTACCTGACGAAGGTCCGGATCCCGAGTCTAGATGGAAGTTGATCTTTGATGGGGCTGTTAATGTCTATGGTAATGGAATTGGGGCAGTCATTGTTACTCCAGAGGGCAAACATTTCCCTTTTGCTGCAAGACTATTATTCGACTGTACAAACAACATGGCAGAGTATGAAGCATGTATTCTGGGAATTGAAGAAGTCATTGATCTGAGGATCAAGAACCTTGACATTTATGGAGACTCAGCGCTTGTGATTAATCAAATCAATGGAGATTGGGAAACTCGCCACTCCTGCTTGATTCCTTACAAAGACTATGCAAGACGTTTGTTAACCTTTTTCAACAAGGTCAAGTTGCATCACATTCCTCGGGACGAGAATCAGATGGCAAATGCTTTGGCAACTTTATCTTCTATGTACGAGGTCAGCCGTCGGAATGAGATTCCAACAATCAAGGTTCAACGCCTGGAGAGGCCCGCACATGTGTTTGCAGTTGAAGCGGTCATAGATAACAAGCCATGGTTCCATGACATCAAATGTTTCCTCCAAAGGCAAGAGTACCCACATGGGGCATCCAACAAGGATAAGAAGACTTTGTGAAGATTGGCTGGCAACTTCTTTCTGAATGGAGAGGTTTTATACAAGAGGAATTTTGATATGGTGCTACTCAGATGTGTAGATGAGCAAGAAGCAGATCTAATAATGCATGAGATACATGAAGGTTCCTTCGGAACTCATTCCAGTGGACATACAATGGCTAGGAAGATTTTGAGGGCCAGATATTACTGGATGACTTTGGAAAGCGATTGTTACAAGCATGCCAGGAAATGCCATAAATGCCAGATTTATGCTGACAAAATCCATGTGCCACCAAATGCTCTGAATGTCCTTTCTTCCCCTTGGCCTTTCTCTATGTGGGGCATCAATATGATTGGTAGGATCGAACCCAAAGGTTCAAATGGGCATCGTTTCATCCTAGTGGCAATTGATTACTTCACCAAGTGGGTCGAAGCTGCATCGTATGCCAATGTCACTAAGCAAGTGGTGGTCCGTTTTATTAGGAATCATATCATCTGTCGATACGGTATTCCTAGTAAGATCATCACAGACAATGGGACCAATCTGAATAACAAAATGATGAAGGAACTATGCGAAGAGTTCAAGATTGAGCATCATAACTCTTCTCCTTACAGGCCTCAGATGAATGGCGCAGTTGAAGCCGCAAACAAGAACATCAAGAAAATAGTGCAAAAGATGGTGGTCACCTACAAGGACTGACATGAGATGTTACCGTATGCCTTGCACGGGTATCGTACTTCAGTGCACACGTCAACAGGGGAAACCCCTTTCTCTTTGGTATATGGCATGGAAGCAGTGCTCCCCGTAGAGGTCGAGATCCCGTCAATGAGAGTTCTGATGGAAGCTGAGTTATCTGAGACTGAATGGTGTCAAAACAGATATGATCAGTTGAACTTAATTAAAGAGAAACACATGACTGCCTTGTGTCATGGACAACTGTATCAAAAGAGAATGAAACAAGCTTTTGACAAGATGGTTCGCCCACGAGAATTCAAAGAAGGAGACCTCGTGCTCAAAAAGATCTTATCTTTTCAACCCGATTCTAGGGGCAAATGGACGCCTAACTATGAAGGCACGTATGTCGTCAAGAGAGTTTCTGGTGGGGCGATGACTCTTGCAACTATGGATGATGATGAGTGATAAGTGCCTAAAAGTTGTTATTTTTTGATACAATTTAGGGCACTTATGATTACTTGTTGTACAAGTTACCTTAGGATTAGAGCATATTTGTGTTAAAAATGCAATATTTGTGATCCTAATCCTTACCCCATGTGATTATGCAGGAAATACATGCTTGGACCTGATTGATGCAAGGAAATGAAGCTTTTCTTGATGTCATCGCTACAAGCGCAGAAGCCATCGCTAGTAGCGAGGATAGGCAGAGATTTCCAGGTTTTCATCGCTTGAAGCGCAGCTTCCATCGCTAGAAGCGAGCTTAGGCAGGGATTATCAAGAGTTCATCGCTTGAAGCGATGAACTGGACGCTTGAAGCGAGCCTAGGCAGGGAATTTCAAAGATCCATCGCTTGTAGCGACAGACCTTGTCGCTACAGCGACCAGAGGGCGGTTTAATGCTGATGGATGACGTGGAGCTCTTGGATTGGCCAGTTGACTTCCTCGCTACAAGCGACAGGCTGGTCGCTTGTAGCGAGCGTGCATTTTCTCAGCATATAAATGTATTTTGAAGCTCATTTTAGATATAGATAGTTTTTTATCAGATTTTATATTTTCCAGAGCTCAAAATACTTGTTATTTAAGAGAGAGAGTAGGCATAGAAGGAGGAAAACATCAAATAGCAAAGTGATTTAGATTGAAGAATACATTAAGAAGCTTTGAGACATCAAGCTCTAATATATCTTCATCTTCCTTTCTTGTTTTGCAATAGTTGTCATGACAATGATCAACTAATCTCCTTTGTTGGGATTAATAGGTAATCAATCATTCCATGTTGTAGACTTTTGATTATTAAATATATGATTCTAGCATTTTTATATACCATTGAATTTCTTCTTGCTTTTCAATCTTATATTTGATTTAAATGTTGTTGAAAAAGACTTTTGAATCTAGGTTTAGAATGATATTCTATCAAGATAAGAAATTCTAGAAATGGGATTTGGTTTTGATAATTACATTTAAGTATTGGATCGTAAAGCTTTCGAATCGTTTAATAGATTGAGAAATCATCGATTAAACGATACGATCGATCTCACGACGTCATTTGGGAAATCAATGACGTTGTTGAGCAATACGTGATAATGTCATATATAAGAAAAAGCTAGAATCCGTATTTACAATCAATCGAATACAAACAATGTTGGATTGATGAACGTTAATCCTAACACCTTCTATGTCCTATTACTCTACTATTTATTTATTATGTTTTTAAAATGTTGAGTAGCGTAGTATTGAAAAAGGTTAAACCCTAACTTAAGACGATAATCGACGTTGAACGGTTTATGATATCACGTTAATCCCTGTGGAACGATATAAAAACGATACTTGCTTTCCGCTAACATCAAAATGGCGCCTTTGCCGGGGATTAAAGTTATGATATTATAATCATTGCAACTTTAATTATGGTTTTAAGCAATTTTGCACAAAATTCTTTTATGTAAATAACTATTATTCCTTATCCATCTTGTTTGCTAATTCTTTTTGGTCAGATTGTTGATATCGTATATGCGAGGTCAAGTATCGGAGGACCAACTGCTTTTTGATTCGGAAATAGAAAGAACAGCTCGTAGAAACAATAGCAAGAATCGGAAAAAGAAGCAGCAAGCAAAGAAAAGGCAACAAGAGGAAGCTTCTGTTTCTAGTCATTCATCTAGTCCAAGTCCAAGCCAAGAGATTCCAATGGCTGCACAAGGAGATGGTTCATCAGGTTCAGGCGGTCGTGGGATGCCATGTCATAATAGCCCACGCCGTTTGGCACAATTGGGGAAAACGCAGCGGACTACCAAGCAAACCGAGATGAAGACGGGGATCTTACAAATTTTATATGCTAATCCCTTCTCAGGATTAGACCATGAAGATCCGTTTCAACATCTCACCAAATTTTACGAGATTGCCGGTACCCTTGGTGAGACGGAAAACAACGAGGAGGCTATATTCATGAGGATGTTTCCTCATTCATTGATTGGCAAAGCTAAGGAGTGGTATTTGGACCAGCCACCGACGACAATGACGAATTGGAACACGCTTGAGGAGAAATTCCTTGAGAGGTTCTTCCCTCAGAATCGTTTCATGGAGGCGAAGACAACTATTGATGTGTTCTCACAAGGTACTAGTGAGACGTTATGTGAAGCGTGGGAGCGTTTCAAGTCAATGCTCAGAAGATGTCCTAATCATGGATTTGATGACTTAACACAAATTCATCTATTCCGGAACGGGATGCAACAACAATCCAAGCTATTGCTTGATGCTGCTGCTGGTGGTTCTTTGATGGCCAAGAGCGCCGCGGATGCTGTTGCTATTATAGAGAGAATGGCATTGAATGATCACCAGGCTCATCATAACCGAAGCCAAAGCCAAAGGAAGGCGGGAATCCTAGATTTGGGAACGAATGATGCTATCCTAGCTCAGAACAAATTGCTCACGCAACAAGTGGAAGAGTTGACAAAAAAGATGGCCAACCTTCCTCAACAAATGAAGGATATCCAGAACGAACAAAGAAAACAACACCAAGTCGCAGCATGCGAGCTTTGTTCGGGAGATCACCCAACCGGATTTTGTCCGCCACCTACCGAAGAGGTAAGCTATGTTGGAAATCAACCAAGGCCTCAACAGTTTCAAAACCAATACCAAAGCCATCCAAACAACTTCCCAAGAGGGAATAATCCAAACTATGGCCAAGGTTGGAGACCAGAAGCTGGGCAACAATTCCGACAACCTTACCAAAACTATAACCAATATCAACCTCCACAACAAAACCGCAACCAAACCACCGATGAAACCCTCAATCAATTCATGCAGATGTCAATGGCTAACCAAAAGAACACTGATGCGTCCATCAAAAATCTGGAGACGCAAGTGGGCCAGTTGGCACAACAATTATCTCAAGCTACTCAACAAGGCGGAACCTTTACCACCAACACACAAACTAACCCAAAGGATCATGCATCATCATCAAAATGACAATTAAGTCATTTTGATGAGGAAGTCCTTGCATCAAGAGACAACGAAAATTGCAAGGCAATTGCTACTCGGAGCGGGAAGGTAATTGGTAAAGGTATAGGGGACAACCTTGAAGTAGAGAGAAAGATTGTTGAGAATGAGGAGAAGGATGATGATGAAGGACATGAGGAGGAAACAGGAGGTGTAAATAGAGAGGAAGAAGTTGAAAAAAATAATAAGGATGTAGTTGAAAATGAGAACATAGTGTGGAAGAAGGATGTGGTGAAGGAGAAGGGCAAGAAGCAAGAAGTAGTGAAGAATGCACCGACACCACATCTACCGTACCCAACTACACCAGCCAAAAAAGAGAAAGAGAGGCAGTTTGCTAGGTTCCTTGACATATTCAAGCGTTTACAAATCAACATACCGTTCTCGGAAGCCCTAGAGCAAATGCCGACCTATGCCAAGTTTATGAAAGAGATTCTCTCCAAGAAGAGGAGGTTTAATGAAGAAGAAACAATTCAGCTAGACGCGAATTGTAGTGAAATCATCCAGAGAACATTGCCAAGAAAGAAGAGAGATCCGGGCAAAGTTACACTACCGGTGTCCATTGGCAATGTTAATGTCGGCAAGGCACTCATTGATTTGGGTTCAAGTATCAACCTAATCCCATTATCCGTTGTCAAAAGGATTGGTGATATAGTTGTGAAAAGAACCAACTTAACCTTGCAATTGGCCGACAAATCCTACACTCGTCCATTGGGAATTGCTGAAGACGTGTTGGTGAAAGTCGACAAGTTCTTGTTCCCCATCGACTTTGTAGTGATGGACATACCGGAGGATGATGATGTGCCGCTACTTCTTGGGAGAACTTTCATGCAAACGGCGCGGATGATGATTGATCTTGACGGAGGCTTAATGAAAGTCCGTGTGGACGATGAAGAAGTCAATTTCAACATCCACGAAGCAATGAAGTTTCCTAGTGATAAAGCTGCTTGCTTCAAGATGGATGCAACGGAAGAATTGATAGTTGATACGAGAAACCAATTGCATCACTTGACACATCTTGAAAGAGTATTGACAAACGCACTAAGTATCATAGGAGAAGAAGATGAGAAGGAGCTTGAAGAGTGTTTGAAGGAGCTCGATTCGTTTAAGGAAATTCCTCCTCACAAAGCCAAAATCGAGGAATTGACGAATGAAGCTAAAGTAGAAGAAGTGAAGCCGGAGATGAAGATCTTGCCCTCACATTTGAAGTATGTGTTTCTTGATCAAGAGGGTACCAAACCGGTAATCTTATATAATATCCGGCCTAAATCTCACACCTCTTCTACCACCCTCGACGTTACACCTCTTCTCCACTATATCCTTACTCAACGTCAGGTTGACGTTGCTAGGCTTATAGCCAATGAGATGAGGGTAGTAGCTGAAAGCGGCATCCTACCCCCAGGCAAACCCAAATGCCCACTGACCTTTCCTGGATTGATTATGGGACTTTGTAGATGGGCTAGGGTACACATGCCCAACCAGGTAGATGAAGAGATTAAGAATCCTATTGATGACAGGTACATCAATAGGTACTGCTCTACCCCCACACCTCCTGCCCCACCTACTTCCTCAGCTGGACCATCCACATCAGCCGGTCCTTCTAGTGTACCACCACCACCACCACATCACCCTAGCCACCCTCAGGGCCCGACCTTTCCACCACTTGATTTTTCTAGTTGGGACTCCTCTATGGTGAGCTCTTTTCTCATGGCGCAGAATGCGTCTAATCAAGAAACACATACTTCAAATGTGAGGGCAAGATCTTCATCTCCGGCTTCACTTCTTCTACTTTAGCTTCATTCGTCAATTCCTCGATTTTGGCTTTGTGAGGAGGAATTTCCTTAAACGAATCGAGCTCCTTCAAACACTCTTCAAGCTCCTTCTCATCTTCTTCTCCTATGATACTTAGTGCGTTTGTCAATACTCTTTCAAGATGTGTCAAGTGATGCAATTGGTTTCTCGTATCAACTATCAATTCTTCCGTTGCATCCATCTTGAAGCAAGCAGCTTTATCACTAGGAAACTTCATTGCTTCGTGGATGTTGAAATTGACTTCTTCATCGTCCACACGGACTTTCATTAAGCCTCCGTCAAGATCAATCATCATCCGCGCCGTTTGCATGAAAGTTCTCCCAAGAAGTAGCGGCACATCATCATCCTCCGGTATGTCCATCACTACAAAGTCGATGGGGAACAAGAACTTGTCGACTTTCACCAACACGTCTTCAGCAATTCCCAATGGACGAGTGTAGGATTTGTCGGCCAATTGCAAGGTTAAGTTGGTTCTTTTCACAACTATATCACCAATCCTTTTGACAACGGATAATGGGATTAGGTTGATACTTGAACCCAAATCAATGAGTGCCTTGCCGACATTAACATTGCCAATGGACACCGGTAGTGTAACTTTGCCCGGATCTCTCTTCTTTCTTGGCAATGTTCTCTGGATGATTTCACTACAATTCGCGTCTAGCTGAATTGTTTCTTCTTCATTAAACCTCCTCTTCTTGGAGAGAATCTGTTTCATAAACTTGGCATAGGTCGGCATTTGCTCTAGGGCTTCCGAGAACGGTATGTTGATTTGTAAACGCTTGAATATGTCAAGGAATCTAGCAAACTGCTTCTCTTTCTCTTTTTTGGCTGGTGTAGTTGGGTACGGTAGATGTGGTGTCGGTGCATTCTTCACTACTTCTTGCTTCTTGCCCTTCTCCTTCACCACATCCTTCTTCCACACTATGTTCTCATTTTCAACTACATCCTTATTATTTTTTTCAACTTCTTCCTCTCTATTTACACCTCCTGTTTCCTCCTCATGTCCTTCATCATCATCCTTCTCCTCATTCTCAACAATCTTTCTCTCTACTTCAAGGTTGTCCCCTATACCTTTACCAATTACCTTCCCGCTCCGAGTAGCAATTGCCTTGCAATTTTCGTTGTTTCTTGATGCAAGGACTTCCTCATCAAAATGACTTAATTGTCATTTTGATGATGATGCATGATCCTTTGGGTTGGTTTGTGTGTTGGCGGTAAAGGTTCCGCCTTGTTGAGTAGCTTGAGATAATTGTTGTGCCAACTGGCCCACTTGCGTCTCCAGATTTTTGATGGACGCATCAGTGTTCTTTTGGTTAGCCATTGACATCTGCATGAATTGATTGAGGGTTTCATCGGTGGTTTGGTTGCGGTTTTGTTGTGGAGGTTGATATTGGTTATAGTTTTGGTAAGGTTGTCGGAATTGTTGCCCAGCTTCTGGTCTCCAACCTTGGCCATAGTTTGGATTATTCCCTCTTGGGAAGTTGTTTGGATGGCTTTGGTATTGGTTTTGAAACTGTTGAGGCCTTGGTTGATTTCCAACATAGCTTACCTCTTCGGTAGGTGGCGGACAAAATCCGGTTGGGTGATCTCCCGAACAAAGCTCGCATGCTGCGACTTGGTGTTGTTTTCTTTGTTCGTTCTGGATATCCTTCATTTGTTGAGGAAGGTTGGCCATCTTTTTGATAAGTGCTTAAATGTTGTTATATTTTGGTACAAATTTAGGCACTTATGTTTACTTGTTGTACAAGTTACCTTAGGATTAGGGCATAAATGTGTTAGAAATGCAATGAATGTGATCCTAAGCCTTACCCCATTTGTTTATGCAGGAAATACATGCTTGAACCTGATTGAAGCAAAAGATTGAAGCATTTTCTCATGCCATCGCTACAAGCGCAGAAGTCATCGCTAGTAGCGAGGATAGGCAGGGATTTCCAGACATCCATCGCTTGAAGCGCAGCACCCATCGCTAGAAGCGAGCTTAGGCAGGGATTATCAGGAGTTCATCGCTTGTAGCGATGAACTGGACGCTTGAAGCGAGCCTAGGCAGGGAATTTCAAAGGCTGGTCGCTAGTAGCGACAGACCTGGTCGCTGTAGCGACCAATGGGGCGGTTTAATGCTGATGGTGACGTGGAGCTCTTGGATTGGCCAACTGAAGTCCTCGCTACAAGCGACAGACCGGTCGCTTGTAGCGAGCGAAGATTTTCTCAGCATATAAATAGATTTTTAAGCTCATTTCTGGATATATAGCTTTTTATCAGAATATTTATTTTTCCAGAGCTTAGAAAACATATAATCTTTGAAAGAGAATAGGCTTAGAAGGAGGAAAACATCAAATAGCAATTAGATTTGGATTGAAGAAGATCTCAATAAGCTTTGAGACATCAAGCTTTCACATATCTTCATCTTTCTTTCCTATTTTGCAAGAGTTGTCATGAAAATGATCAACCAATCTCCTTTGTTGGGATTGATAGGTAATCTATCACTCATGTTGTAAACTTTTGATTATTCAATATATAATTCTAGCAATTTTTATATACCATTGAATTTCTTCTTGCTTTTCAATCTTATGTATGATTTAAATGTTGTTGAAAAAGACTTTTGAATCTAGGTTTAGAATGATTTTCTATCAAGATAAGAAATTCTAGAAATGGGATTTGGTTTTGATAATTACATTATAGTATTGAATCTTAATGCTTTTGGATCGTTTAATAGATTGAGAAATCATCGATTAAACGATACAATCGATATCTCGACGTCATTTGGGAAATCAATGATGTTGATGAGCAATACGTAATAATGCAATATATAAGAAAACGCTAGAATTCGTATTTGTGATCAATCGGATATAACCAATGTTTGATTGATGAAAGTCAATCCTAAACACCTTCTATGTCCTATTACTCTACCATTTATTTATTATGTTTTAAAATTATGAGTAGCGTAGTAAAACAAACAAGTAAACCCTAACTTAAGACGATAATCGAAGTTGAACGGAATATGATATCACATTAATCCCTGTGGAACGATATAAAAACTAATACTTGCATTCGCAGTACTTAACAAAAATATATCATGCCGGCTTCTAGTAGCTTCACTACTTCTTTCCGGACTACTTCTTTCATGTTTGGGTTTAGCCGTCTTTGAGGTTGTGCCACCGGCTTATAATCCTCTTCCATCATGATCTTGTGCATACAATAGGAAGGACTTATCCCTTTTAAGTCGGATAGTGTCCAACCTATTGCTTCTTTGTTGGACTTCAAAACTTCGACCAATCTTGTTTCTTCATGGTTTGACAAGGAGCTACTAATGATCACCGGTTTTGTAAGGATGTTGTGTTTTTAGTGTTAGTTTACTTCTGTACAAATATTTATGCATGTTGGGATAGTGGTTAGAACTTCAAAATTTATTTTTCTGTTTTCTGTCATGGTCGCTACAGCGACCAACTCATCGCTGTAGCGATGGAATTTACACGTGTCGCTTGCAGCGACGCACTTGTCGCTTGTAGCGACAGTTTTTGCACTTGCGCTTGTAGCGCCACTGTTCGCTTGTAGCGATGGGCTTCTTGCCTGTCGCTGTAGCGACGAATCGCGCGCTTGTAGCGAGCGTATCAGAAAACAGTTTTATAATACCCAGGCTTGACCTGTCGCTTCAGCCACCCCCCAACCACTTTTATTTATTGCATTAGCCGTTTTAAACTCACATTTTCACACCTTTTCATTTCTGTAAACACTCTTTCAATTTCTGCATCTCTGTTCATCTCATTTCTGCATAAAATCTGCACAATAACTCTGAACTTCTGTTTAATCTCAACCAGCAACACTCAGGTATGTTATTTCGTTCCTCTCTGTTCATGTTTAGTAGCTTTTTACTTGTTAATAGTGCCTGTATGCTGATTTCACAATTTAGGGTTTTAGGGTTTGCGAAAATTTTGAAATTAATCATGCCCTGTTTGTTACCCATTGTTATACATAGTTTTAGTTGCTATAAATGAACGATAATCACTTGTAAGACTTCCCTGTAATCCTCTTGTTCTTAGGAATTCTTTTTTTGGAAAAACCCTTTTGTAAAAATCAAAATAAATTAGGGTTTTTGAGGATTTAGGGAGTTTGAGTGATTGTTTCTCATTTATTTTAGCTTTAATGTTGATTTCGCATGCTATAACCAAGTCAAAATCAAGAAAAACATGAAATTTGAAAAAGGGTCTTGTCGCTAGAACTGCGCTTGTAGCGCAGGAATCTGGGATTTTCTGGGTTTCGTCGCTACAGCGACCAAGCTGTCGCTTGTAGCGAGCGACCCAAGATTTTGTTTTATTTTTGTTTTAATTGAGTTTTGACTTGTATCCTACCTGACTTTTATCTGTTTTAACTCATTGTGTAGGAATGGCACCTAAAACAACTTCAAAACGTCAAAGGAACGTTGAAAGTTCCTCTTCACGACCAAGGGTCAATGTGCCACAGCACGATGCTGCTCGTTTCCTCAGCTGGAGGAACCAGGAGCGATACGAGGAACTGAGGACGAGAAGAATCTGGTCCGAGAAGAGATTTGAGATCTCTGAAGAAGGGGAATATGGACATATAGCTGCTGTGATTAAAGAGAGGAAGTGGGGTGTTCTTTGTACGCCACCTCGGAGGATCAACTATGAGATCGTTCGCGAGTTTTATGCGAACGCGATCCCCTCCGATCCTTCAGATGAGTTCACCTTCACGACCTACGTGCGAGGGCGCACCGTTACATTTGACCGAATGTCCATCAACGCGTATCTGGGCAAGCCTTTGGAGGTGGTTGATGATGAAGAAGAGAATCCCCTTGCACCCACAGCACTGTGTGATTTTGGTGAGCGCCAGAGGAGTGGAGAGTGGGACCACGACACCATAGCACAGGACATCTTCCAAGCGGGGAAGGGGTATGACGTGAGTAAGGCTTCGGGTAAGCCTTTCAGAGCATTCCGTGAGCACATGACCACCGAGGCTCAGGTAATCCTTACCCTGATTCTTTATAACATTCGCCCTAAGTCTCACACCTCTTCCACCACTTTAGATGTGACCCCCCTAGTTCACTACATCCTCACTCAGCGTCAAGTGGACGTAGCTAGGCTTATTGCTAATGAGATGAGGATCGTTGCTGAAAGTGGACTATTACCCCCGGCCAAACCTAAATGTCCCTTGACTTTTCCCGGGTTAATTATGGGTCTATGTAGGAGAGCTAGAGTTCATATGCCATCACAAGTTGATGAGGAGATTAAAAATCCTATTGATGATAGATACATCAATAGGTATTGCTCTGCACCTGCACCTGTTGCTCCACCATCACCTCCTCACACCTCAGCCGGACCTTCATCCTCAGCAGGACCCTCTCACATGCCACCACCACCACCTCACACTACTAGCCACCCTAGCCATCCTAGCCATCCGACCATTCCACCTTTGGACTTTTCCGGTTGGGATTATGCTACTGTGAGCTCTATGCTGTTGGCGCAGAATGCGTCAAATCATCGGGCACTTACTACGCTTCAGAGCCATCTGCACGACAGTGGCCAGAGCCCGTGGACACCTGCATTCTTCTCCGAGCATATCGCTTGGCCTGGGGACAGGCCATTCTTTCCAGGAGGGGCAGAGGCAGCTGGTGCTGGTGATGATCAGGATGCTGGAGACGATGGTGATGACGACATTGATGTCGATGCTGATCTGGGTGATGATTCTTCATTTGAGTCTATTGATCGCAGAGTAGCTGACTTGATTGACTCTGAGGACGACATGGCCACAGATTCAGATTGATGCAGAGCTGCAGATCCTGTTTTGTTTTTCCTTTCGTTTTATTTATTCTGCTTTGTACTTTAACATTTTGAATTTTGCTATGTACTTTTGGTATTTCTGTTGTACCTTGGATAATATTATGTTTATGTTTATGTTATTTATATTTTGGGTATAACATGTTAGTATAGTTTCTATTTTATTTATGCTTTAGTATTTATGTTAAAATTTTTTGAAAATCCCAACAAATTTTGAAAGAAAGATGAATGATTCAAAAGCAATGCTTGAACTGTGAATCATCTGAGTGATAATGATAAGAATGAGTGTTAAAGCGCGCAGCTAAGGTACTCGTTTTCTCGTTTTTCTAGGTATATTCTTTAATGTGAATAAGTTCTTTACACGCATAAGTTAATTTATTCAGTTTTTAAGCAAGCATGTGTTTAGTTTTGAACCAATGTAGAACTAGCCAAAAATGTGAGGAATCCTCAACCAATGTATATATATGCAGGAGACCAATACCATGTTTAACTCAGTTAGATTATGTTAAATCTGTTGTTGTTTTAATTTGTATAAGAGCATTGAAATGATCAAGGCAATTTTTTTGAATTTGAGAGAAATACTTGACCAAATGAACCTACCCTGTGAGATGAGTGAGTATCTGTTAACCCAGCTGAGCCTAATGGAATCAGAATTGTTAACTGTGGGCTGTCAATTTAATAAGCTCATCTGCTTATTTAAATTGCCGGAGTTTGTAAAAAAGATTCAGTCACAGTTAACTCTTTATTAAATTCTGATAGTTGTTTTCTGTTGAACCCTTATCCGTCGTTTTTATTGACCTTTGCCATAATAACAAAGGAACATTCGATTAGGGTATCATTGGAATAAGTTGGGGAGAAAGGAAGGTTTTATTTAAGTCAATGTATGGTGAATGTAATATTTGATTTTGACAATCTTGAAAAGAAATGAAAAAAAAAAAAAAAAAGCAAACCAAGAAAAAGAAAAGAGAAAAATGAAAAGGTTTGCAAGATTTCAAAGAAAAAGAAAAGTTGTCAAGAATCAATCAAGAATAGAAAAGTAAGAAATTCACCAAGTGTTGTATTGGAGAAAGAAGGAAGTTGTAATTAGTTTGAATGTTTCCTTTTGCTTGGCCATTTGAATTCAAATATCCCACATATGACAATTCTTTTGTAGCCTAACCCAATTACAACCCTTAAAGTCCTTTTGATCAATGCCTTTTATGCTTGTGGAAATGATAATTAGATAGACACATAATTTGATTGTATGTTATCATGTGTATTGGATGAGTGTTCATAACCCTCACAAATGATTTGTATTGTTCATATACTTTATAAAATAGTGTGTTAGGTTTGGTTCAAATTTAAACATGTTGCTTGTTTAGGATTGTATGATTTAATTCCTTGTGTTTAGA
The DNA here is from genome assembly GCA_018208015.1 of Medicago ruthenica. Lineage (NCBI taxonomy): Eukaryota > Viridiplantae > Streptophyta > Magnoliopsida > Fabales > Fabaceae > Medicago > Medicago ruthenica. The sequence goes on from CM031376.1 coordinate 84,174,740, forward strand.
ACTAGTTCACATTTGTAGAATGTATTTTGTTTGATGAGAAACTGGACTTTAGCATGCGCAATCACATTTGAATCACTCTTTGGATGTTTAATTCTTCACACTTTTGAATCCTTTGCTAAATTGCTCAATACTGTGGTTTTAAAAGCTTTGAAAAATTTCCTTTTGTTCTTTGGTTTGAGGACAAACCAAAATGTAAGTTGGGGAGAGTTTGATAAGTGCTTAAATGTTGTTATATTTTGGTACAAATTTAGGCACTTATGTTTACTTGTTGTACAAGTTACCTTAGGATTAGGGCATAAATGTGTTAGAAATGCAATGAATGTGATCCTAAGCCTTACCCCATTTGTTTATGCAGGAAATACATGCTTGAACCTGATTGAAGCAAAAGATTGAAGCATTTTCTCATGCCATCGCTACAAGCGCAGAAGTCATCGCTAGTAGCGAGGATAGGCAGGGATTTCCAGACATCCATCGCTTGAAGCGCAGCACCCATCGCTAGAAGCGAGCTTAGGCAGGGATTATCAGGAGTTCATCGCTTGTAGCGATGAACTGGACGCTTGAAGCGAGCCTAGGCAGGGAATTTCAAAGGCTGGTCGCTAGTAGCGACAGACCTGGTCGCTGTAGCGACCAATGGGGCGGTTTAATGCTGATGGTGACGTGGAGCTCTTGGATTGGCCAACTGAAGTCCTCGCTACAAGCGACAGACCGGTCGCTTGTAGCGAGCGAAGATTTTCTCAGCATATAAATAGATTTTTAAGCTCATTTCTGGATATATAGCTTTTTATCAGAATATTTATTTTTCCAGAGCTTAGAAAACATATAATCTTTGAAAGAGAATAGGCTTAGAAGGAGGAAAACATCAAATAGCAATTAGATTTGGATTGAAGAAGATCTCAATAAGCTTTGAGACATCAAGCTTTCACATATCTTCATCTTTCTTTCCTATTTTGCAAGAGTTGTCATGAAAATGATCAACCAATCTCCTTTGTTGGGATTGATAGGTAATCTATCACTCATGTTGTAAACTTTTGATTATTCAATATATAATTCTAGCAATTTTTATATACCATTGAATTTCTTCTTGCTTTTCAATCTTATGTATGATTTAAATGTTGTTGAAAAAGACTTTTGAATCTAGGTTTAGAATGATTTTCTATCAAGATAAGAAATTCTAGAAATGGGATTTGGTTTTGATAATTACATTATAGTATTGAATCTTAATGCTTTTGGATCGTTTAATAGATTGAGAAATCATCGATTAAACGATACAATCGATATCTCGACGTCATTTGGGAAATCAATGATGTTGATGAGCAATACGTAATAATGCAATATATAAGAAAACGCTAGAATTCGTATTTGTGATCAATCGGATATAACCAATGTTTGATTGATGAAAGTCAATCCTAAACACCTTCTATGTCCTATTACTCTACCATTTATTTATTATGTTTTAAAATTATGAGTAGCGTAGTAAAACAAACAAGTAAACCCTAACTTAAGACGATAATCGAAGTTGAACGGAATATGATATCACATTAATCCCTGTGGAACGATATAAAAACTAATACTTGCATTCGCAGTACTTAACACTTTTTCGTCAACTCTTCCACTTGTTGCGTGAGCAATTTGTTCTGAGCTAGGATAGCATCATTCGTTCCCAAATCTAGGATTCCCGCCTTCCTTTGGCTTTGGCTTCGGTTATGATGAGCCTGGTGATCATTCAATGCCATTCTCTCTATAATAGCAACAGCATCCGCGGCGCTCTTGGCCATCAAAGAACCACCAGCAGCAGCATCAAGCAATAGCTTGGATTGTTGTTGCATCCCGTTCCGGAATAGATGAATTTGTGTTAAGTCATCAAATCCATGATTAGGACATCTTTTGAGCATTGACTTGAAACGCTCCCACGCTTCACATAACGTCTCACTAGTACCTTGTGAGAACACAGCAATAGTTGTCTTCGCCTCCATGAAACGATTCTGAGGGAAGAACCTCTCAAGGAATTTCTCCTCAAGCGTGTTCCAATTCGTCATTGCCGTCGGTGGCTGGTCCAAATACCACTCCTTAGCTTTGCCAATCAATGAATGAGGAAACATCCTCATGAATATAGCCTCCTCGTTGTTTTCCGTCTCACCAAGGGTACCGGCAATCTCGTAAAATTTGGTGAGATGTTGAAACGGATCTTCATGGTCTAATCCTGAGAAGGGATTAGCATATAAAATTTGTAAGATCCCCGTCTTCATCTCGGTTTGCTTGGTAGTCCGCGGCGTTTTCCCCAATTGTGCCAAACGGCGTGGGCTATTATGACATGGCATCCCACGACCGCCTGAACCTGATGAACCATCTCCTTGTGCAGCCATTGGAATATCTTGGCTTGGACTTGGACTAGATGAATGACTAGAAACAGAAGCTTCCTCTTGTTGCCTTTTCTTTGCTTGCTGCTTCTTTTTCCGATTCTTGCTATTGTTTCTACGAGCTGTTCTTTCTATTTCCGAATCAAAAAGCAGTTGGTCCTCCGATACTTGACCTCGCATATACGATATCAACAATCTGACCAAAAAGAATTAGCAAACAAGATGGATAAGGAATAATAGTTATTTACATAAAAGAATTTTGTGCAAAATTGCTTAAAACCATAATTAAAGTTGCAATGATTATAATATCATAACTTTAATCCCCGGCAACGGCGCCATTTTGATGTTAGCGGAAAGCAAGTATCGTTTTTATATCGTTCCACAGGGATTAACGTGATATCATAAACCGTTCAACGTCGATTATCGTCTTAAGTTAGGGTTTAACCTTTTTCAATACTACGCTACTCAACATTTTAAAAACATAATAAATAAATAGTAGAGTAATAGGACATAGAAGGTGTTAGGATTAACGTTCATCAATCCAACATCGTTTGTATTCGATTGATTGTAAATACGGATTCTAGCTTTTTCTTATATATGACATTATCACGTATTGCTCAACAACGTCATTGATTTCCCAAATGACGTCGTGAGATCGATCGTATCGTTTAATCGATGATTTCTCAATCTATTAAACGATTCGAAAGCTTTACGATCCAATACTTAAATGTAATTATCAAAACCAAATCCCATTTCTAGAATTTCTTATCTTGATAGAATATCATTCTAAACCTAGATTCAAAAGTCTTTTTCAACAACATTTAAATCAAATATAAGATTGAAAAGCAAGAAGAAATTCAATGGTATATAAAAATGCTAGAATCATATATTTAATAATCAAAAGTCTACAACATGGAATGATTGATTACCTATTAATCCCAACAAAGGAGATTAGTTGATCATTGTCATGACAACTATTGCAAAACAAGAAAGGAAGATGAAGATATATTAGAGCTTGATGTCTCAAAGCTTCTTAATGTATTCTTCAATCCAAATCACTTTGCTATTTGATGTTTTCCTCCTTCTATGCCTACTCTCTCTCTTAAATAACAAGTATTTTGAGCTCTGGAAAATATAAAATCTGATAAAAAACTATCTATATCTAAAATGAGCTTCAAAATACATTTATATGCTGAGAAAATGCACGCTCGCTACAAGCGACCAGCCTGTCGCTTGTAGCGAGGAAGTCAACTGGCCAATCCAAGAGCTCCACGTCATCCATCAGCATTAAACCGCCCTCTGGTCGCTGTAGCGACAAGGTCTGTCGCTACAAGCGATGGATCTTTGAAATTCCCTGCCTAGGCTCGCTTCAAGCGTCCAGTTCATCGCTTCAAGCGATGAACTCTTGATAATCCCTGCCTAAGCTCGCTTCTAGCGATGGAAGCTGCGCTTCAAGCGATGAAAACCTGGAAATCCCTGCCTATCCTCGCTACTAGCGATGGCTTCTGCGCTTGTAGCGATGGCATCAAGAAAAGCTTCATTTCCTTGCATCAATCAGGTCCAAGCATGTATTTCCTGCATAATCACATGGGGTAAGGATTAGGATCACAAATATTGCATTTTTAACACAAATATGCTCTAATCCTAAGGTAACTTGTACAACAAGTAATCATAAGTGCCCTAGATTGTATCAAAAGATAACAACTTTAAGGCACTTATCAGGCAGCTGCAGCAGATGTTGGTGATCAGGATGCCGGTGATGATGGTGACGACGATGCTGATGTTGATGACGATCTTGGTGATGACTCCTCAGCAGCTACTAGGAGCATTGACCGCATGGCAGCAGACCTGATGGATTCTGAAGACTATGATTCAGACTGAGCTGCAGATTTTGTTTTATCATCCCTTTCATTTTATTTATTAAGCTTTGTACTTTTATAACATTTTATTATGTTTTGTACTTTGTTTTGTTTATGTTTTGTGTACCATGGATGATGTTACCTTTTGGTTTATGTTATTTAATTTGGTTATAACATGTTTAGTATAGTTTATATTTTATTTAGGTTTTGTTAATTATTTATGGTTAAAATTTTTTGAAATTATCTCAACAATGTTGAAAGAAAGATGAAAGATTCAAAAGCCAATGCTTGAGCTTAGAATCATTTGAGTGATAATGATAGAATGAGTGTTAAAGCGCGCAGCTAAGGTACTCGTTTTCTTGTTTTTCTAGGTATATTCTTGAATGTGAATAAGTTCTTTACACACAAGTTAATTTATTCAGTTTTACGCAAGAATTTGTTTAGTTTTGAACCAATATAGAACTAGCCAAAATGTGAGAAATCCTCAACCATTGTATATATATGCAGGAGACCAACATTTCGTGTTTAACTCAGTTATTTTATGTTAAATTTGTTGTTGTTTTAATTTGTATAAAAGCATTGAAGTGATCAAGGCAATTTTTTGAAATTGAGTGAAATACTTGACCAAATAAACCTACCCTGTGAGATGTGTGAGTATCTGTTAACCCATCTGAGCCTATTGAATCAGAATTGTTAACTGTGGACTGTCAATTTTAATAAGCTCAATTGCTTATTTAAATTGCCGGAGTTTGTAAAAAATTCAGTTCATAGTTAACTCTTTATTGAATTCTGATAGTTGTTTTCTTGTGAACCCTTATCCATCGTTTTTATTGACCTTTGCCATAATGATAAAGGAACATTCGATTAGGGTGTCATTGAAATAAGTTGGGGAGAAAGGAAGGTTATGTTTATGTCAATGTATTGGTGAATGTGATAATTGATCTTGACAACAAGAAAAAGAAAAGAAAAGAAAAAAGAAAGAAAAGCAAACCAAGAAAAAGAAAAGAGAAAAAAATGAAAAGGTTTGCAATAATTCAAAGAAAAAGTTGTCAAGATCAATCAAGAAAAGAAATGTATGAAATTCACCAAGTGTTGTATTGGAAAAAGGAGGAAGTTTGTAATTAGATTGAATGTTCCTTTTGCTTGGCCATTTGAATTCAAATATCCCACATATGACAATTCTTTTGTAACCTAGCCCAATTACAACCCTTAAAGACCTTTTGATCAATGCCTTTTATGCTTTTGGAAATGATAATTAGATGGACACATAATTTAATTGGAATGTTATCATGTTTGTTGGATGAGTGTTCATACCCTCACAAGAGATTTCAAATTATTCATATACTTTATATAGAAGTGTGTTAGGTTTGGTTCAAATTTAAACATGTTGCTTGTTTAGGATTGTATGATTTGATTCCTTGTGTTTAGAACTAGTTCACATTTATAGTATGTATCTTGTTTAATGAGAAACTGAACTTTAGCTTGCGCAATCACATTTGAATCACTCATTTGATGTTTATTTCTTCGCACTTTTGTATCCTTTGCTAATTGCTCAATACTGTGGTTTAAAAGCTATGAAAATTTCCTTTTGATTCTTTGGTTTGAGGACAAACCAAAATGTAAGTTGGGGAGAGTTTGATAAGTGCCTAAAAGTTGTTATCTTTTGATACAATTTAGGGCACTTATGATTACTTGTTGTACAAGTTACCTTAGGATTAGAGCATATTTGTGTTAAAAATGCAATATTTGTGATCCTAATCCTTACCCCATGTGATTATGCAGGAAATACATGCTTGGACCTGATTGATGCAAGGAAATGAAGCTTTTCTTGATGCCATCGCTACAAGCGCAGAAGCCATTGCTAGTAGCGAGGATAGGCAGGGATTTCCAGGTTTTCATCGCTTGAAGCGCAGCTTCCATCGCTAGAAGCGAGCTTAGGCAGGGATTATCAAGAGTTCATCGCTTGAAGCGATGAACTGGACGCTTGAAGCGAGCCTAGGCAGGGAATTTCAAAGATCCATCGCTTGCAGCGACAGACCTTGTCGCTACAGCGACCAGAGGGCGGTTTAATGCTGATGGATGACGTGGAGCTCTTGGATTGGCCAGTTGACTTCCTCGCTACAAGCGACAGGCTGGTCGCTTGTAGCGAGCGTGCATTTTCTCAGCATATAAATGTATTTTGAAGCTCATTTTAGATATAGATAGTTTTTTATTAGATTTTATATTTTCCAGAGCTCAAAATACTTGTTATTTAAGAGAGAGAGTAGGCATAGAAGGAGGAAAACATCAAATAGCAAAGTGATTTAGATTGAAGAATACATTAAGAAGCTTTGAGACATCAAGCTCTAATATATCTTCATCTTCCTTTCTTGTTTTGCAATAGTTGTCATGACAATGATCAACTAATCTCCTTTGTTGGGATTAATAGGTAATCAATCATTCCATGTTGTAGACTTTTGATTATTAAATATATGATTCTAGCATTTTTATATACCATTGAATTTCTTCTTGCTTTTCAATCTTATATTTGATTTAAATGTTGTTGAAAAAGACTTTTGAATCTAGGTTTAGAATGATATTCTATCAAGATAAGAAATTCTAGAAATGGGATTTGGTTTTGATAATTACATTTAAGTATTGGATCGTAAAGCTTTCGAATCGTTTAATAGATTGAGAAATCATCGATTAAACGATACGATCGATCTCACGACGTCATTTGGGAAATCAATGACGTTGTTGAGCAATACGTGATAATGTCATATATAAGAAAAAGCTAGAATCCGTATTTACAATCAATCGAATACAAACGATGTTGGATTGATGAACGTTAATCCTAACACCTTCTATGTCCTATTACTCTACTATTTATTTATTATGTTTTTAAAATGTTGAGTAGCGTAGTATTGAAAAAGGTTAAACCCTAACTTAAGACGATAATCGACGTTGAACGGTTTATGATATCACGTTAATCCCTGTGGAACGATATAAAAACGATACTTGCTTTCCGCTAACATCAATGAGCTTCCCCGTCCTGTGAACACCGATGCAGTCAAGAAATACTTTGTCTAAAGAATAAAAGAACAACTCGATAAGTCGCAAACCCGAAAGGGCGGCTTAGGCAAAAATGAGCATCTCGGTGGACTGAAAACCCGAAAGGGCGGTCCAGGCAAAAATTAGAGACATAAAACAGAAAAATAATCATCCTGATAGGTCGAAAACCCGAAAGGGCGATCTATGCAAAAATTAAGGATCAAAAGACAAAGTAACTGCATCAGGTTGGCCGTGATTCACTTGGGGCACATTAACTGTCAAAGAGACTCTAAATCTGAAGCATCCAAACATCGGAATTCAAAGTTGTTGGGGAGAATAGCGGTTATTGTGTTCAATGTACCTTCCCCTTATATTTACCATTTTTTCAAACTTTATGAGATCCGTGGAGCCACGCCATTGGCGGGCCACCACCCTATTAAATAATTTTGAGCTTATGCCTTTTATTTGGAATTCTCATTTATTCTGTTTATAAAATCTCTTCTATTTTGATGGTAGTACTTGAAGCAAAATATTTTTCAAAATCATAAATCTTATATATTTTTTGGAAAGCATAAACAACAAACACATTCTCTCTAAACTCATGAATAAGTGAAGGGTGCGTCAACAGCCATCCTGAGAACAAAAAAATCTGCAGGTTGAACATGGTCAATTGCTTGAAGAAAAAGAGAAAAAGAAAAGGGCTCGGTAAGTCGAAAACCCGAAAGGGCGGCTTAGGCAAAAATGAGCGTTCTGGTGGATCAAAAACCTGAAAGGGTGGTCCAGACAAAAATTAGGGGCATACAAAAAGTATATATTCCCAGTGGGCTGAAAACCCGAAAGGGCGGTCCATGCAAAAAGTAGGGATTCAAGAAACACAAGATAAGCATGACCATAGAAGCACCAGTTCTTCTGCCAAGCTTTTGGATTAGCACGTTCTCCCCAGGAAGTGTTTACTCCCCATCAGTTGATGTGTATGTCGGACTTTACCCCGCCAATGTTTTGATATGTTCCCATTAACATCACTCCCAATGAAGATTACCGAGTGTTTGTACTGCGACGTCGGTCCACTTTCCCTGTCACCTGTCTAAATCTTGTTTCATCAAATTTATCAGTTATACAATCAATCAAGTCAATCCTTCATACAAGTCATACAAGTCGTATTGTCATACGTACATTCATACATTCATGCATATACAACATACAGACAACATCATTCATACATAGTTGCATTAACCACCTTGAGTCTTGCTTTAAACTACCTTTTCATATCAATTAATCATGAACAAGTTGTAACCTTCTTTTTCCCCCCAAGTGTCATCCCCAGTATGTCTGGTCCAGAGATGTCACCTTCGTTATGCCAAGTGGCAGTTCTTTAACAAACCGCTTGTGCATCTTTTACCCCGTCTTTGTGCAGAGTGACAGTTCTTTAACGAACAACTTGTGCATCTTTTATCTTGTCTTTATGCTAAGTGGAAGTTCTTTAACGAACAGCTTGTGCATATTTTATCTTGTCTTTGTACCAAGTGGCAGTTCTTTAACGAACAGCTTGTGCATCTTTTATCTTGTCTTTATGCCAAGTGGCAGTTCTTTAGCGAACAACTTGTGTATCATTTGTCCTTGTTTCTTGTCGTCAGTGGCTAGTTCGGTAATATCCTGAACGGCTGACATTTACATTTTACCTTCATTAAGCTACCATCACAACGGTAGTAGGTAAAATAGTTTGTCGGTCTTCATTAAGCTATCCTTACAACGATAGTAGACCATGTCTTTTCCTGTACATTTTACCTTCATTAAGCTACCATCACAACGGTAGTAGGTAAAATAGTTTGTCGGTCTTCATTAAGCTATCCTTACAACGATAGTAGACCATGTCTTTTCCTTCACATTTTACCTTCATTAAGCTACCATCACAATGGTAGTAGGTAAAATAGTTTGTCGGTCTTCATTAAGCTATCCTTACAACGATAGTAGACCATGTCTTTTCCTTCACGTTTTACCTTCATTAAGCTACCCCCACAACGGTAGTAGGTAAAATATTCTGTCTGTCTTCATTAAGCTATCATTACAACGATAGTAGACCATGTCTTTTCCTTCACGATTTACCTTCATTAAGCTACCATCACAACGGTAGTAGGTAAAATAGTTTGTCGGTCTTCATTAAGCTATCCTTACAACGATAGTAGACCATGTCTTTTCCTTCACGTTTTACCTTCATTAAGCTACCCCCACAACGGTAATAGGTAAAATATTATGTTGGTCTTCATTAAGCTATCCATACAACGATAGTAGACCATGCCTTTTCCTTCACATTTTACCTTCATTAAGTTACCCCCAAAACGGTAGTAGGTAAAATTTGTTGTCTGTCTTCATTAAGCTATCTGCACACCGATAGTAAACAATGTCTTTTCTCTTATATTTTACCTTCATTAAGCTACCCCCCACAACGGTAGTAGGTAAAATTTTTTTTGTCTATCTTCATTAAGCTATCCGCACACCGATAGTAGGCAAGGTCTTTTTTTTTTTTTTATATATTACCTTTTTTAAGCTATCAATACACGATAGTAGGTAATACATGTCATCTGTCTTCTTTAAGCTATCATCTTTGTTGATAGTAGACAATGTCTCATTCTTTTACCTTATTTAAGCTATCATTTACACGATAGTAGATAACATCGGTCTTTGTCTTTGTTAGGCTATCATTCTGAATCAGTGCAATAGTAGACAATCCTTTTCTCCAGTCAAACCACACTATCCCCAGTGGAGTCAGGTCCCTTTCTTTAACGAATTCGGGTATCCTTTTGCTTGGTTTATCCCTAGTGGAGTTGGATCCCGTTCTTCAACGAACTCGGGTATCCTTTTTGTTTTATATCCCCAGTCAGGTCACCTTCGCCGTCTTGCATTCATACTTGCATCGCGAGCATTCATAACATTGCATACATGACATTGCATCCATAGCATTTTACAGCTGAAGTTGGTCAAAAATGGTGTACTCTGTATTTAAGTCTCTTCGACCCGTCGAATTAAAAATTCCACTTTTAAATCTTCGTAACGAAGAAACTTAAATAGGGGCATCTGTCATACCCCATTTTTTGACCCAATTTCGCCTCGTTTTACTCGTTTTTTTCAGACGAAATTTCGGCAGAAAGGTATTTTAAAATACCTCATTTTTTGGTTCGTTTTAGGGCCACTTTTTATCTTATTTATTTTTATTTTTACTTTTCAGTTTTATTTATTGTCATTTATTCCATTTTATTATTATTATTATTATTATCATTTATTTATTTTCTTTTATTAGTATTATTTTATATTTATTTTTTATTATTTTTTTTTATTTTTATTTTTATTAAAAAGTCAAAAATTGCTACTGCAGGGGGTGCCCCTCTTCCTGATTTTCTGCATCATTTTTCAGTCCAAAATCTTGCCCAAAATCCTCACCAAGGTCACTTCTTCCCGTTTTCAAGGAATGTTAACCAATTTTTTTGCCAAAACATTGCCTATAACAGAGACAAAAACTCAGAGGCAGAGAGGAGGTTTTTTTTTTATCAGAGCACAAAAGAACAACAACTTAAACACACACAAAAACTGCAACACAAAACTAACTTTCTTCCTCTCACAAAAAACAAAATCCAACACAAAACCAAAACAATCCACAACCTAAAACCACCCACCTCCTCACAACCCCACACGCGGCCATTCCTCTCCTCCTAACCACAAAACAGCCGCGCCACCCATCTCCTCCCACATACACACAAAGCCGCGACTCTCTACCCCAAACATACACACACACGGCCACAACATACGCACACACACGACCATAACCACACAAAACCGAACCAACATAAACACCAAACCGAACAAAAAATCATCAAATCCGAAAAAAAGGTAATTTTTCTTCAAATCTAAAACCTAGATCTAGGCTTTTTCACAAAGGTTTTCAAAAAAATAAGGCCGGATTCGGAAAGAACTCGAAAAAGGATTTCAGAAAAGTATAAAAAAATTTTAAAAAAAGAGGTTTCCGAACTCCGGACGGTTTTAGAAGAGAGAGGGGAGAGAACTTGAGAGGAAGAGAGAGGAAGAAGATAAGAAAATGAGAAAAAACCAGCATTTTGGTGTATTTATATGAACACTGAACCGGTTCGGTTCTCCCAGACCGAACCGGTCCATTTCTTCCCTCCAGCCCATTTGCGCGGCCCATCCTCTCATTCTTCTCTTCTTCTCAGCTTGCTACTCTGCACCCCCTTTCTGCTTACTGCACCACCCCTCCTTCTATCTTTTCCTTTTCTTTTTCTTTCTTTTATTTCTTTTATTTATTTATTTATTTTTATTTTCTTTATTTATTATGCATTTTATTTTATTGGCTTTATTTTTCAGCGTATCATGCATTTTTATTTTCTTTATTTATTTTATGCAACATATTTATTTTATTGCCTTGCATATTATGCATTTTTATTTTCTTTATTTATTTTATGCAACATGTTTATTTTTGCTTTGCATATCATGCATTTTTATTTCTTTATTTATTTTTATGCAACATATTTATTTATTGTTTTGCATTTCATGCATTTTTATTCCTTTATTTATTTTTTTAACATATTTATTTTAGTGCATTTGCAATTTTATTTTTATTTATTATTTTGTCTCTTTTTTTATTTTTATTAGAATGTATTTAGGAACAATGTAAATATAAATGAGAATATTGCACCGACACTCACATTTATTTATTCCGCTTTTATGTCAAAAACGATAAAAATGCAATAATAACCGTATCCGAGGAAAATGGGCTCTCACTTTGATCCACCGTCTTTGTGAGAAAACCATCGAGCTTAGTTTATTTTGACCACCACTTAGTTTATTTTTGTTAATTAGCTTAATCAAAAAATCAAAAACATTTCAAATAACAAAAAGCAAAAAAATCTTTTCTTAATCAAATTTCATTTTCAAGTCAATCAATTCCTACATTTTCTTCAAAAAACAATTTCAATCAATTTTAATTATTTCAAACTTTTTCTTCAATTTAAAATCTATCTACTCACATTTTTACTCTTCCATGCCTCTACGGTCCCTTATCTTCTCAAAAACATTTTCAAAACTTTAAAATCAATCAAAACAAATCACTCGGCTTTTTACCCCGAACTACGTGATTTTGATCCCCCTCGGGTATGTAGGCAAAATACTTTGTCTTTTCAAATCAATAAAAATAACAAAAACATTTTCCTCTTCAACAAAATAACAAAAAACATTTTCTTTCTTTTTCATCACTTTAATCTTTTCTCACACTTAAGCATTTATTTACAAAACAAGTAATCAATTTAGCATAAAGATAAAATAAAACGAGAGGTTCCTATATAGTACTATAGACGTTTAGGGTGCTAATACATTCCCTTTGCGTAACCAACCCTTGGACCTTGATCTCTAAAATTTAGGGTTTATTCGAACTTTTCCCCTTTCCCTTGGAAAAAATAAAAGATCGGTGGTGAACTGAATTTTGTGAGTCAACGCTAACCAATAGCTTGATATCCGAAAATCACCGCGACAAAGGAGCTTCCTAGACAAGGAGCTATCAAAAAGGGGACTTTACCTGCTGTCTAGGATGCTACTGAGACCATTTCCCCTGTTCAAATTAAGGAGCAAATGAAGATAGCTTCTGAATTGGCCAAAGAGTTAGAGAAATCTACTTTATCAGGAGCTCAGGACATGCTAGCCCCTCATATGCAAGTATCAGAAGCTAGTGCAGAACCTTCAGTTGCTTCTGATAAAGGTATTCCTGCAAACTTACCCTCTGTTAAATCTAAACTTGATGAACCCCCTCTTTTGAGAAACTTCAGAACCCAAGATTTCATAGATGCTCTCAACAAGAAAAGAGCACGCATTCTATCTGAAAGAGATCTCTCTGACAGAGAAGAAGCTGCTTCTGATCATGTCGAGACAGCTAACCTGTCACCCCCTCCTGAAATATCTCAACCAGAAACAGCCTCATCAAAACCAATTTCACCAAAACCTTTACCTACCCCTCAACCATCTTTCATTCCTAAAAAACCTCTAGACATACCCCCAATCCAAACTTGTCAACGTGGTGAAACACCTGATCTAGACAGAACTGTCAGAAGAAACTGAAACCCTTCTACCAAAATTATCAAAAGAAGAATTCTTCTGAATGCTTCTGATAATGTTAAGCCAACTAACCCTAAACCTGTGTCAACCACTAGTTCTTCATCTTCCCTAGAGGTGCTTCAACAACACCTAGGTGGAGAACTACCCTCAAACCTTCAAGAAAGCTCATCCAGCCTGCCTTCTGAAACAACAAACTTTTCTATACCTGGTTCTTATACTGACTCAGTATCAGAAGATCAACCTTTAACTGTTGAACCAATACACTTTGCCAAACCTGAACCTACTCATAAACCAAGCCAAAACAGTACTGATGTTCTTCTTCTATGTGGATCATCAGAGTCTGTTATTCCTGAACCTGAGACTATCACAGCCTCGGATGACAATTTAGTCACTGTATCAAAACCTTATATTGATACTACCGATCAAATTGTATCAGACATACCCTCACCCTCTAACCTTCCACAAAACATTCTACAAACACCTATCCCTTCATCAAGTCTTGATTTACAGAGTGTTTGAAGTAATATTTTCAAAAGCTTGGAAGAGTTGGTACTTGCAAGGCAGAATCCCATTCAGACTGAAAATTATGTGGAGAAATGGAACAGTCTTAGAGAACTAATCAACAAAACCCTAGACACTCTGCAGTTTGTTTCTGTAGTGTCTCAGCATGAAGTACTTCAAAAATGGCTTTCAGAAGTTGTTAGGAGCATGGAAACAGTGGAACTAAGAAGAGACCCCTCTAAACTGCTTCCAGGTGCTTCTTCATCAGAAGTGGAGATGGATTCTGAAATTCCTGAGATTCTGAAGTATGGACTTCAGAATTCATTCCTAGGCAAGGCTGCTCAGAAGCCTCTGGATCTTGAATCCTTGAAGATGGATTTAGGAGAGCCTCTTATGAAGCATATGATGGAGCAAGTACAAGTGGAGCTTGTAGCACAGAGAGCAAGACAGGATGTATTGGAAAGCAAGATACAGATTATGGCAGAACAACATACTCAGATTCTGGCAAGTCAAGATGAGATGAAGTCTGGGATCAGTGCAATTTTAGAGCTTTTGAAGAAACCTCCCCAACCTTAGAATGCACACCTTATCTTCATTTTTAATTTGCTTCTAAACACTGTTAACTTGCTTGCTTCTGAATATTCTTTATGTGTCTCTGCTTCTGAATGAAATGATTTAATTCATGTATGCTCTGATATTTTTGCTCTAATGTATGTCTCTGATACATGATTGCTATTGATTGCATAAGAATTTTTCACTTTGATCTCAATTATTTTTTTCTCTCTCTTTAATGTTTTTCTTATTTAACTTTTTGTTGATGACAAAAGGGGGGGTAAAATACAGTAATTTTGGGCTCTGAGCCAATAAGTTAATTTTTGAAAATCAATTAACTTAGGAGAACCTCTTCTCATCTCTTAGCCTCTGAACCTCTAACTGTGAGATAATTCTGAGTGATACTTATTTTCGATTAAAAACTGAATTTAATTAACCTGGATAGGACTCAGTGGGAGCTTACAAACCTCACCTTGTGAACTATCAGACCCAGGGGGAGCTTACAAACCTCAGACCCTATAGTCAACTTGTTTATCATCATAAAAGGGGGAGATTGTTGGAACAAAATGTGTAAACAATGCCTCTTTTGAGTTTTGATGATAACAATGCTAACACTTGTTTCAAGTGTGCAAGACCTTAGACTAAAATTTATTCAAGTATAAATCAAGTTTGGTTCTCAAGGAACAAGTTTAAGAGCAAGGAAATATTGTTGGAAGCTTGTGTTGCTAGATCAGAAGCTGAAGACTCAGACTCTGAAGCTGAAGGATCAGAAGCTGAAGACTCGGACTCTGAAGTCTGAAGGATCAGAAGCTGAGGATCAGAAGCTGAAGACTCAGAAGCTGAAGTATAAGAAGTCAACTGGTGTCACTATCATCAAGGACATAGTACAACCACGACCTCTGCAACTTCTCAGCGTCAGAAACATTCTCTGCAACTTTGTCTCCTTGGACAAAACATCCAATCCATTTTAAGGAAATGATTCAAACGGTATTCTTCATGGTACACAGTCCAAATCAAGGAACAAATCAACGTTGGATCAATCTTCAAATCAAACGACTCTATTGATGATCTGACACCTTCTCAACGTCTCTCTACTCCTCTATATAAAGGGCTGAAGACTTGAAGAAAAATAACAAGACACTGAAAACTTGAAAAGTGCCAATACTCTGCTAAATTCTATACGCATCAAATACTTAGAAATTCTTACAAACTTTCTTATCTTAGAATTTCTTAAGTCTAGAGTCTTAATACTGTGTTGTATTTTGTGAACACCAATGATAGTATATCAAGTGTTCAATTCAAACATATTTCTTTGTAACTCTGTTTGTTTAGAAGTCTCTTGCTTTTGTGATTGAGCAGTCAGAAGTCTCTTGCTTGTGTGCTTGAGCAATTAGAAGTCTCTTACTGTGTGTTTGAGCATATAGAAATCTCTTGCTTTTGTGCTTGAGCAATTTGTAATCATTGGATTATAGTGAAAAATCTCTTGTAAGTGACAAGAGGACTGGACTACTTCCGGGTTGTGGAAGGAACCAAGATAGTTGCTTCTCTCTCTCTCATTTACTTTCAATCCGCTGTATCTAAACTCTGAACTTAGTTTCAGATTCTGATCTTACATCAGGAGCTGAACTAACTCTTAGTTTTTGAGAAAGAAAAAGTCAACACAACTCAACCTCCCTTTCTTGTGTTTTTCTTACCTTCAGTATAATCTTCCTCCTGAGATGTGCATGTCAAAACCTTATTTGTTTTTGAATTGTATTATACTAGGACCTACAATCCCATTAGATGGTATAGATGTGTATTTACAACCCTTAATTGATGATTTGAAGAGGTTGTGGACCAGTGAATCGACATATGATATTGCAAGGAAGGAAAGTTTTAGAATGAGGGCAACTTTGATGTGGACTATTAACGACTTTCCTGCATATCGAATGCTATCTGGATGGTTGACTCAGGGTAGATTGACTTGTCCACACTGCATGGAACACACAAAGGCGTTTAACTTGCAACACGTTTTCATGGAACACTTACTTCCAATTGTGTTTAGTTCATTGCCAAACAATGTTATAAACCCAATGACTGAAATTAGCCAATTTTTTTAAAGACTTGTGTGCTTCGACCTTGAGGATGAATGAACTTGTTAAAATGGATCAGAATATTCCTGTCACTCTTTGTAAATTGGACCAAGTTTTTCCCCCCGGGTTTCTTTGATTCTATGATACATCTTTCGGTGTATCTAACATATGAAGCTTGACTCGGTGGACCTGTTCAATATAAATGGATGTATACTTTTGAAAGGTTTGTGGGTTATGCAAAGCGAATGGTGAAAAATAAAGCAAGGGTTGAGGGATCAATATGTGCAGCTTATGTGGGTTGGGAAACATATTATTTCATCTCTCATTACTTCGAGCACTTGATGTTGACCCCAAGAAATACATGAAATGAAGTTATTGTTGAAAGTGAAGGGTGGCAGTCTTCCTTATCGGTCTTTCATCACCACAGACGTCTTTGTCATCTAGGGAACGATTACTAGATGAACGAAGCAGAGTTGTAGTCAGCGAAAATTCATGTGATGATTAATTGCAGCAAAGTTGGACCATACATTGAGATATTTCAAAGATTAAACATCGTTAACATATATACAAGTTTTCAAGGATAGTTTAAGCATCAATTTCTAAATGCTCAATCGACTACACAAATATATCATTTGAGGGGATTAGACGAAGGTCCGGGAACAAAACTCTAACAATGGCACACTTACTTTTTCAATGGATTTAAATTTCATACTCAATCATGGTCGGTGGGCAAAAAAATAATTAACAATGGTGTTTACGTCAAAGGAATCATTGATGGAGGTGAAGATGACTTATATGGTGTGATCAAACACATATTTGAAGTGACTATCCAATATGTAGAACAACCTAACAAAGTTGTATTGTTTTACTATGACTGTTTTGACCCTGCAAATGGGATGCAAATTGATCCAAAGTATAAAAATGTTGATGTACGAATGGACAGAAGGTATAATGCATTAGACCCTTTCATATTTTCAAGTAAAGTTAGTCAAGTGTATTATGTACCTTATCCTTCTCATCATCGGTGCAAACATGGATGGTGTGCTGCTATCAAGTGTAAACCAAGAGGTCAAATTGAGACAGAAGTTCCAGATAAAGAAGGTACTTTACTTCTTTATTTGACCTCAAGAAAGATTGATTGTTCCAGTTTTATGCTTTGGATCAATTTTCATCCTATTTGCAGGGTCAAACCAATCACAGTAAAACAATACAACTTTGTTAGGTTGTTTTGCATATTGAAAAGTTACTTCAAATATGTGTTTGATCACACCATAGAAGTCATCTTCACCTCCATCACCGATTCCTTTGACGTAAACACCATTGTTAAGTGTTTTTTTGCCCACCGACCATGATTGAGTATGAAATTTAAATCCGTTGACAAAGTAAGTGTGCCATTGTTTGAGTTTTCTTCCCGGACCTTTGGCTAATCCCCTCAAATGATATATTTATGTAGTCGGTTGAGCATTTAGCAATTGATGCTTAAACCATCCTTGAAAACTTGTATACATGTTACCAATATTCAATCCTCGAAATATCTCAATGTATGGTCCAACTTCGCTGCAATTAATCATCACATGAATTTTTGCTGACTGCAACTCTACTTCGTTCATCCAGTAATCGTTCCCTAGATAACAAAGATGTCCGTAGTGACGAAAGACTGATAAGGCAGCCTGACACCCTTCACTTTTAACAATAACTTCATTTCGTGTATTTCTTGGGGTAAACATCAAGTGACCCCAAAAAGATGAAATAGTTTGTTTCTTTGCTTTATTTTTCACCATTCGCTTTGCATAACCCATGAACCTTTCAAAAAGATACATCCACCTGTATTGAACAGGTCCACCGAGCCAAGCTTCATATGCGAGATGCATCGGAAGATGTTCCATAAAATCAAAGAAACCTGAAGGAAAAACTTGCTCCAATTTACAAAGAGTGATAAGAATATTCTGATCCATTTTAACAAGTTCATCCATCCTCAAGGTTGAAGCACACAAGTCATAACAAAAATTGGCTAGTTTCAGTCAATGGGTTTATAACACTGTTTGGCAATGAACTAAACGCAATTGGAAGTAAGTGTTCCATGAAAACATGTTGCAAGTTAAACGCCTTTGTGTGTTCCATGCAATATGGACAGGCAAATCTACCATGAGTCGACCATCTAGACATCATTCCATATGCTGGAAAGTTGTTAATAATCCATATCAAAGCTGACTCTCATTCTAAAATTCTCATTCCTTGCAATATCATATGTCGATTCACCAATCCACAACCTCTTCAAATCATCAATTAAGGGTTGTAAATACAAATCTATACCATCTAATGGGCTTGTAGGTCCTGGTATAATACAACTCAAAAACAAATAAGGTTTTGACTTGCACATCTCAGGAGGAAGATTATAAGGGGTAACAAGAACTGGCCAACAAGAATAAGGCGTTGCCGACTTTTGGATATACAGAGTAAATCCATCATAGCATAATCCAAGCCTCACATTACGTGGATCTTCTGCAAATCAGGATGTACTGCATCAAAGTGCTTCGATGCTACCCTATCACAAGGATGTCACATCACACCTGAATTTGTTTTATTGTAATAATGCCATGTCATTTTACCGGCCTGTGAGTTGATGCAAACAATCTTTGCAATCTTGATATTATTGGCAGCTAAAACATTGACTTGACTGAGACTGGTTTCTGCTTCCGAGGACCGACATCATCACATACTTGATACCTCAGTGCATTGCAAGATTTACACTTCACCAACGCCCCATCATTTTTACCGAATTCGTTGTCGTAAAACAACATGCACCCTTTAACGTAACAATCAATCTTTTTAACTTGCAATCCCAACTTCGACACCAACTTCATAGCCTCATAAAAACACAATGGCAAATTTTCCTTTATAGGAGTTGCGTCCCTCATGATTTCTGTATAACACTTCGCGCCTTCTTCGGCTACACTCCAATATGACTTGGCAGCTAAAGTCCTCACACTCATAGATAACTTAGAATGAGATGACCCTTCAATGTTTACTTATGTCATCATTTTGTAAAACTTCAACGCTTTCTCGTTCAGGGGTTGTTTCCTCTTCACCGCCCTCGTTGTAAGACAGGTTCACCCCAAGAGCGTCACCGACCATATCTTCCATAAGGCCAAAGTTTTCACACTCCGTACGCGCCCCACTGCTTGACGCATGCATATTAACATCAGACTCAATATTATTTGTCGGCTCTTTTTCACCATGATATTTCCACACGTAATAATCGTCCATAAAACTCAAGGTTCTTTAAGTGCTTTAGAGCATCCTTTGGGCTCTGAAGCAACCTACACATACATTTAAGACACGAACATCTTATCCCTCCCTCCAATTTAACGACATCTCGCGACATGGCGTAAGCAACAAATCCACGAACTCCATCCACAAAATCTGCTTTAAATGTCTTTTCCCCCGGATATTTTCTATCGTACATCAAACTACGATGGAAAATATATTGATCCATCTTCCGCGTCACTGATATTAACTCAAATTAGCTCATATTTATTCTTTGCAATAACGCGCAGATAATAATTCTGCCCTGCTGACAAAAATTAATTATTACAACCTAATTAACATATATGTTATTAATTAACATCATAATTCTTTACTAATTTACATTCTTTTTCAAACAAACTTTTTTATACATATTTTTTTTCTAATATTAATAACAATTTTTTTCTAAAAACCTAAATATTTAGAAATTTTTATGCTATCACATAAAAATTATATAATATTTTATAACGAGCATATATAACATTTTCTAAAATTTGGATGATTTAAACATTACGCGCAGATAAAAATTACGAGCCACAAATAAAAGTTATGTGCGGATAATAATTCCACGCGTTGCCGGCAATTTTAATTACCACAACCTAATTCACATATTTCATATTAATTAAAAAAATAATTCTATACTAATTTCTATTCTTTTTCTAACAAACTTTCTTTATGCATATTTCTTTTCTGATATTAATGACTAATTTTTTATTACTAATCATACCTT
Source organism: Medicago ruthenica (assembly GCA_018208015.1). Classification (NCBI taxonomy): domain Eukaryota; kingdom Viridiplantae; phylum Streptophyta; class Magnoliopsida; order Fabales; family Fabaceae; genus Medicago; species Medicago ruthenica. The sequence continues at coordinate 84,195,258 of CM031376.1, forward strand.
TGGTACAATTTAAAATAAGTAAAAGATACTAACCTCAAATAATAAGCCGGTAAACAAAGTGGATGCAAAAAAAAAAAAGCAATGGCAACAACAAAAACAACAACCTCAAAATCGATCGAAAGGAAGGAAACTACAAGAAATAATGCAACATATTTTAATAACTACATTAACAATATATAAATACACACATTTTTACTCTTTGCTTTGACTTATTGCCACCTTTTGGTTAATAAAATCAATATTTAAAAAAAAAAACATTTTTTACTAAACTACAAGTTTTTTTTTACAAGCTAACACTTTTTTTATTATAAACCAACATCATTTTTAATTAATATCATCTCTAAAAAAATTATATTTTTACTAACTAATATTTTTATTAATAATTATAGTAACATTTTTACCAACTATATTTTTTACAAACTACACGTCTTTTACTAAGTAACATTTTTATTACTAATAACTATGACTTTTTTGTTCTAACAATTCAAAATAAAATAGAAAAACTAACCTCAGATAATATAATCTGATTTCATAAAATGCAACACAATATCAAAAAACAAAGTGAGGATATTTAAAAAAAATACACTGAAATACACTTGTTTAAAAAAAAATACACTGACGATAATTTTTTTCAAGTTTTGTGTATAAAAAAAAAATACACTTGTTTTAAAAAGTATTCCATTGTATATTTAAATTAGGATTGATTCAAATGGCACCACAATATCAAACTTAATATATAACAAATCTAAAACTCTTTATCGCATGTCTGCATTTAAAAATCCACTGTTGGATGGAAAACTATTATCACATAGATCATGACTATAAATTTTAACATTAAGATGAAATCATTTGATATGTCAATGAAATATATTAAAATTAATGTCTTATGAACTTTTATCAAACGAGTTAATTTTGATGTATCTCGTTGACATCTCAAATTACTTTAGATTAATTCCAAATTTTATAGACATGATTTATTTTATACTCCATTTGTCTTAAATTCGGCGTCACTTTTGAGTTTTACGCAATTATTAAGAAAATGATTAGTAACATTGATTTTATTAGAAAAAATATGTTTCATTTACTAAAACACCATTATTAATTATAGTTAGTAAAGTAGTTAAATAAATGAAATGCAATAAATAAGAGTATGTTAATGAAAGTAATAACAAATGTTGTATTGTTTGTAAAAAAAAATAAATATTGTATTGATATTATAAAAGGAACAAATAATTTGAGAACACCTCATTTGAGACGATGGGAGTAATATTTAGTTTCACACGTCAATTGATCTTGTCCCATTTAATTTACCATGTGATTATACTCTCTCCGTCGCAAAATATAAGCAAAAATTGGTCAACAAAAGTTAATCTATTTGGTTCAAAATTTGTACTAAATACATCAACTTATGTTGACTCATTTTTGCTTATATTTTGGGACGGAGTAGTATATATTATATTAAATTCTTTCATATATAAAGACAATCTATTGTCTTATTGATTCAATTGTATATACGACATATTCAATTTTGTTGAGGATAGCCAAGAAACTCTCTTTTTCTTGGGAAAAAACAACAAACGTAACCATTGACGGCTACAATTACTAAATTTTGCCAACATTTTCATGTAGAATTAAACCACAAAAAATTAGAAATTTTGCTTTGGAGAGGATGTTAAAACAGATCTCTGAATTTGAAACATTCCTACATGATTTCAGAATTCCTAGGAGATATTTTAGTTACAAAAAGATTCATTGATCACTATCACCATTCATCAAGTTAATTAAAGTTTTTCTCTTGTACATCAAAAATTGTGATGACCCTAAATCTTTAATGTGCCAAGAAGCCAAAGAACAGCTATATGCAATTAATTTGATCTTTATTTGTCAACATCTACTTTGATGCCAACTTGAATTTTGTGGATCCAAGAGGAGTGCATTGTTCCAAGAACTCTTAAGGTATACATTTTATATCTTTAACTCTTATTATTGATACTTGCTTTAGTTAATTCACATTCGATAATGATTTCACCAATTTCATATGTTTCTACACCTTATAAATAATTAAATATACTATCCCACATGAAGATAATTAGTCTCATAATAATTTGATTAGTATTCTGAGCATTAAGCAATACTTTCTTAAAAGAAAAAAGTCATTATGTATTTAAATTGTTGTTCTCTCTCTCTTCTTTTTCTTAGCTAATCTTTGAAATGTGGAGATATAAAGTTAAGGATGTAAGGAAAGATAGTGATATTGATGATTGAAACATTGAGACCCTTGTACCAAAACTTTTGTGGTCAATGCTGGGATCAATCACACATACAAAGTTGGAGAATCAATCTAAAGATTCTGATTCTTCGGTATCCATTTGAAAAGAAAAATATCCTTTTAAGTTTAAATCAAATTTCCAAAATGAGAACCTATCCTCCTTTTTGTTCTAGTTTAGTGGAAATTAAAGATGTTGTGATTCCTTTATGAACATATATCTTGATAACACCCTTCACAATTATTTGATAAAAATCTTACTAGTAGGCATCACTTTCTGTCCTCAAAAGCCTTCCCATTTCACATTCCATCCATGTTTGTGTGCTTTGCCTTATAAGCATGTAATTGCTTCCTCCATTACTCTTTGTATCTTTAATGCGATTCTCAATGGCTATGACCGGCCAAACAAGCCATTACTTCATGTCTTCATCCCACCACATTAATAGAAAAAACCAAAGTCTCACGTAGAATAAAGATAAAGTCTAAAGTGAGTTTATAAACACCAAAACCAATCATCTTATAAGTCAGTTTTGTAATGACGAATAAGAATCAATATAAACCTAATATAATATTATATCAAATCACAGTCAATAATTTGGCCAATCTACGAAAGCCGATTTTGAGTTAGAGTCTTGATTTAGATCCTCACCATTTACAATATTCATGCAACAAAGCCAATAGTATCATGCAAGAGGGATGTGGATTGGACAAAACTTTGTACCATATAGAATAAAGATGTCATTTGAAATTCGTTTTTAAAGAGTGATACACCCATGTATTTTCTATGAAGCCTCAGTTTGTTTTAATGTTTTGTGTTTGGCGAAAAAATTTAGTTCTATCACGGAACATGGTTATGTCCATACCATGTATGATGTAAGATAATTTGGTTTTTTTTTTTAATTGTTTTATTTGTGTGGACAAAATATCTCAAAGATTAGATGCACTATAGCAATAAAGTATTTGCTTGTATACATAGTATACGTAGGGAAAAATATGTTTGGACTATGCTTCTTTTTCTTTTCATTTTGAAACCACCTTTTGCTTTAGAAAATAAAAAAGAAGAAGCAATAGGGCTAGTGTTGCGTAATGTTTGTTAATGACAATATCATTTGGTTTGAGTTGGGCTATAGGACTATATATCATGGTATCAAGGAAAGGGAAAGATATAAAATTAGAAAACTACATCACGTACGTGTAGTGTAGATAATACTACTCAAGATAATTTGGTTGTAGTGCATAAGTGCAAATGGCGTGTAAGTAATAAAAAGCAAAGTAGTGGTATGAATTTTGATAGTTGCAAGAATATGTGATTTGATAAGAAAAAGTGATGTAATCCACGTTTATGAATGTGAGTTAATATTGGCTTAATTAGGAAAATAAATAGCTTTTGTTTTTTTCCTCCAATTTGAAGAAAGAGCCAATGCAAAGGGATAAACAAATAAAATAGGGTTATCTAAAGTAATGTAGTTATTTTAAGATGTATTTATAAGTCGAATCAATACAGTTAGAATATGAACCATTCTTCAATGTTTTGTTTAATTGGTAAAAAATTGACTTGTATCTCGTAATAATGTGACTTCAACCACCGTTATCAATGTAAGAACATTATTAGTGGATGATTTGTAAATACCTCACTCAACACTCATGTATCTTAAGGCTTGTCTCTAGTAACCTACAAATGACCCAACTCAGTTTAACTCTTTTTGGAAAAAAAAATTGAACTATTCAATCATCACATGGCTATTCCATTTGGAGAAACATGTAAAGCTATAGAATTCTAGGTTTGTAATTTTTTTAGTTAATCAGGCCTATGAATAATTTTATTGTTATTTAGGCTTAACACAAAAAGTAATTTAAAGCCTAGGCTAAAACTATTGCAAATCTTACACGTGATTGTATATGTACATCCAACAAAAATTCACATCAATAATAGTAATCATACTCTTGAAAATAAAAATATAATATTTTTAATAAAATGTTATTTCTTTAATAATAAAATGTTATTATTAACACTAGCGAAAAGACGGGCACTCACGTGTCCGTCTTTCCGCTCTTTTTATTGCTCTAAAGTTTGAAAATTATGAACGGTGTTTTCTATGAAATTTTGATTTTGATTAAAAGTATAAATATAAATGATTGTCGCTTTCAAATTATAATAAACCAAACTAACCTTGTTTATCTATTTCAATGACACCACCAATATAAATAAAATATAATCTAAATTCTTATCTTTTTAATGACACCAATAACAATCATTATTATTGAAAAAGTTGTTTTAGGTTATAATTGGGATAACGAAAAAAGTCAGCCCAAAATCTTTCTGAAACTCATATTTATATTTTTCAATGACAACAATAATATAATAAATATAACAAAAAAAATTATCTTTTTTAATAACACGAACAATATAATATTATTATATGAAAATTTGTTTAAGGGTATAATTGAAATAACAAAAAAGTCAATCTAAAATCTCCCCGAAACCCCTATTTTCTTTATATATAGTATAGATTAAAAATAGGTTTGTTTAAATTTCAATTTAAACCTTCTTCGTCGAACCATGCTGCCCTCAACAGATATAAAGGAGTGTTTTTTTTTTTTTTGGAAAGAGATATAAAGGAGTGTTAGCAACTGTCACTATAATATTCTCCTTTTAATATTACATTTAGTAGATGAAATTTATGTAAATTCAACAACTTTCTATGATTTTCATTTTCATAATCACTTTATGTGTGATTTTAAATATAGTAGGGCCTTCTTGAATTCAACCAATAACAAAGAGGTTAAACAAAGTGAATGGGTCTTCTTACTACCAATTTTTATTAGAAACCAATTCTAGGTTTAAAACAAAGACTAGTGCGTAAGCGCACTCATGCCAACATTGTGTTCCTTGCGTAGGTGTCAACTAAGGAATTTAAGGGAATAACATACAGTAGAAGGTATGATACTGTGGCAGTCAAGTTTCTCCCACAAACCCATTGAGGATCTTTAGGATATATCAATTAGGGAGAATTGAAATATCAAGCAGGAATTTTTTTATTTAAAGAGTCTAATAACAACGAAATAGACATACACTAATTAAGTGTAAAGAGAAAGAGTAGTACGCCTATTCAAACTATGCTCCAAATACTAGTATACATACTTTGAGGTGTTAATTTATATCATTTTAAAAAAACAAGAGTTAGCTCGTTTAGGACTGGATAGTCTCTGGTCCGTATAACGTCAGACTCAAATAGTATATTTGGAGTTCATATTTAAACATATCTTTTTGGTTTGATCCGATAAATTTTGAGGTTTGTTAGGGCCGTTTCATTTAGAGTCGGGTAACCCATTTTGACAGCTTTGACCATAATATACAAACTAATGAAATACATATCAACATTACATTGGTATAAGTGAAACTGGATTCGAAAATCTTGAATGATCTTAAATTCTTGTTTGGTGGATGAAAAAATGTGGTTGAGAGAAGAGAACCACTAAAAGTGGTTAATCAGATTCACTAATGAAGACTAAACATTGACAAAGTCTATTATTTCACACTAATAATATGGTTATGAAAAAGTAAAATTAATCAACTCTATTTTTCTATTAAAACAACCATTACATCTAGTAATTTAAACAAAAGATTATATTTAAAGATAATTTTTTCATCAAAACTTATATGTATATATGGTAAAAGAAGTGCGGTAGTAGTAAACTTTGCTTATAAAATAAAGATGTATTTTGCCTTAACTCAATTGTCGCTTTTAATATTGTAGTTTGACATCTTCATCTATATTCAAACTCAAAATATTACATTTGTATGTGTGAGGTTTAGATGATATTTACTACTTGTCTATCGACCAACAAAAAATAAAATTAAAAAAGATATTTTAAAGACTATAGACTATGGTGTAGAGATAACAATCTTGATATTGTGATGAAAAATCATACTTGTTGTATAATCATACTTGGGGTGGTGGGAGAGGGTGATCAGTAGGACGACCTAATCCATGTGGGTAATTCTTGTCAATAGCCATGTAAGTGGACACATGGAAAACTTAGAACATGTGGGTAATTTTAAAGGAAAGATAAAGAGAAGAAAAATGTAAGAAAATTTTTGATTTATTTTTTACTTTAGTGAAGATCACATGATAAAATATTTTGTCATTTCTATTCAATTTTTATAAAAGAAATTTAAGGTGAGGAAATTGACCCCTAATCCAAAATAGAGAAATGCTTAGAGCTCGGAACATACTTAAAGATATCTTCTTCCAAAATCACTAGCAGAGTTCAAACTCAAAACCTAAAAATCTAAGACTTATCTTTTTACCCTTATACTAAACACATCTCTATTCAATTTTCAAACATATTCGAAAGATTTTGACAAATCCAACATGTCGAGGAGTAAGTTCAACTTCAAAATAGATAAGTGTAAATTCTTCTCTAGATGAGACCTATAAAATTGTGTTCCGATAACACAGCCCTTGCATAATCTCTCTTGATTTAAATCCCTCTTCTCCTAATGAGGCCTAATACATAGGTTTTAATAACCTTGCATAGTGTTAGCAATAGTGCTCCCAATACTCTTTTTGACATCGATTTCTTTGTTGAATGAAATTCACGTTGAATCTACTTTATTTTGTAAATGGTCTCCACATAAAATAGTAAAAATCATAGGTTTTGTATTAAGAAAATGAATGCTAAAAAAAAAGTCTTAGCGAGTATTGTCAGCACTACTCAGTAGTCTTATCTCGGGTCAGTCATGTTGAAGACAAATCAGCTACACGTGGCAACTACGTGTGGCGGGTTCAATATACATGTATCCTGTTACCCTACTATGTGTAACTCCCCACTTATGCAGCTTTGTTATTATCATAATTAAGCAAAGTGATGTACATCTCACTGAAGCACCAACCTTAAAAAAGAAAGTACACATAAACAGAAATCATTTGCTCAACAATGTTATATTGTCTGTTCATTGGGTGGTTAGGAAAAAAAACTCATGTTTATTTATACTCCCACATACTCTCTTTCTAACTATGTGTTCATCTTGTGCTTGCTTGTGGAAACTGTGTGTCTGCGTGTGTGACATGCTTGCCTCAAGGTTAACATGTTCTTGCTCCTTGTTGGAACGACGCTACTCCTCCAGCTCATATTTTAATAGTTTTTTATGGTTTATGCCCTAGGATTAAAAATTCATGTTTTTTTTTTGTCAAGTAGCATAGTGACTGAAGCTCACATATTTTAAATGTGGAGAAGTGGGGTGTCCGGGGGTTCGAACTCCGGCCCATACATATATTATGCATTGTCCCTACCAACTGAGCTAAGCTCATGGAGACAAAACGTCATGTTTTTAATATAAAAAAATTGGATAAGAAAAAAATTAATATAAATCAAAGTGTTACTAATAGTCATCGTGAAGAGGTTTGAACTACAACCTCATTTTTTAATTCAAATTCTATTCTACTATAAGCGTTATATCCAACTTCAAATCCGCAAATTACGTTTTTGAAATAATAAATTATATCAAGAATTAATTACACATGAATAGAAGGTAATATCCGTTTTAGGTTTTGTGTGTGCGCTAACAATTTAGTACTTTGTCCAATCATCCTTGTAAAACAAATTATCTTAATTATATAAAGAGTACAATTAAAAAATAAAGGTGAGTTATATATTGAATTTCCAAAGTATCCAAAATTTTGAAATAAAGCGAAAATGATGAAACTATCAAAATTTTGTAAGGGAGGGAAAAGATGAATTGATCAGATAGTGTTGTGACTGGTCAACTCCAAAACTAGTTAAAAAATCATTAAAAGTTGGATTAGAAAGGCAACTTTTTTGGTAAACAAAGAGGGCCAAAAGCCAAAACAGGTTAGAAAGACAATTTTACTTGTGATAAAAAGACAAAACATAAAGTTGATAATGGACACTACGATTGCACAAAGGCAGCAAAGCCGAATCATAATTTACTTGTTTATAGTTTGACCATGATGGTACATGCATTTTAATTTCCATGATAAAGTGAAAAATTATAAATATTATGACATAAAAATTATATATTAAGATTGTAATTAAATTTGCAATTTATTATATGTGTACATATATTTTATAGTCACATTTATTTTTCATTACTAACTACAATTTTAATTATATTTCTTTTAAAAAAATCTATGATTTTATAATAAAAACATATAATGTTATAAAGAAGTGCACCTTTCTCTTACTCGAGCCTGATTCTATATTTTTTGTTTTTTTGACAGAATAAAGTAGTCCAATGACTTATTTAAGTGATGGAAACTGTGCATAAATGATGTGTCAATATGTTTACGTATATATTTGATTTAATTACCTTCCCAAATCCCAAATGGCTACCATTTAAACAAGCTTAATTTCATTACCTTCTGTTTTTGAATGTTAGGTGATGAAGCATAGAGAAATAAAAAACCTAGGATATTGTAGCCCCACTTCATGTTTTTGCTTCTGAAGTTTTGTACGTGTAAAGGTTGATCGTCTTCTTTCCTTTTTTAGCTAATGTCGATCACATATAATTTTACACAGTCACGACTAAGTTGATAATTTTTCCACCGCTTTGACCATTTAATACAAATTGTTTTTATTTTTTTTGAATTAAAGAGGGCTTGAGCCCGCAAAAAAAAAAAAAAAAACTACATAGCAATTAGACGTACCAAGGAACTTAATAAAATACCAAGTGTTTTTTGTTTTGACAAATCACAAAGTTTATACTGTTAATATTATTTTTTTTCCATCTTGTCATAGTGTAAACAAGTTTTACTTGTATTAACTACCACAAATTTTAACCTGCGTGTAAGTATTGGTAGGGAAAAGTTTATGACAACATAGATTCAGATTCTTAACATTCGTAAAATTACACAACTCACATGAACCGTTTGATGTTAAATTGAGGGTCAAGATTGTCTATTGATTGTAAAAATTTCAAATACATGGCGACATATGTCAACACCTCCAGTACTATTCATCAGTCATAATATATATTACCTAAATCACCACAATTCAGAAAGTTCGTTGTAATATTTATTTATCCCTAAGAAGAAAGAATTAATTTATCTTCACATCATAGCTATTTATATGTAATATGCAGAACGGTTAAAGATATTGCAGAAAATTGTACAAAAAAAAAATGATATTGTAGTAATGAACTAAGGAAGCCGTTGAAAATTTATAAAATATCATATAAAAATGGATAAAGAAAATTCAAAAGAGTCCTAAATTCAAAGACAAAAATATTTGCATCTTCAACATTTTCATCGGTGCAAGTGTTACGGATTTGGACACCTTTGCACTAAAAATCCTACATAATAATCAATCTCAACTATTAATTTATGATCAAACGATTCATATTTAAACAATCACGACTGCTAATTTAGATCAAATGATCGAGATCAATTACTGTACGACACAATTGCCACGACGATCCCAAGTGGAACAATTTGTACCGATGGATCTGTGTCAAGCATGCAATGGTACGTGTCCAGTAGAGAGGTTGTTTCACAGAATCCACCTGATGTTATACACATCTTTTTGTTTTTGGTTACATGTTATACACATCTTTGAGTAACGCAATTATTTTTATTACTACACATAATAACAAATATATTTCTCAAACTTTTTTTTTTTGAAATAAAATATATTTCTCAAATTGAAGTGGTTTCTAACTTTTTTCATATTTATCTTATGACTATACGTAATCATAATAACAACAACACCATCAAAAAGGTATAAATAATCTATCTATATCTATATATAAAATAAACTTGCTTATGTGGCAACTCTCTTGAAGACTTCTTCTTATGTAAGAATTGTAATGATGTGTCACTCTATAAAATATTATCTCCTTTTCTTCAAAGGTTGCTATCCTCTACTACTATATATCAATTTAATGATGATAATAATAATGATAATGATGATACAACTCCTAAAAAAAACTCCTACATTTAATATTTATATTATATCTTATGCAACTAATTAAAAAAATTGAACTACAGTTTTAATAACGTAAAGTATATTTTGGTAAAAAAAATTAAAGTAATATCTATATTTGTATTGCCCCATATTTTGTAACAAAAAAAAAGTATTGCCACATATTATTGGTCAATATTAGTTTGATATGCTTCAACCAAATGTCATTATCTATCAATCTATCTATCTTCTGTCTATCTATATCTATCTATCTATATATCTATCTATCTATAAAATAAACTTGAGTCATTCTTAGACTTCAATTTTACCTATGTATCACCTCTAAAAAAACATTCTCACATTTCTTATTATAACTTCCATTCTTTTCTTATTCTATCTAATTTAATCTAATCTAATAATAATTATAATAATTATAATAATGCAAGTAAGTTTTAGTTACAAAACTATCATCATTTCTTATCTTCGTAGTTATTATTTAGCCTCAACTAAATTAATTTAATGTTTGATAGAACTATTTATACTTTTATATTCTTTATATTTACCTCATTACAATTTTAATCTTTTTTATAGCTTTTACGTCTTCTATATGCATTGTTAACTATTATTATTTTTGTCACCACCACAAAAAACACTTTTGTCATTTTTGTAACCGAAAAAATAAATTTATTTAATTGGTTCCAACCTTTTACTATCTTATAAAAACTCCTAACCTTAACTAATTACTTCCACCCTTTCATTCACCTTATTTACTTAACCAATGCTAAAATTCTACTTTAAAAATCATTGCAATAACGTGCAAAAACTTAATTACTCATTTTCAAAGGGTGAAGAATATTTGGAGGAGAATGAAGGAGGTGTATTTTGTCTATCCCATGAAATAACCATATCTCATTCACAAAGACATATGTATAAGGTATATTGTAGCCTTTATATTACCAAAATAATATTGCAGTCTTTGGATTTCACTATGTATATTGTGCCTTGAACAACTTAAATCACATGTTTGGTCTTTGTTCGAGAATTTTTTTTAGGGTGTTTGCCAATTAACAATATATTATTTTACATGACTTTTTCCAATTCTAGATGTAAGCATTGCTTCAAAAAATATTTGAAGCTATAACCAAAAGAAGAAAAAGGTATGTAATTTTGGAGGGTTCTTTTGTTTTGTTTATTTAGCAAGAGGGATTTTATATTTGAATTGTTTTTTCTTTCCTCCTTATAAGATGACTAAGAATATAGAATTTCCTTCTTAAAAATTTGAACTGACAATATATTGTTCTACTACACTTTCTCCAATTCTATAACCAAAAGAAGAAACAAGTATAATTACCGGTAAATCAAACAAATTTTTAATGGTAATTATTCAATATTGGATATTACTCTATTATAAAATTGTAAAATCATTTAATCATTATTTAATAATATATTAGTTTAATAAATTGTTTATTATTTTATATAAAAAAAATTGACTTTTGAGTGGTTCATAGGTTATGAGTGTTTTGGTTGTTAAATGGTCTCAAATTTAATGGTTTTGAATTGAATGACCATTATATGAGTGATAATAATTTTATATTCTTAATGGTAGAATTAGGTCCATAAATAACCTTTTGTATATAGTTTGCTTGCATCCCCTCATTAGAACAATATATTAAAGCTTGGAAGAACAAAATACTTGAGTGTATTTTTAGATAATATATTGTTCAATGCACACTCTTGCTTGGAACACAAAATTGTTTGACCAACCAGCAATGTGTTTCTTCTTATAACTTCTAATACACAATGATTTGTGACTTAGTTTTCTTTGGTCATTCACATAAAATGTGAATTAGAAGACTAACAATGGGTTACCCTATTTCTATTTTATGATAAGACCAAGAGGTTTATGTACATCTTTAGTATATACAATAACCTTTAATTTTCTTAAATTTTACACATACACATACAATATAAATTTAGTCTACAAACTATGAAGTTTAGCATAAATGTAAAACTATCATGTATAGTAAATTTAAAATTTAGTTTCATAATTATAGAATTATTTTATACGATATTTGATTTTTTTTTTAAAATACAGTAACTATTATAATATTACATAGAGATCTAGTTACAATAATAATAAAGCTAATAACCGAAATGCATTTGTAACATATTTTTGGTCATGCTTTTAGGTATGGCACAAAGTGAAAGTCTAGTGTCCCATTAAGGTGCTAAAGACAAATCAATCTTGCTATATATGTACTATACAATTTCCAATTCCATTTAAAGCCTAAACTTAAGGTCTCAAAGTTGTAACAGAGTTAGTACTATTGGTATCTTCACAATTATTTCGTGAATATACCAATATTGTATAGTACCTTGAAAAAATCAAAACATGATCATGTGGAAACACAATCAATTATGTTTTTGATTCTCTCTTAAATTTTGGCTCATTTAGTCAATTTCAAAGTGCAGGTTTGGATATTGGTTGCTTCATTTTTCTTGAAGCATTTGGTATCTTCTTATAATGGCTGGTGGACATAAAACCAAGAGGCTCAGCAATTCATGCATTCTACTCATAGGTAAATTTTATGTGTATATATTTATATAAATATATGTTTATAATTTGTAGTAGCATTTTCAAGTTTCAAACTTATTAGGGATGAATTTTGCTCAAGATTGAGGACAATGATTGTTGAGTTAATGCATATGCTTGGATTGAGAAAACCATTTGTGATATTTTCTGTAACTTTATCTTAGTTTCCTTCTTAAGCCTCAATTCCATTGATTATATGTAATTTGCTGCTGAAAAACATAGGAAACTAGTCTTTAGTAGGATTTATTTTCCACGGCGGTAATCTCGGCTGCGACATTATGGTTTTTGATGTCTCTACATCCTCATACCACAATTGAATGGTTTGGAATTGCCTGCAGTTGGATTCAACAACAAGACATTGCAGTTGAATTCAACTGAAGGCAATCATGATCCCTATTGAACTTGCATCAATCTCATTTAACCGTGATTTTACACAATATCTAGAATCGCCACAACCATTACCATGATTTAAAATTTTAGAAGAGAGCCGTAGTCATTATTCAACCAATATTCTATTATTCTTGTATGCCCTTTTGATTTATGATATTCTATTATATCATTCTTAGTGTAAAAATATAATTTTTACTTGTTTTTGGTGCTATTTGACAGTCATTGCTGGTATAGAGAGGTTTGCATTCAAAGGGGTAGCCTCAAATTTGGTAACTTATCTAACTGATGTTGTGCACTTAAGCAATTCATCTGCAGCAAAGATGGTTAATAGTTGGGTTGGATTCACTTCCATAATGCCATTGTTGGTGGCACCTATTGCTGATGCTTATTGGGCTAAATATTCCACCATAATGTCCTCATCTTTTCTCTATGTTATGGTGAGTCATCTTCCACAAATATATACTTCCCTTCTTTTGCATTTACATATTTACAACATTAATTATCTAACTTCATAGAGATATATTTGGTTTCTAACATTATTATTAACTAAAGTCACATTAATGATCATCTTACAACCGTCTTTGATGGATTTGAATTTAGTCATTTGAGGTTACCAAGTCAAACTCATACAGCTAAACTGATATCTCATAAACATATTTGGCTTCTAAGTTCTAACATACAAAAACCAAATATTTTAAATTTATGGTTAATGTGAAGCAAGAGAATGGAATTTATGAAAAAGTTGAGATGTAAAAATTGATTTCAAACTCATACTGAAAGTTGCATTTTTATATTCATTGCAAGATCATTTCATTATTTTTCCTTTTGATAATATATTTGTCATAAAGCTTTACTCAAACTTTATCTGCAATGAATATTACACGTGGCTGGAAATTTAGCTGACCTACTTTATACCATATAGTATAGAATTAGCATTAGGAAATCCATTAAGTTTGTTATAGTATAGTATTAGCATTTTCATGATTATTCCAAGATTATTTCCTTTCTTTTTTCTTTTTATAATATATTTGTTATAAAGCTTTGCTCAAACTTTTTCTGCAATGACTAATATACGTGGCTGGAAATTTAGATGTCCTACTTTATATATAGTATATAGTATTAGCATTAGGAGATCCATTAAGCTTTGTTGGAGTCTGAGTCATAACCACTCATATTTAAGGATATATGAGACTAAATTTTTCTACAGTTTTTGAAGAGTTCAGGTGCCCCTTCTCAATCAATCAACAATTTGTTACTTTTCCAAGTCAGATTCTACATTTCACCAGAATATCCACCCAAATTTTGATTAAAAAAGTATTAAACTTTTTTTCATGTAATCTACAGAATAAAATGTTTACCATAACTTTTCATTTCACTACTATTCAATTTCTCTAAGCAAAAACTGTATCATATCATGTAGTGTGAGGCAAGATTATTTTCTTCCAATTTATTATCAGTGTCTACGTGTACGTGTCGGTGTCGTGTCCTCGTCTGAGTCTGTGCTTCATAGTTTACAAACAACAGTAGCCGAATTGATACCAAACATAAGTAAAACATACACATAAAAGTTGTCACTATATCTAAACAGTATAGTTAATAGATAAGGCAATAATGCCTCCATGATTATAAAAATTTCATATCTTACTTACTTTGAGAAAAAGTAAACCACTTCTTATTTTTTATGCTATTCAATTAAGCACCATATGCTAAAAGGATATAATAATTGTAAAAATATCTCAGTAGAATGAACTGAAGTTACTAACCAATTATATAGACATGAAACCATGATTCTGATGTCATGATCTGATATATTCACCAAAACAAATAAGTAAAAACCATATTAAAGAGAATTTTGAGTTGGTGAAATCTTTTTATACATACTGTTGATACCTTCCTATACAAACTACATCAATGAATTGCCTGGTCAACAAAATTTCATATTAGTTAAGAGCTTATAGCATTTAGTGCTCATGTATAAGTTATTTCTATAGTCAAACATAAAACAAAGTCAAACTATATTCATGTAAGATGTTATCATAAGCTAATCCTTGAGGGCTTATGAAGATAAGGTTAAAACAACTTATGGACATATCGTAAGCCGTTTCTATACATTCTCAAAAAGGCTCGCAAATGCTTATGTCAGTAGATAAACTCAAATAAGCCAATTCAAACAGAAAGTTACTGTTAATTTGAATATTCAACTTTTTCTTCACTAGTTAATGACATTTTTTCTTGTGTTTTCTTCATATAGGGACTTGCAGCATTGACAACAACAGCACTAGCAAGATCATGGCATCATAAAAACAGAACAATGTCATCTTCATTTCTTTCATTATCTCTCTATTTAATATCATTAGGCCAAGGTGGATATAATCCATCTCTACAAGCCTTTGGAGCTGATCAACTTGGTGAAGATGAAGAATTACCCTCTAGTAACACAGATGATACAAGTAGCAACAAAAAAGCACTTTTTTTTCAATGGTGGTATTTTGGTGTTTGTGCTGGAAGCCTAATGGGTGTAACAGTCATGTCTTACATCCAAGACACATTTGGTTGGGTAATAGGGTTTGCTATACCTGCAATTTCAATGCTTTTTTCTATCTTGATTTTCTCTAGTGGAAGCTCTATATATTCATATAAACAACAAGATGATGATGATGATCTTCAAGATAAGAAGCCTTTCATGAACATGTTTAAAAGTATAAAAGAATCTGCTTTGAAATGCTTCCATTGTAAAATTACTCTACCAAATGACAAGTCTGAAAATGTGGAACTAGAGTAAGTTACACTTTCATACACATAAAATTACATTTACTAAATTACCATTTATAGTTTATGGGAAAAACATATTTTGCGGTCCTTTAAGTTGTTTAATTATCCAAGATAATTCATTTATGTTTTTTTTGTCTTACATTGATCCTTTAACTCTCATTACGTGTACAACTTTACACTTTTTCACACATATATACTGATACAAAAAAAACTTGTGTTTGTTATGTTACAGACATGGCACAAACATTGGATTGTCCCTTATCCTATGCGTATCCATTTGCCATCTCACACATGTACCTCTTGTCCATTTCAGAATTATGCTTAACGATTTAGGGAAAATAATGTGTGATAGAATAGAGGAATCGAGGGAATTTCCCTCTGAGATTTTCGTACATTGGATGACGATTACCTCTAGGGCTATGCAGCCTATCCCTCTTCTCCCTCCCTCAATGTTTTCGCCATGTTGTTCAACCTAATTCTGAAATGGAGAAGAGTACACGTACGAGATGAGAAATGGGTATACATAGGATAAGTGACCAACTCAATGATTGTCATGTTAGTAACACATAACAAGACCTGTGTATTTTGGTAAGAGAATGTGTGAAAAATGGTTACGTGTACCCGCTATGAGACTTACAATGACCTATAGTGAAGTGCTTACAGAAACATATTTATTTTTCTTGTGAAACAGGCTTCAAGAGAGGCCACTTTGTCGCGAAAACTGTGAAAGCATTAAGGTCATAAATAAGGATTCTAAAATTAGCATGTCTCTGCTACCAAATGTCAAGGTTATGATTAAGCTATTGCCTATATGGACAATGCTTCTCATGTTTGCAGTGATTTTCCAACAACCTGCAACATTTTTCACAAAACAAGGCATGACAATGAAGAGAAACATAGGTTCAAATTTCAAGATACCACCCGCCACACTCCAAAGTGCTATAACATTGTCCATAATACTATTAATGCCGTTATACGACAGAATTTTTATACCGTTTGCTCAGCTGATTACACGACAGGAAAAAGGTATAAACGTGATGCAAAGGATGGGAATTGGAATGGTACTCTCAATCATAGCGATGATTATCGCGGCACTAGTTGAAATGGAACGGCTTGCTATCGGTCGACAAATGAGAAGTGAAGGATTACAATCAGATAT
Organism: Medicago ruthenica; assembly: GCA_018208015.1. NCBI lineage: Eukaryota > Viridiplantae > Streptophyta > Magnoliopsida > Fabales > Fabaceae > Medicago > Medicago ruthenica. The sequence continues at coordinate 84,212,361 of CM031376.1, forward strand.
AGTGCCAATAAGCATTTTCTGGTTGTTACCACAATACATTCTTCTTGGTATATCAGATATTTTCACAGTGGTTGGTATGCAAGAATTTTTTTATGGCGAAGTTCCAAAGAATATGAGAACAATGGGAATTGCATTGTATACAAGTGTTTTTGGAGTTGGAAGCTTTGTTAGTGCATTGATGATTACACTTGTTGAAGTATACACAAGTTCAAAAGGAACACCAAGTTGGTTTTCTGATGATATGGTTGAAGCACGTTTGGATAACTACTATTGGCTTTTAGCTTGGTTAAGTTCAATTAGCTTGTTGTTGTATACACTATTGTGTAAATATTACTATAATAAGAGTGAATCAGATAGTTAAAACTGAGTCTTTTTTTCTTTTTCTGATATAGTTTTCAAGTGTAATTTTCTCTTAGCTAGCACTTTCCATTTGGGACAAAGTATGTTGAACTAGTTGCCATTATATCATATTAATATAACAGTGATTGTATGATGTTCTTTTTGCAAGAAGGTACATTGAAAAAAAAATCACCAAAGTAAACAGGCATTTTTTTTTTTAATAAAAAAATAAGATTTTACACATTCTTATCTTTTTTATGTACAATTTTACCTTTTTAATTTGGATTTAATTCATTTACACTGTTGGTGTAAAATCTTTTTACACTATCAATTAATCATAACTGTCAGATCATTAGAACGTTTGACTTTTATCATAACCACTTCTAAAGCCACACACGTAATTGGTTGTGATTTGCTGATACCGTAAAACCTTTTACACTTGACCGTGCATGAAAATATTCTGCATAATGCAGATAGTTTATTTCTGATACAAAACCAAGAGATACAAGGTAAAATCTGAGACTCAATTCATGGATCTACAAAAGCAATACAAGAAGGTCTAGTTGAACATAACAAGATGATGGATCACACCACAAAACTACATTTTATTTTCAAGAGAATCACAAATATAGTCCTTAAATTGTAGATGTTGTAAAATTTAGTCCCTGAAATTGATGAAATTCTAAAATAATCATTGTAACAGAAAGTCCTTGATCACATTAGTCATGTTAAACAACTAAGTTCCCCGGAAATTGGTTTTATATCAGCTAATGTGATCAAGAATTTTCAACTTTCCAAAACCGTTATAAAATTTTGTTAATTTCAAGGATCAAAGTTCTTGATTCATACTATTTGAAGGACTAAATTGATGATTCACTCGGTTATTTTCATACCATAAAGGTGGCTACATCAAGTTGGTGGATACATTTGATATTTACAAAATGATCGAGTTTTAATCAAACTCGGTACCCCGAAATTTACAACACTCACACATGCTGTGCACCAACTACAAAACGATTGAGCTGATTTATAGGAGAGAAGAGACCATGTTCAACATGAAACCTTATTCTCTTTATTCATGATTGAAGCAAGAAAACCCTAATTTCTGTGAAGAGAAATAGACTCACACACATGATTAGGAGTGACAAATTTATGGAGCAGCACACCTTGCCCATTTGAATAATTTCAAGTAATGAATCTTCTTGATTTTGTTAAGAGAATTACCACCACCAAACTCTGATAATGATTCATTTCTGTTCAGCATCTCCCACATCACACGAATATCTTCATATTCACAAGATTTCACATCATTTCTTAGCTTCTTTAGTCCTGCACATTTCATCTAATTTCAGTAACTCATTGTTTCAAACATTTTCAGAGCGCTATATAGGAACGATTTCATGTCCAAATTAACATGTTTATTTCAAACTTTGCAATCACTCAAAGTGTCATTCATTGAAATGATACAACATGTATGAATTGACAGTGAATTTAGCGGAATCATGGTCGCTACCATGATTTTAGCAAAAGCTACAATCTTGAGCTTCAACAAAATCACATCTCACCATAATTTTATCAAACTCACCAGCAATTCAAACACGCTACAATTAACGCGCATTAGAACTAAATTAAAAAGCTTTATCTAATCATCACCACAAACAATCCTCAAGATCAGGATTTTAAGGCTGAATCAATAATCTTCAAAATCAGATTTTAAGGCTGAATCAATAATCTTCAAAAGGATTTGGTTCTTATACACTGCCGGCCTAAAAAATAATCAATGTGAATTAATCATAATCATCAAATCACTCAAAATATTTGGTTTTATCCACAACTACTTCTAAAGCCACACATGTAATTAGTCGTGGTTCTCTAACGCTGTAAAAATTGTTTACACCGTCAGAGTATCAAAATTAAACTACATCTTCAAAAATTAGACAGAACTATAAGGAAGAATTTCTTGTCCAAATTAACATGTTTATTTCAAAGTTTGAATCACTCAAGTGCATTCATTGAAAATGATATAATACATTTGTATTGACGATGAGTTTACCAGAATTACGATCGGCTGTCGTTATTTTGATAAAAACTATTATTCTTCTTAGCTTTAACAAAATCAAACATTCTGATTTTGTCAAACCCTTCGTGAATCCAAATATGTTACTATAAATCACATATTCACTCCGATTCTGTCAAGCTCGTCGTGAATCCAAACATGTTACAATTAACGTGCAAACTTAACACATGCTATTGTTTGAAGAATTTGTAAACTCAAAACCAAATATGTACTTTGTACCAAAAATACAAAAAAAAAAAAAAAAAAGACCAAACATGTTTTGAATTATTACCAGTTTTACGAATTCCAAAACGTGTGGCAATGGAAATCCAAAACCTTCGAACAGGATGCATGATGTTCTGCCACAACTCCACCTGCCGAGAGAATTTCATCTTCTCCATATTCTATTCAATACAGTCTCGGTAGGTGAAGATACACACTCACCACTACTCCACAATGCTTATGAGTTATGATATATGATATATTCAACACAACCACAACAATTAATAGTAAAAAAAGTAAACAATGTTAATTTTTAAAAAATAATAATATAGACTTGGCTTAGTTTTACACCGTCTAATTAAAAATATCAGTGCAACATATTAAAAAAATAATTTGATGACTATGCATTGACAATCTTCCAATGAAAATTCATTACCATGTTGTAGACTTATTTTGTAACGTCTTTAAATTTGTTTTCGTTGTTATTCGACGAAGTGATAAACACCATAAAAAACTTACACATATAACAATAAGGTCGCAATTCAAAATCAGGTGAATAGGTCATGCCTAATGATATTAATACCGTTAGTTGAGTTAAATCCTACAAACGGCTTTAAAAAAATATCTAAATCATATTTTTTTATGGGACGTCATTTGGAACACTTACTTTAAATTGTGACACAACACATTAAATTCTTAAAAAATGGAGAATTATAGTTCAATCTCAAATATAAAAATCAAAATCCCTATTTATCAAATCAATAGCCGAGATTGACTACAACGTAAAACCGTGTGCTTTTTTTTACAGTAGAGAATTTAAATCCTTATTTATCATATCAGTTGTAATTACGATGATAACTAGGTTAAAATATTAGCTGAAAGACAAGAACTAACTACCGACATAAACATTCGAAAAGTCGTTACCTAGTAAAGAAAAGAAGAAGATAAAAAAAGAGGTATCTATTCTATAAGATGAAAAGATGCTTCAACTAACGATTTACAACCGACAGTGCAGTCGTGGCTTGACACGTATGTCCTTCAAAGGATGAAAATGATGATTCGTATTGAGAGGGCAATGTGTTCCCACCTATGTGGAAGCATGGTATTGGTTGTTACATATTTTATGGTTCGTACATTCATGTGACTCTATATTATTCAACAGGGCCCATGCTTGAGATATTTATTCATTCATTTCATTTGAATTTTCATCTCCCACCTATGAAATATACCAAACAATTTGATCATGTTGCAGTCCTTAATACGTAGATTTGATTTTTGTAAGTATAAAACTTTAAATATGCAAAAGTAAAATGTTTAGATTGCATAGCTCAAGGTGTGCATCTTCACACCCTAAAATATTAAGATTGCATATGCAATTTTAATTTGTTATTTTTACACACCTTTATATCTTTTGGATTTTTGCTAACCCGTGTCTTAAAGACATTGGTTAAGGAATCTATTAGTAGAATTTTTGTCTTAAAAATACAAGTTTTTATTTTTGTCTTAACAATAATTACAAAATTTTTTGTTGCAAAATTACGTATTTTAGTACTTTAACCAATGTCCCAAAGACACTCATAGCATTCTCCATATTTTTCCCCTCTTCACGTTAGACCCAAGAAGGCTAATCCAGTTTCAGTTACACCCTCCGGTCACTATTATAAGCAAAAATGTACTTTTTATATTCATTCAATAAACGATGTATATAGTCAATAATATATACCACATACATCATTTATTGAATGAACCTAAAATATAGATTTTTGTTTATAATAGTGACTAGAGAGTGTAATTTCCTTATCTCTAATTATAGATCTCTTTTAACGGATTTGTTTTTTTAGTAAATATAAGATCTTTTGCACACTTTTAGATAACTTATTATTTTTTCACATATGCAAATTTTAGATATCAACATTGAATGCATGCGTACTTAATGGATGATTAAAAAATATTCAAAGTCTCTGTGAGCATAGCTCAATTGAAGGGGATGTTGTAGTATGCATTGGTGGAGGTTTGAACTTCAAATTTTCCACTTATTTACGTTAATAGGAGTGAATTTTTATTGGCTGCTTCACCAAAAAATATAAATATTCATATAAAATTATAGAAGTTAATTACATTACTAACCTTTTTTAATGTACATAAAAAGTGTTAAAAGAGTTTTTTTTTTTTTTTAAATATGAACAAAGGTGGTACTCATTTCCACATTGCACACTTATCCCTAAACTCTAAAACTCATCAATGGCAATAATTGCATTGGTCTTCGGCAGCACCCTCAAAGTCCTCGCCACCATTCGCCATGTGATCTCTCTTTTTTAACTATAGAGTGCTCTCAAATAGGTCATTGAAATTATGAATATTTTTTTAAAAAAAGTCTCTTAACTTTCACTACTAGAAAACTGCTATTTAGTGACCTTATCAGAGACCAAAATAAATCGGTCACTCTAGAGACTGATTTAGAGACGGAACCCGGGAGATAATTAGTAAAGGATTTGTTGGTCTCTAAATCAGTCGCAAAATTATTTCAGTGGTTTAATATTAATTTTTTTTCCTCCTCTCATTTAGTTTTCCTTCCACGTTTCACACACTTTCTCAAATTAGGTTTTGTTTTCTCTCACCTACGAGCCAAACACAGCCGCCTCCACTCTTCTTTCACCACCGTCTAACAGCTTCTCAAGCCAGATCCGGCCACAATGCGACGAGATCGGACAAAAGGAGACTCTTTTTGGACTCTCCATTCTTCTGCGCCGTTCCAAAGCACAACACATAGTCGTTCGCCGTAAAACGCCCAACTTCTCTCTTCCTCTACCAGACCCAAACGCATCGTTCGCCGTAAAACGCCGTCATTCACTCGTGTTACGCCGTCGTTCAACCGTGTTTGATTCTCGTCGTCTTTCACTCGTGTTTGATTCTCGCCGTCGTTCACTCGTGTTTGATTCTCGCCGTCGTTTGCTTCTTCTTCCTCAGGTTGGTAACTTCTGTTCCATAGCTTTTGGTTTGTGTTTGCTCTGTTCTGTAAATCTTCCTCTACCAGACCCATGCTATTCTGTTTTCTTTGTTTGTACAAACAATCCCCTGTTTCTGTTTCTGTTTCAAATTTCAATACATTAAGCTACTTCCTTTTGTACTGGTTTAATTGGCTTAGGTTAGATTCATGAATCAAACCTAAACTGTTTTTTTGTTTCTGATATATTATGTGATTGTTATGTTTGAGGAATGCCATGAGTCCCTTGTTTTACTTGAGCAGTTATCAATGTTGTTGTTTCTCTTCAATTGAACATACAATATCATTTTAAGACATTTAGTTGGTTGAGGGTATTGCTACATTGCATTGAAATTGTTATACAGGTTTCTAGAGTTCATAGTATAACATGTTCTCCTTTTTTTATTTTATTTTATCACAATATTTTATGGACTTTTTCAGGTCAATTTTGAGTACTTCTCAAACAAAATGCAACGTGGTAAGGAAGAAGCCAACATTGCAACTGAGAGATGGAAAATCAAAGAGAACAGGAAAAGGGTTGTGAAGTTAGTGTAAGAAACATGCCTACACAAAAATATGATTTGAATTGCACATTCTCTTTTAATTTATCAAAGACCTATCTATCATGTTGTTTATAATATCCAATTGTGTAACAGATTGTGTTAAGCATAAGTTCAAATGTTAAAATCTTCTTGTTTTCTACTTGAGCACTTGCAATACTCCGTCAATATCTTTGTCAGTGACATTATTTGAAAAGCCACTGACAGATTTGGCTTGACTATGGTGCTAAAGTATCTGACAATATTTATGATAAGAATTTTTCGAAATAGCTTTTCAGTATGTGCCACTGAATTGTTCTTTTCAAATCTGTTTTCTCTTAACTCCTTTTGGAAGTTAACTTTATCTTATGATAATAAACTGACATTCTCCTTTTATGGAAAAGAATGTAAGAATGTCATTGTTGAGCATTTTGATAATTGACTTGATATGTTATTTAGACTTTAGAATTATCAGTGTTTAACTTCTAATATTTGACTTCCTTTTACTCATAAAAATATTTAATTCTTTATGTTTATAACATTTTGTGAAGCTCTTCAATATTCTGACACGATCTACCATCTGTTTAAATGTAATATAATCAATGCATCATGGAAGAGTTAATCAAGCATGGTTATCTTAATGACAAATCAAGCTTACCTAAGTTTGTTCAATTAGTACAAACATTTGAGGAGAAAGTGAATGTTTCTGCCAAAACTGAGGTATTACTTTTACGCTTCTGTGTGCAATGTTATGACTTGCTTATTGCAAAAAATTTATCGTTCTTGTAGATTTTTCAGTTCATGGAATGAGATTGTTTGTGTAAGCATGTGTTCAAAGAATCAACTTATCACTTTCTAAAAATTTCAAAGTGTGTCTAGTTTAAGCTTTTGAAAAGAAATAGATTTCTGATTATATTGAGAAGCTACTTTGAGTAGTTTTTAAAACAAAGTTGACGCTATAACTATAACTACATTTGTCAATACAAAGTGTTTTTCATAATTATACTAGCTTATGCTTTATATAAAATCTCTAAACACGACTTTAAAGAACAATAGTAACTTATCTACTAAATATGTTTACAGGCTGAGTACATTAGTTTGGTGACTGCAAAGCTACACTCGATTCGTGCACAGGCTCTAAAAGCTGCTGAAGCCAAAAATCTGATGACTAATCCTTCCACTGAAGCGAAAAATCTGGTCACTAGTCCTTCTGCTGAAGCCAGAAATCCTTTCACTAGTCCTTCTGTTGAAGCCAAAAATCTGCTCACTAATCCTTCTGCCTCAGGTAAATTATTCTCTTGTCTTCATATTGAAAACGTTTAACTATGTTTTCTATAATGCTTCCATGGTCACAGAAACTTTTCTAACCTTCATTATTTAGTCATGACTAGTGTTTGTGCCGTGTACTTAATAATTTTTGCATTTGATCTACTGGTTCTATTAATATTTTCCTTCTTTGCTTGTGATATATTCTAACAGATGGGCAACCCCTGGGAGATTGTTAGAAATGACGTCTCATATCCTGTAAGATTCTTTGGCAAAGTTATTTCAGGCTCAGATGGTAAAAAACATTGGGTTGGAGGAGAAGATATCAAAGCTGTTGCACATGATGTCCCCATACCTGGATATAAGACCAAAACCACAATTAACCTGAGACTCTGGTCTACAAAAGCTGCATCTGAAGAATTTGATTTAAATGCTTTTAATTCTGGAAGGCACACTGAAGCGTCCGAGGCTCTAGCAAATGCCGAAAAGGTTTGGATGATAATGCTAGTATAAACTCTTTTAGATAATTGTAGAAGATTGAGTTTTATAGAAGTAACCAATTGGATATGATTGATGGATGATGTTAGAGTAAGTTTTAAAGAATCAAGCTTCACTAGATTTTTGACTGTAATGTGTATCTTTTCATAGTTTTGTTTAGCAATGGCTGTGGAAAATATCTAAGTGACATCTGATGATATGGAGGTTTTCTAGATAATTTTACTTTTGCAACAATGTGAATACAACTTGATAAAACTTAAAAGGACATTTTATATTGTGTTTTCCCCCTCAAATGCAGATTTGCTATGTGCTCTACCCTGGGGATGACTCAATAGAGGGAAAAACCCTTCGCCTCAAGCAACAATATACTTTATGTTCTGCTTCTCTTCAAGATATCATTGCTCGTTTTGAGAGAAGATCAGGAGCAAGTGTGAATTGGGAAGAGTTTCCTGAAAAGGTTGCAGTGCAGATGAATGATACTCACCCAACCTTGTGCATCCCAGAGCTGATGAGAATACTATTAGATATAAAGGGTTTAAGCTGGAAGGATGCTTGGAATATCACCCAGCGGTACCTAGAATTTATTTGTTTTTATTTATATTTTATTTTATTGCTTTTTGGGGGGAGCGGGTAGTTCAGTCATCTCATGTTTATTCATGATCTGAGTTTGTTGATGGAATATGAACTATCTGCCACTGTGATCTAGGACTGTAGCATACACAAACCATACTGTTCTTCCTGAGGCATTAGAGAAATGGAGCATGGACCTGATGGAGAAACTTCTTCCACGCCATGATGATATTATAGAAATGATTGATGAGGAGGTAATACCAAAAACATTTGCATAAACTCTTCTTTTTCAGGTAAAGGAATTGAGTTATTGCTGATATTCATGTTTGACAGCTGGTCCGGACCATAATTGCAGAATATGGAACAGCAGATTCAGACTTACTGGAAAAGAAATTGAAGGAAATGAGAATACTAGAAAATGTTGAATTGCCTGCAGAATTTGCTGATGTACTGGTTAAAGAATGTCAGGTTTTGCTTCACCAATTATACTACTATAAATTATAATGGGTCTAGACAGTAGACACTTCTGAACAAATGATCTCCAGTTTTATGATGCCCACTACAAGTTTTCCCAAAGTAACCATTTAACATATAAAATCATAATTGCTTCTCGCTAATCTAGAAAAGATAATCATCTTGCACTTACCAGCTTGTAAGGCGAGCGGTGTCTTCCATTTGTAAATACTTTTTCAGGCCATGTCTCATCCAATGTGGGACTATCACTAATAGTTTCCACCGCGAAACCAAACACACACTGACCCTTCTTAAAATACATTACCATCAACAACAAAAGCCTTTTCCATTAGGTGGGCCTTTTTTGAATACATTCTTGATATTGAAGGAATCAATGTTGTGTGTTCACTATAATTTATTTGAATATTCTGAAATTTATAAATGAAATTGAAAAGGTCTAGGCCAAGTTGTTTTTCCATGGTTTCCCAAATCAGTTACCGTATCTATATATTAGTCTCAGGCTCTCAGCCTGATTGTCAAGTCTCTAAAATCCAAGCTGACCGTACTAGTGTCATTCATTAATAGTTTGCAGATAATGAGGATCTACAAAAGCAATGGAGGGAAGCAAAAAGGAATAACAAGGTGAAAGTTGCAGCATTGATCAAAGAAAGAACATGATATTCTGTCAGTCCTGATGCAATGTTTGACATCCAGGTATGGTGATTTTTATTTTTTTTATTTTTTTTATAGGCAACTGTTAGTTGTTAGTAAATTGTTAGAGAGGAGGGGGAAATGTTAGTTTCCGGGGGTCGAACCCGGGACCTCCTTAAATCTCCTTCAACGTCCCTGATCTCACCAACTGAGCTACCTACGCAGGACATCCAGGTATGGTGATGACTTTAGTTTTTTCTTTCCTGTTTCTTTTAGAGCTAGTTTTGGTTGGGATACAAGTTATAAACTTGGAATTGAAGTTGAAAACGAATACTAGGTGGGGAAAAATTAGGTACATGGATGCCTTGTATTTTTTGTATTTAAGAACAGAATCAAAGGTACATCATAAATGTTATATCTTTAGTATTATAGCTTAATTTTTAGAGTGTGTCTTCATAGTGAGTATGGTGGAATTAGGCTAGGATATGCTTTACCTTAAGTTGGATACCCTTATTCTGCTACATATCTCTTCCACCTACTATTAGCTGATGTTTCAGGGCTCTCTTCCCCATCAAGCTTTTATTCCTGCCTAGTTTTCTTTTCTTTTGGCCCCTTTTAGTTATAAGTAAAAGGCCTACATTGCATGAAGGCCTTTGAACCAGACAACAGGTTTATGTTTTCTAAGAGCCTAATATTTAACAATTTATTATATTATGCATAAAGTAAATAAGTTACATTTATTGTAATTTAATAAATTATTTATTGAAAACATGCATAGTAAATAAGTCAACGTATACTCCGAGTACATTATTTATTAAAGTAGGCTAGCCAGTTTTCACTTGTACTCCGAGTTGCTACCTTCGAATTTTGTACTTTGAAGCTACTTTTTTCTCTACTCCTAATAATATTGTCGATAATGAATTCAGTTTCCCCAACCGATTATTTAAAATGTATAGTATTGATAAAGTGTTGGCTTAATTGATTTTGTTTAGGTGAAGAGAATCCATGAATATAAACGACAACTATTAAATATTTTTGGAATTGTTTACCGCTACAAGAAGATGAAAGAAATGAGTGCTGCAGAAAGGAAAAAAACTTTTGTTCCAAGAGTTTGTATATTTGGGGGAAAAGCATTTGCTACTTATGTGCAAGCCAAGAGAATTGTGAAATTTATCACAGATGTTGGGGCCACTGTAAATCATGATCCTGAAATAGGAGATCTTCTTAAGGTACTTATGACTGTTATTTAAGAGCTGGTTTTTGTTTTGTCCCGAAGTTCTTTGCCACCCATGTCATTGTTGAAGTTACGTGAAGTATTATTCCTATTCTTGTAGAAACTTTGAGCAAGTTGCTCTTATGTGGTCACTCTAAAATCAATGCTCAATTTTCTTGTAGAAACTTTGAGCAAGTTGCTCTTATGTGGTCACTCTAAAATCAATGCTCAATTTTATATAGAAATATTTTGAAGTACTTTAACATTAATACTATTCAGAGGGGAGAAGTTTAAAGACATTGTTTGACAAATTTGTTAATAGTTTGTTCTTTATTATTCTGCTCCTACCAGACGATACTGGTTGTTCAAAATTTTGCTTATGAATGATGTAAAATTGTTACTTATTTATTTGTTCATATTTAATCAGGTAATCAACACAATTATTAATCTCTATCTTCAACCACGTTTATCTATAATCAAGTAATTTCTAACCTCGTTCATGTAAGAAAACATAGGTTCTACAAATTTTGAGGTAATTATGTACTCCTAATAAATGTGTTGCTTTAAGTGAATGCAAAGTGTTGATCCCAAAGTACTAGTTTAAGAGTAAAGTACCCGTGCACTTCGCTTGCTTGGGAATGTAGACCTTGTACCAATGAAAATCAACTGTACGTGTGTTTTTTATTTTTTATTGTCTCTTTCTTATATGTAAAGTATCTAAAGTGTGTTATATTATGATGCTAAGTTGTTTGATATTGGCAGGTTGTACTCAAGAACAACAACATTAGAGTTATGGATGCAAGAAAAAAATGGAGATCCAGGCCATTCCAACTAGTTAAGAATATGCAGCTCATGGTTTCTGAATTTTATTTTCTATATCGTAATAAAGTTAGTTTCTTAGTTAATGTAATATTATACTATCATAAGCCAAGGCTTATTTTATTGTGTATACTGTTGGTATCGAGTTTAATACATAAATGTTTATTTTTTTGTGTATGATATTAATATAAAAGCAGAGGTAAAATCATATTTTGATTGATTTTTTTTTGCTCAACATACTTAGAGACCGATTTAGTGACTGATTGTTATACAAGTTGATAAAATGGTCACAAAGTCAGTTTGTAAAATTGGTGACAAATTCAGTCTCGAACATCAGTCACGAATTCAGTCAATGAATTCAGTCACAAAATCGGTCTCTAAACTCGGAAGCGCTTAATTAGTCTCTGATTCGGTCACTAACTTCAGTTGTAAATTCAGTCGCTGAAAACCAGTCGCTATTTCGGTTACTAAGAATTAGCGACTAGCGAATTAGCAACTCTTATTTTTAGTCTCTATTTCGGTCACTAAACTAATTAGTGACCGATTTTGATGATATAGCGACAGAAAATTCGGTCTCTAAAAGGACAATTTCTTGTAGTGTTTATTAAATTGTCAAGTTAGTCCATATATTAAACAAACTAATATCAATTAGGTCCTTATATTTACTATCAATTTGATCCTATATTTAGCCATTTACAATCAATTTAGTCTTTAACGTACTTTCATAAAGACTTACATGAGCAAAATTTGACAGAGTCAAAGATCATTTTGAAATAACCATAACCTCGAGAATTTATTTGAGAGTGTCCTACAAAATTAGGGATGAATTGGTGGTTTACTCGTACCTCATAAGCAAGAGATGTAGTCTTCATGTTGGTGAACATATTCATTACGACTGATTGTACACGCTCCTCCAAGCAAAGGAATGTGTGCCTACATAAGACACTCTAATGTCCAAGTAAGTAAGGTGCTAGCAACTATAGCGATATGAGTAAAAGTGGGATGAGTAACTGTGTGATCATAACTGGGGGCGAGACCCCCTATTTATAGTGACCCTTCATTCGATGTACTCCTTGGTTATGGTGATTCTTGCTCCTTTGGTTTCGTTTGCTATGGAAGTATTACCATTGTTTAGAATAATTGAATCCGAGATAGGAAGGGATGCCTTTCTAATCCACATTGCACACTTATCCATAAACTCTAAAACTCATCAATGGCAATAATTGCATTGGTCTTCGGCAGCACCCTCGAAGTCCTCGCCACCATTCGCCATGTGATATCTCTTTTTTAACTATAGAGTGCTCTCAAATAGGTCTTTGAAATTATGAATATTTTTTATAAAAAAGTCTCTTAACTTTATTAAATTGTCAAGTTAGTCCATATATTAAAACAAACTAATATCAATTAGGTCCTTATATTTACTATCAATTTGATCCTATATTTAGCCATTTACAATCAATTTAATCTTTAACGTACTTTCAGAAAGACTTACATGAGCAAAATTTGACAGAGTCAAAGATCATTTTGAAATAACCATAACCTCGAGAATTTATTTGAGAGTGTCCTACAAAATTAGGGATGAATTGGTGGTTTACTCTACCTCCTAAGCAGGAGATTTAGTCTTCATGTTGGTGAACATATTCATTACGACTGGTTGTACACGCTCCTCCAAGTAATGGAATGTGTGCCTACATAAGACACTCTAATGTCCAAGTAAGTAAGGTGCTAGCAACTATAGCGATATGAGTAAAAGTGGGATGAGTAACTGTGTGATCATAACTGGGGGCGAGACCCCCTATTTATAGTGACGCTTCATTCGATGTACTCCTTGGTTGTGGTGATTCTTGCTCCTTTGGTTTCGTTTGCTATGGAAGTATTACCATTGTTTAGAATAATTGAATCCGAGATAGGAAGGGATGCCTTTCTATATCTCTGTGTATGTAGGAACGACACAATAGTTGATACTCTAGACGGTGGAGCGCGAGGGGCTCCACTCATTCAACAATTCCATGGATTGCCAGAAAATGTTGAAGTGGTATTTGGTTATTATGGACACAACTTATTTGGAGTGGTAATGTTCAGAGAACTAACGGATCCTACCACAATATCAAAATTCCATAGTCGAAGCTTAAACCCGAATCAAACTATCTACTTTGACATTCCTGTTTGCAAATACTCCATGGAGAATCCTTTTTTAGTTGAGATATATGTTTTTGAAGTTCCTTATTTATTAATACAAATAATCACTTAAGTTTTTAATACTCAATTGATGAAATGATTCCTCTCATACTAACAATAATTTTTTCTCTTTTTTTTTCTTTTCAGCAATTACCATATGATTTCGCCATGTTTAATTTTGAAGCAGAATTATATCCAAGGTTTAACACAGTGATAATGGTCAATGCGAACATTTTGAAGTTTATTTATTGAATGATCACAATTTGACAACCCAACTTGGAATGAAGTGGGATCAGTTTTGCAAATCAAACAACTATCAAGCTGGCCAAACAATCCACTTCAAGTTTAATGCTGCTAATTTCTACTACTGTCATGTGTACTCAGTTGTACCTTCTATGTAACATGTACAAACTTCCAATTTGTAAATTGTTCATGGTTTATGAGTGTATATATCATTGTGTTCATCTAAATTCTTATACTAATATCCCTCTTTTAACTCATTTCATTAATATTCACTAAACATATGATTACAAGCACATTATATCATTATAACCATATATGATTCCAAATAACTTAACAAAGGCCTTATTACATATGTCCTTAATCCTTATCATATATTTAATATGTCCTAATTTATATGCTCAATTACAAAGAAATTCATCTTCTATATTCATAATCTGTTATAAAAATTAAAAATTTAGGGCAAAGTACTTATACATCCTTATTGACCATAAATGATATTCCATTAATATAATTTATACAATGATAAAAAAAATGCGCCAAGGACGCAACCCATGCGTCCGCACGGGTACAACATTAGTACTATATGATAAACTAGCTAGCAATAGGCATTGTACTCACGTGATAGCAATACGTATCATGATGTGATCAAAGAGGTATTATATATCATAGTATTAATACCATAGTACAGTATACTCCTTTACCGAAAAGGCCACTTAATGTGTATGATAACGTGTGTAGAAGGAGAAAAAAGACGAGCTGAGAAGTAGAGCTTTTTTAACTCTACTCACTCAATAAATTGTACTTTCGTCTCACACATGACACACGCATGCGAGGGGGCGAGTAGAGACACAATGTTCAAACGTACATTGTCGAGCTTGCTTTACACATATATATGTTTTTTTTAACAAACTACCATGTTGCATTTTTACCGTCTTTGTAGTGTTCTAAGGTCATCTAATGACAAAATTTCTTTGTTTTTGTGTCAGGCGCTAGTCTAACTCAATCATTCATGATTGGTTAATACACATCTAGCTTCTCTGTTTTATTTGACTTTACCTCCTCCACCATGTCTAAACAAAGCAAAACTGACTGGGTGGCCAAAGAAGTTAGTCAATCCTTCTCTGTTTATGTCGATTACAACAATGCTTTTATGTATAATGCCCATGAATAATGCTTTCCAAATGAAAAATCTTGTTTCCATATGATAAATATATAATAGATCTCGTACTTGCTTACTCGGCTACGTACGTACCTCCTTAACAACACTTCACCCACCTAGTTGGCTCAAACGTGCTTAACGATTTAACTGTACTCCACCTTATTTGGCTTAAATACCATAGCCTTTAACTTTCCACTCTACATGCATGTTTATTTTTGACTGCCTTCATAGTGTCGTAAGATTGTCCACTTGCATGCTTACAATTTGAGTTGGTGATGTATATGATAAATGTCCAGTAGAGTGTTGCGCTTCTACCGTCTTCGTAGCGTCCAAAGGTCGTCTGCTAACAAAATTGTTGTTTGTTTGTGTCAGGGACTAGTGCACTCAATCATTCATGAATGGTCAATAGGCATCTAGATCCTCCGACCTCTCCGACCTTTCCGACACTTCCTCCTCTGCCATGTCTGAACAAGGCGAACCCAACTGGGTGGCCGAAGAAGTTCGTCAGTCCTTCATTTATGTCGATTACAACAGTGCTTTTATGTTTTTTCCGTATCTGACCGACCCCTCCAGGCGAGGTGTCTTCGACATCCTCCCTGGCGAGGAAGAAGAGTTTGTTTGTGATTCTCCACTTGACGAGAGGACAAATTATTACACTTATTTGTACAATTGTTTTTTCAAAAAAAAATGGGGGGGTTTGGTTGCCGTTCATCAACTTTCAATGTGAGATCATCAAAACCCTCAATGCAGCTCCTACGCATCTTCATCCGAATTCATGGGCATTCTTCGTTCCTCTGAGGGTATTTGTGGTAGGGTCAATTTTTCTCTGTTCTTTAGTTTTTTTTTCTTGGCTAAGAAAAGAAACTTAATTTCCTGGTTGTACATAAGTAACTTCAATCATCAGTCATGTATCCGACCTTATACTCGCTCAATTCCGATACTCGCTCATGTTGGTTGGAACAAGAAGGGTCTTGTACAATTTCTCTAAGTTTTTTATGATAACAAAGTATTGAAGAACAATTGGAATACTAACATATGTTCAATCAAAGATAGAATCTATCATTCAAGGATGAACATATGAAGAGCATCAGAAGGACCAAGAGAAGCTAACTATGGCAGAAGATCTGAAGGAAGGTCAACCAGAAGTCACGTTCTAAGAAGACGGGTACCATACAGAAGCTGGTGAGTTACCTCAACAGACTCTGTGATGATCATCAGACTCAGAAGCAGACCACAGACTTGGATGGCCCTCAAATTTGAGAAAATCCTGAGGGACCCAGAATCCACATAGGTCTTGTCTTATTATGTGAATTGTCACTATCAAGGATCTGATAGGTACAATTCTTTTGTCTTCTTCTGTCTACGTGCACAAACAGACAAAGGACCTCATGAACAAAAAATGCAACGGATAATTCTTCTTTCAGCAAAGGAAAATTCAAAGACCATTCAACGGAATTATCCATATCCGGCAAAGGATCAACATTCTTGATTGAAGCTTCTCAACGACTCTATTATTTGCGCTGGCACTCTTCTCCAACGTCTCTCAAATCTCTGCCTATAAAAGGAGCTGAAGACCATGAAGAAGATCAACAAGACTCTGCTATTTTTACTGTGTCATTACTCTGTCAAATCTAATAGCGCAAAACACTTAGGATTTTTGTATAAAAGTTTATATCTTAGAAATCCTAGAGTTGTAAGAGAGTCTGTTCATGTGTTCATTATACACTACCATTGTTAAATCAAGTGTAGAACAAATTAGAAGTCTCAGCTTGTGAAGCTTGAGCGTATAAGTCTCCAGAAGAAACCTTAAGCAACTAGAAGTCTCTTAGGAGTGTCCTTATAGCATTGGAAGTCTCTTGCATGTGTGCTTGAGCATTTGTAAGTCTCTTGGAGTTGTCCTTGAGCAAGGAAATCTTTAGGAGAGTCCTAGAGCAGGAAGTCTTAAACAGGTGTGTTTAAGCAAAGGAAGTCTTTAGAAGTGTCCTAGAGCAGGTAGTCTTAAACATGTGTGCTTAAGCAAAGGAAGTCTTTAGGAGTGTCCTAGAACAGGAAGTCTTAAACAAGTGTGCTTAAGCAAAGAAAGTCTTTAGGAAGAGTCCTAAAGCAGGAAGTCTTGAACAGGTGTGCTTGAGCATATGAAGTCTCTTGGAAGAGTCCTTGAGCAAGTTGTACTCCAGAGTGATTATAGTGAAATCTCTTGGAAGTGCAAGGGGACTGAATTACTCTTGTGTTGTGGAAGGAAACAATATAAAATTGCATTGTGTTTCTGTACTATATTTGTTGCACTCAGACTTTATATCAGAATTTGTATACCTCAGATTCTGACCAGCGTTTTAACACACAGAAAAGGAAATCAGAATAAGCCAACACAACTCAACCCCCCCTTCTTGTGTTTTTCTCACCTTCAAGGTCTTGAAGGTGTGACTCTACTCGGCCACCCTTATTAGGACATCAGAGATAGTCTCTAACGGATCTCTCCCTATAACATAAGTTCTTTTGAGAGTCGGGCCTACACAGATACTCACTCAAGTCTTGAAGGTGTGGCTCTACTCGACCTCTCTTATTAAGACGTCAAGAAGAGTCTCAACATGATCTCTCCCTATAACGTAAGTTCTTTTGAGGGTCGGGTCTATATCGATACTCGCCCAGGTCTTGAAGGTGTGGCTCTACTCGGTCACCCTTATTAAGACGTCAATGAGAGTCTCTAACGAATCTCTTCCTATAACGTAAGTTCTTCTGAGGGTCAGGTCTATACTGATACTTTCCCAGGTCTTGAATGTGTGGCTCTACTCGGCCACCCTTATTAAGACATCAAGGAGAATCTCTAACGGATCTCTCCCTATAACCTAAGTTCTTTTGAGGGCCGGGTCTATACCAATACTCTCCCAGGTCTTGAAGATGTGGCTCTACTCGGCCACCCTTATTAAGACGTCAAGGAGAGTCTCTAACAGATCTCTCCCTATAACGTAAGTTCTTCTGAGGGTCAAGCCTATATCGATATTCGCCCAGATCTTGAAGGTTTAGCTCTACTCAGCCACCCTTATTAAGAAGCCAGGGAGAGTCTCTAACAAATCTCTCCCTATAACGTAAGTTCTTCTGAGGGTCAGGTCTATATTGATACTCGCACATGTCTTGAAGGTGTGGCTCTACTCGGCCACCCTTATTAAGAGGTCGAGGAGAGTCTCTAACGGATCTCTCCCTATAACATAAGTTCTTTTGAGGGTCGGGTCTACACCGATACTCGCGCAGGTCTTGAAGGTGTGGCTCTACTCGACCACCCTTATTGAGACGTCAAGGAGAGTCTCTAATGGATCTCTCCCTATAACGTAAGTTCTTAAGAGGGTCTGGTCTACACTGATACTCGCTCAGGTCTTGAAGGTGTGGCTCTACTTGACCTCCCTTATTAAGACGTCAAGGAGAGTCTCTAACGAATCTCTCCCTATAACGTAAGTTTGAACATATCTTGCAGAAAATGACCTTGAATCAATAGTATAAAAGTATAAGAAAATTACAAAGTTAAGACGACTATTGGCATAATAAAAATAAACATAAGACTTGACTAAGACTTGACTATTTTCAAAGGTGTGAAGTTCTCTTCCCATGGATTTCTTCTGATCGGATATTTTTCCGCAACCCTGCTCCTCCCTTTTCATCACTTCTTCTCGGTGGTCTTCATTTGTTCAGTCCTTGCTTCGTATCCCTTCTCTCTAGCAATTTCCTCGGCTTCAATATGCTTCTTTGTCCTCATTTGAATCTCATTCATGGAGTTTGCCTTGCACAGAGTTAAAGCCTCGCTGAAAGTTCCAGAGCCCAGACCCTTCTCAAAAGCCATGACAAAAATATCATCGTTAGGATATGTCACCTTGAGCTAGATAACTCTTTAGAGATTTCGTCGAACGTTGTTGAACATCAAACAGATCTTGTAGGCATCCCTTCCATCCACTTATGTGCTACACCCTTTAAGGCCCCAACAAAGATTTTGCCGCTCAATGCATCATCTGCACCGCTTATGAACATTTGAGTTTGGAAAGTCGAGACGTGATTGTGCGGATCACTAGTCCCATAGTAGGAATCAATGGTGGGCTCCCGAAAGTGACGAGGTATACCCACATCCTAAATTTGAGTTGAGAAGGGTTGGAAAACTTCAGGCATTAGCCTGGTGGTTTCAGCTCCGGTGACGTTGTTCCTCAAGAGCTCGATCTGTTCCCTCAACTCCTTCTCCCTGGTCTCCAATTGATGTCAGAGCTCACGCTCTCGATCCTCCAGTTGTTGTTTCAACTCGGCCTCTCGAGCTCAGGCTTCGGCTTGTTGACGTTGATGTTTATCATTTTGTTTTTGTTGCTCGACATTCTGTTCTTGAAGCTCAGGCACTGCCTCGAGCAGCTGAGCAAGTTGGGGGTTGATATCGTCTTCCAGCTCGGATCCGGATGAGGCTCAGTTTGGTATGCGTCCTACCATGGAGCTAGGTCGTTGAAAAGTTTTACCAAAGCCCCACGGTGGGCGCTAATGTTTATGTATGTAAACACAAGTTAATTACAACAGATGAGCTACTCAGTGAAATGTTCTAGGTGGAATTCCAGAAGCACTCTGAATAAGACTTTGATAAAAAAAATACATTATTCAAGATCTAGCCTCTATTAACTCTCTAGCATCCTCCTTTTATATCCCTTAATGTGTTTAGTTAATGGGCATTTCTTTAGTCATTCAAAGACCATTAAGTTATGATCCAGAGCCTCCTATTGGTTTTCTGGTTTGAGTACGGTATCGCGTGGACTAGAGTGCAACTCGTTCGTACAGGGCGTGTGGAGTTGAGACGCGCTTCTAGAGACGTTGATCATCCGTACAAGACACGTGGCATCAGAGCATTCATAACTTAACCAGACCAGGATTAGATGAATACGAGTTGAGCTGACTAGCATGACTTAAACAGTCAAACCAGTGTTGAGAGATGACGAGCTGAGATGACCTGACTTGAACAATCAAACCAGTGTTGAGAGGGGGCGTGTTGAGTTGGCCTGACTTGAACAGTCAAACCAGTGTTGAGAGAGGACAGACTGAGTTGGCCTGACTTGAATAGTCAGACCAGTGTTGAGTCATATCTTGCTAGTCGGTCAAGTAAAGTATTACAAGTCACATGGAATGGCCTATCCATGCCAGTCCAAATTGTTTTGGTGTTGGTTAATCCAAAAGTCTCGGTCATATCAATAGGTTCACTTGATGGATTTAATATTTCAAAGGAAGGCAAAAAACTAGCCAAAGTTAAATGCACCATTTGAAGTCCTAATGATATTCCGGGACAAATCCTTCTCCCACCTCCAAATGGTAATAGCTCAAAATGATGACCCCTAACATCAACATCTTTATGGGTTGTAAGAAATTTTTCAGGTTTGAACTCTAATGGATCTGGCCAAACATTAGGATCTGTGTGAATCTTCCAAAGATTTAAGATTAGACGGGTTCCCTTTTTTACATCATATCCACCTAAGTTGCAATTCTCTGAGAATTCACGAGGTATTGAAAAAGGGTAAGCTGAATATAATCTTAGTGTTTCTTTGACTATGGCTTGAAGGTACACCAACTTGTCTATATCTGACTCTTGTATCTCTCTTTTCCAACATGGATTTCAAGCTCTTCTTTTACTTTTTACAATGTAAGAGGATTTCTCAATAACAAACATATTGCCCATGTAAGGGTAACACTAGTTGTGTTGGTTCCTCCCCCAATCAATGTCTGCAAATGAAGTGCCAATTCAGAAGAATTTGTTAACATCTTCTTTTTCTTGAGAGGTTATTAACATCTTCATTAAAAAGTGTATAGTGTTTTTTTTTTCCTTTTCGATACAGTATAGTGTTATTTTAAATAAAACTCAATCATGCCTAAAACAACTCAATCACGTATAAATCAAGAAATAAAGGAAACTCTACTATGATGTGATGGAATTTTCTCTACAACTTAAAAAGCACCACAATCAACTCAAGTATATATTATATGCATGAAATGAGGACATTCCATGGTCTTGGAATTTGATTTTGAAACTTGAGACGAATTCATATAAAGAAGGCTCTTGGAATGATGAGAATATTAATGTCCACTTTCATGTAATGCCATATTTCCTTTTTAATATAAAAAGGACGACTAGTTGGATCCATTTTAAAAAAATAAAATAAACTCGTCTCTTATAGCAAGGAACAACGTCATTAGGTTAGATTTCGAGACAAGTTATTGCAGTTGAGAATAAGTTATTGGTTATGCGCAAGGAGTTCAGTTGGTAAACTAAGGAACATTGAATAAGTTTTAAGCAAGAGGTCTCATGAGTATAGTCTCTTAAGTCTTGGAGTCATGGAAAGTAGTCTTATGATAAACTTTCTATAATCCCTATTTTCTTTCTTTTACTTAGAAAATGCATTTACCTAATTTTACCTTATCACTTTTCAAAAATGGATTATGGTATGGTTATTAGAACTTGGTTGGCCAAGCTAGATTGGTTTAAGCATAACAAGATCTAACAATCATTTGCCGATGTTATCAAAGAAGGAACGAGAGTTGAAGTTGATAATTAGAAGATCAAAATATTTTAGACGCTATAATTCACTAAAATCTTAGGCAACTTCCAATAAGTGAAAGCGAAAGGAGGTTGCCGAAAATATAAGATTAGACAAAAGGTTTAAAACATGAGAATATCCTAAGACTTTTTGGGATGTAAAATGGGTATTCGAGCTTAATAGATCGAGCTAACATGTATTGCCAGGAGAATATGATTTTGTGTTAGTGAGACACTTGTTTATTACTAGAGATAGTAAACCATACAATAGAGAATATTTCATCCTTATGCATGTCTTTCCCATGTGAATGGAATGAACAAGATTTGGATTGTTCATTATAACGATGAACTCCCAATGATTCCAAAACATTTTCCTCTTGCAAATTTTCAAAATCAAAAATATTTTCTTAATCATCTTGCATTCATCATATATAAAAATACAAAAACATTTTCCTTTTCTTTATTTGCGTACTTAAGGAAGAAAAGGGCTACCTTAAAATTCACAACTCCTTTTGGGATCGATATTTTAGGACGACAATAAAACTATATACTTACGGTGACATCAAAGTCATAAAATTAATGCATACTCTTCATGTTTTATTTGAAGTTTTTTGTTGTTGAGTAAAATGCAACACATATTCATCGTAACATAAAGAAGAGAAGAAAAGGAGGAAAAAGATTTCAATAGCAAGTATACACATACCAATATTGTGCCTTTGATAGTAGAATCAGAATCAAATCCTTCAACTGTTGTCCCATCAAGCAACGAAATCATGGCATCCATGAAGTCTTGATGATCACGATCAACCTTCTCATTTAAAGTCCTATTATGACGATGCTTGATGTAGGAGGGTTTTCATAGTATTTTTAATACTTCAGTTTGTTATTTATTTGTTTTATTTCAGTTTGTTATTTTATTGTTTTATTTCAGTTTGTTATTTTTAGTTCCAATAGTGGTTTGTTATTTCCCTATTTAAGTTTAACAGTTGTAGCCTAAGATGAAACTTTTATTCATTCAATAATATTTTAGAGAGTTTTTCTCAATTTCTGGTGGATTCCGGAACCCTATTTTCACAAGTTTGTCGCATGCAAACTTGTTTCTTTTCAACCTAGGTTTAGCGCTTGCTAGCCTACGCTTCCGACTGCGTCAGTTGGTATCAGAGCAGGTTTCTCCTGTTCTTTTCCTAACGTGATCAGCCATGGGAGATCAACCTGTTACAAAGGCAGACATTAACGGTTTAGTCGCGATGATCAAGGTTGTATCAGATCAGATGGCGGCGTTGATAACTAAAGTGGACGACATCGCCAACAACAACAACAACAACAAAAACAATTCGAACAGGAGAGATGGACCAACTAGGGTTCCACATGGTGACAACAATCAAATTATTAGGGATTCAGGTTCTTCAAAGGTTTATCGAATTATTGATGAAATTGATGTCATGAGGATAAGAAAAGAAGAACCAGAAGAAAAAGAAAATGAAGAGCCTGAAGTAATTGAGGAACAAACTGAAGAAATCAAGGAGGATGAACCTGTCGAAAAGGAACAAACAGCTGAGAAGCATAAATTTGTTTTTGATGTTGTCTTGAATGAAGAGGTTACGAATGATGAGGTCTATCGTGACACAGTGGAACCTATAGTTCCAATCATCTTTGAACGCACTAAGGCAGCTTGTTTTGCATACGGGCAAACAGGAAGTGGAAAAACATTTACAATGAAGCCACTGCCACTTAAGGCATCAAGGGACATCCTAAGATTGATGCATCATACTTACCAGAACCAAAGATTTCAATTGTTTGTGAGTTTCTTTGAAATATATGGTGGGAAGCTCGATGATCTCCTTAATGAAAGAAAAAAGCTTTGTATGTGGGAAGATGGTAAGCAGCAAGTTTGCATTGTAGGTTTGCAAGGGTACTAAGTAGCAGTTGTAGATAACACCGTCAAACAACCGTCATCGACAATCTATGTCTTTCAAACCAAACCATCTTTGTATTTCACTCAATGGGATCCAGGAGGGTGGTCTCTTGTTCATTGGAGCAGTCAACATGCATGGAAAATTCTTTATTAGAATAAGAACTCGGGGTCGAGTTCTTCAGAAGTGGAGGAGTCTGATGTAGGAGGGTTTTCATAGTATTTTTAATATTTCAGTTTGTTATTTTTTGTTTTATTTCAGTTTGTTATTTTTTTGTTTTATTTCAGTTTGTTATTTTTTTGTTTTATTTCAGTTTGTTATTTTTAGGCCCAATAGGGGTTTGTTATTTCTCTATTTAAGTTTAACAGTTGTAGCCTAAGAGGGAACTTCTATTCATTCAATAACATTTTAGAGAGTTTTTCTCAATTTCTGGTGGATTCCGGAACCCTATTTTCACAAGTTTGTCGCTTGCAAACTTGTTTCTTTTCAACCTAGGTTTAGCGTTTGCTAGCCTACGCTTCCGACTGCGTCAATGCTCCTCCGACAAATCACCTAAAATTTTGTCCAATTCTTTCGTAGTTTTTTTCATGGCCAAAATCAAACCATTTTAGAAGAGCAATATCATCTCCCACCGTGAACACCCCAAATAAATACATCATCTCCTTCAAAGCTTTGATACATCTTTCTGCTTCTTCTTTGTCAATCACATTGGTAAAATATCGCTTCCCAACCATCATTGGAAGAACAATGTTGAAACTCAATGTAGTAAACCATTGCTGCAAATCCACCAACACATAGTTTGATTATTCACTCTTTTTACTACACCAAACACTGAAGAGTTTGTTAATCGAAATTCAAACTTCCAAAACACGAAAATGTTTTAGTTGCTCCACGCGACGATTTGTGAAAACCTCTGAATTTGTAATCTTACGCACTTGGCGCCAATAAGAATCATAGGGTGCTAATACATACATAGCTCCATTGTTAGCCAAATGTTGAGTTGCATCATGTTTAGGACGAGTCGAAATTGCGGAATCAATTTTGGTGAAACATTCCGTAGCCATCTCCCAATTACTGAGTACCAAAGCACGTTTTGAACAAAGCATAATGGCGAAGAAGGGTCCATATTTGTTAACCAATGCACCTAAGGTGCTATGAGGTGATTGTGAAGATCTTAATAGTGGGAGGTGACCAAGTATTGGCCATGCCCCTTGAACTATAGGCGCCTCTTTGCTACGAGAAACTTTGTAGGAACAATAAAGAGTGCTACTGTAGTGGCACTAGTTAGGAGATCAAGAACCAACTCTATTTTATTAGGTACGGAAATAGCTGTGATGAACTAATGGGGATGAAGAGAAGATTTAAGTTTGGAGAGCGCCTGGAGCAATAATGGCTAAACGTCGAGGACATCTAAGAGACATTGACACCACATCTTAGCTTAAAACCTTAAGGTATTAAGTATACATGTCACGACTCTTACATATCTAACATTTCCTCCGTTCTTAGTTGACATGGGACTAATCACTCAGAAAACAATCTCTCAAGTGTGAACTCAAATCACTTGATTAAGACTTGATCCATCTCACTAGAAATGGAGGAAAAGTTGAATACTCCCTCCGTCCCATTTTAAATAATCTACTTTGAAAATGTGCACTATTCACATAACATGTTTTGACCATATTTTTTTTACTAATATACAAAGACAAATGGTAGCATATAAGATGTTGGATTCGTCTCGATAAATATTTTCAAAATATCAAATTTTTATTATTTTTTCTAATAGATTATTAAAGATATTTAACATCAAAATTGTGCATTAGTATCTGTGACAGAGTCAACTGTGTCAAATAATATGGGACAGATGAAATATATAAAAGAGACCACTTAATCGGTTTCTCTATAGGTCACTTAGTTGAAACTTTGTTCTTCAACCTTATGTTTTGACACTGATATATAAAAGGAGCGAAGAGGTAACCCATATATCGATTGCGTTAACGTTTTGGTTGTAGATGATGTGTCAAATTCATTTAACGATTTTAGATGTTTAATTCATTGTTCCACCGATGCTTCCCGCTCTGACTCCCCAATACAACATCTATGAAAAAATTAACATGATTACAAAACACTAAACTAAAACAATAATATTAGTTGCTACTCAAATCACAAGAGACATATCTGTTATCTAGTTAAATAGTGCAAATATTTTAGCATTATCTAGTGAAGCACATATGGGAAAAGTTTGGAATGTTTCATGATTAAAGATGATTTGTATCGTACTAATTAAGTTACTTGTGTCGTGTGCTTAATTTGTTGTCTTGCATTTTAAGTTATTTGTGTGTCGCGTGTTTAATGTATTGTATTGCATTTTATTTAAAAAATTAATTATTTAAATAAATTTTGTTTTTACAAAAACACTAAAAAATAAATTGTTAAGTTTTTATTATTTTAATTTAATTATAATTAATAATTGTAATTTTATGTAATTATAAAAACAAAATATAAAATTAAATAAGAATATGAAATAAAAAATGGTGGGGTAGAGTGAGTGGTCACTACAAGAAAAATTGCTATTAGCCAGGGTCTTATGCCAGGAGCATGAACTCCTGGGAAATTTGCCAGGAGTAGACCCACGAAAACCCCTGGGAAATTTGACAGGGCCTACACCCTGGCATAAGCCCTCGTTATTTTCAAGGCGGGAATCTGAAATTCAAAGTGCAAGTAATCTGTCAGCATATGACAGGGAAAATCCGAGGGCTTGCTCCTCGCAAAACGCTAAAGCTGATTGCGATGTGACCAAAGCCTGCAATCTGCCTGCAATTTGGACCGTTAGCCTGGCATGGCATTTTCCCAGGAGCATTCCCACGCAAATGCCCTGGCTCAGCTGACAAAAAGCTGCTTCGAATACTGCATGTCAGTTTGACTTGTTTGGTTTCTGAATCCGAGGGGCGCCCCTCGCAGAACTCCTGGGACATTCTAGTTGATATAAAATCATGTGCCTCCTCTTTCTCCCCTTCTTCTCAGACGCAAAACACATTCCTCTTTCTCATTTCTTCTTTCTCTCTACTGCATTCTTCTTCTACTTCTCTAATTTTGTGGTAACAACTTCTTTCACTTAGTTGTATTATTTTTACAATAATTTTACTTATTTATTTACTTGTTTTGTTTGTTGTTTTCTGCATTAGTTTGTTCAATCTCATTTGGCAAAGCTATTTTCTGCCTCCTGTGAAGCTTGCTCGGATCTGTTTGTTGCTGCTCTTGTACAAGTTAGTATATTTTTTTCTAAATATTTTCTAATGTCATGCATGCTGCTCAAGAACAATATAATTGTGTTGTGTGTTAATTAATGCATGCTGCTCACTTATTTGGATCTGTTATATATAATTTTGTTGGAATAATGATGTTAATTAATGGATAAATAAATTAGTGTATGTATAATTTTCGAATTTTTAAAATAATAATGTGTTATATTACGAATTTTTGTTTTTTAGAATAATAAAGTTGTTATATTTCGAATTTTTTTTATGGAATGTATAAATTTATTTTTTTTAGTGTATGTGTATTGCATGTTGAATATTTTTTTTTTAGGGATTATATATTATTATTTATATATAGAATACAAGTGTAGTATGTATGTTGTTGTGTTTAATAAGTATGTATGTTTGTTGTGTTTATGATATTTTTTTTTTTCAAGATCTCTTGAATATATGTTTTTTTTGTCTATATCTCTTGATTAAATATAGTCTTATATTAGGTTGTTTTTTAATAATTAAATTTGGTTCCCCTAATTGTGTATACTGTTTTTTGTTAATTTAAAACCATGCATATTTTTTTAAGTTAAATCAGCGAAAATTGTTGTTTATTCAAATTTTAATTGTTTTTCAAATTATTAAAACTGTATTTTTTTAAGTTAAATTAGAGAAATTTTTTCCAAATATTAAAACTGTTTTTTATATTTTTTAAAATTTTAAAATGTTTGTTTTTAAGTGTAATAAATTATAATAATGTTGTTGAAATAATTTTGTTTTTTTAACTACAAAACTATTTTTTCTTAATTATTAAAAGGAAGTAAAACTGTTTTTTTATCTAAAACAAATTATAATAATAATGTTTTTGATATGAAATTGTTTTTTATAAGTAATTGAAATAAATGTGGAATAATTTTTCGCGCGTAAATTTTTTTTATAAGTAATTGAAATAAATGTGGAATAATTTTTTAAGTTAGTATTAAAATCTTTCGCGCGTAAAAAATTTTCTTTATTAAAAACAGTTTCGCGCGTAAATAAATTTCACGAGATTTTTTTTAGTTTGTAAAAAAAAAAATTGTGCGTAAAAAAATTTATTTATTAAAAATAGTTTTGCGCCTAAAATAAATTTGTGTGTAAAAAAACAGTATACACAATATAGTAATTATAGGTTAGTTAGATAAATAAATTTTTTGACTCGTTACGTGATCGACTATTTAGTCTTGTTGATTGAACTTATAATTTTTTGCGTTAGTACGTAGCGATACTAACAAAAAATTACTAATCGTCCAATATGTGAACATTATAGTTAAACGTGCAAAAAATGGAGTATTATCCGCATTATCGTTGTAACACCCATACTAAATTATCTAGAATATTTAGCATGTGTATTAATCTGATACTGGGTACATTAAAATTTTCAATAATAATAACAATAATACATACAACTGAATGAGTACAAGTTGGCTCGTTATACAATTATCCAAATTCATAACATACACTTCTATATACATATATACCATCCGTCAGCCTCCTGAGCGTGTCCTTGACGAGCAACTGCACTCCATCCAGCATCTTCATGAAGATCTTCATCTGAAAACCACTTGGCTACCTGAAAACCTGCACCAGAAGGATAGGGATGAGACATAATGTCTCAGTGAGCTCCTACCCTACCTACTGTTGGCAACCTCGGGGAACCTAGGGTCGCCGTGCCTACCTCGGCAATCTTGGGGATACCTATGATCGCCAAGTCTTATCCTTACCATAGAGGGCTATCTGACTGTCCTGCTAAACTGTGTAGTCATAAACTGGACTACTTCCTACTAAACTAGTGATCAAGGGGAAACCTAGGATCACTGTCTGAATCTGATACTGAATAGTCCTGAGATCTAGACTATATCCTGATAACTGGGTGATCGAGGGGAAACCTAGGATCACCGCCTGATAACTGATACCTGATGTCTGATACTTATCTGATAACTATTCTCTGTCTGATAACATAATAAAATATTAACTGATACATGTCTTTATGTTAGCTGTTAGCGTTGAACAAACATTATTATCTGGGTTCATTTTACGGAATGCCCCCGGGTGGAGTAACCCCGAAGCACAATCCCCTGATAACCGGTGAAAATTCCTATCATATCAGGCTAACACCGGACTCCTCTTGTCGTCGTGCGGTCATCCTTGCGGAATAACACGTCCCACTGGCGTGAACCTCCTGTGTCCCACTGGCGTGAACAGCAGAAGACACGACTTAATAATTAGTCTTAACTGATGCGTATACCTCCCGTGTCCCACTGGCGTGAACGACGGAAGACGCGAATAAATAATCTTTAATCTTATGCATGAACCTTTCATGTCCCACTGGCGTGAACGATGAAAGTCACGACTTAATAGTATTAATCTTATTCTTAACTTTGCGTGGACCATTCGTGTCCCACTGGCGTGAACGACGAAGGCCACGACTTAATATCTGATTAATTCTTGTACTTATTCTTCTTATATATAACTTATGTCTATTGCATATCTGATGCATTCTTAGTTAATTCATTCTTATCCCTCATTAATTCTTAACTAATGTACTTGAAAGTACGTCTAATAATCTACCATAAGCTTTGCATATTAAATGCATTTCTTGAGGGAACTAATCTTCCAAATCATAACCTATATGTATAGGATCATAGGCTTATCGTTATCATAAACCACTACATAGTTGCTAGATCATTTACTTATTCGTCTGAACTTCACCCTCTTAATTCAGACTAATCTAAGTCAATGCATAATCCTTGTTCCATACATTTTCATCCTTTTTGGGAGCCTCTTGAATGTGTTAGAATGATGGTAAATGTTTCTAAAATGTTTACGGAGAAAACGGATGCGAAAAACCATGCCTACGCGTCCCAGAACACCCAAAACAGCAAAGCTGTCAAGTGCTGTCTGGGCCTCCGCGCTTGTAGCGACAAGCCTGCGCTTGAAGCGACAAGCCTGCGCTTGTAGCGACAGTAGGCAGAATAAAATTCTGCCTGGTCGCTGTAGCGAGCTCCAGCTCGCTGTAGCGACCATGACAGGTCCAGAAATCTCAAAAATGGTATTTTTCATCATTCCAAGCCATCCTAACACACCCAAGCTTCCCAAATGGCATAAAAAGGATTTTCTTAAGCTTATAAATCATCTAAACATGGCTGGAACAAGGAATTAGCAATTTACATAGTCTAGGGCTTTTGTAAAAATTTGCTCTAAGCATAATTACTCTTAAACTTACTCAATAAGGGTTCTAAAACCCTAGGGAGCTCACCTTTGCCTTGTTTGATGCTTGTTAGATCCTGAACTTCAAACTTCAACTTGCTCCTACTCCTTTCTTTAATTCTTCTTCAACTTCTCTTGTCCTAGCTTCCAAAACTAAGCTTGTTTTGCTCAAAACTCTCAAGGAATTGGATGAAAGCTTGATGGGTTGATGAGAGGTGGAGGAGGGCGTGGGTTTGAGGGAGGAGGGGAGAAGAAATCAGAATTAGAGAGAGAGAGGAGAGAAGAGAATGAAGAAAAATATCTTCCCCCTTCTTTTTAAATAAACTCCTCCTTCCCTTTATTTACAAAAATGCCATTGCTTCAAATTACAAAATTGCCATGCTTGCTTAGCAAGTTTCTAACACTGATAACTGTTACATTTAAGCGGGATATTACAATCTACCCCCCTTAAAGAAATTTCGTCCTCGAAATTTAGAATCCTCTATCATATAAGAATGAATCTCTCATACTATTTCTTCTACTAGCCAAAATTCCTGTTCGTCTTGCCTATCGGAATCCATTGATTATATACTCGACAACTTTTCCTTTAACTGAAATGCTCGCGGTGAATTGCTTAACTCTTACGTAGTAGGATGTGAGGTTATCTGAACCATCATATCCAACTCGCTTGACTATGTTCCTGGTTCATACACTTTTTGCAAACCCAATCTGGAGTTGTCCATCTCTGACACTTGTACTAATTCTTATAAATACCTTCATAGTCCATGTAATCTTACTTCGACGACATTAGATCGTTCTCGTTATCCTCAAATATTTCCACTCTTCAGTGGATTTCTTGCACTACATTTATTTCCCATGAATTATTATTTTTATCTTTCGTCTCATACGACGACATCACTTATCTTAATAACTTAGAAATCATTCTTCTTTACTTGGAGTTTACTAATCTCCTATCTTTCTTGTCACTACTATTCTCGAATTCTGGCCGTAGCATAAATATTTTCTATATTGGTAAATCCAAACTCATAAGAGTTTAATCTAGGTGACGAGTGGTATAAGCCGTCTCACATAACACCATATAGTATATTTCATAGCATATAATTTACATACATAAACGAGCACGTGTACACTACTGATGGGTACACAATACATCATCTTATCTTTGTCCGACTGACGGGACATCATTCTTGATCTTATCATATTTGAGACACTACCACATCAATTGAGAATCTTTTCTTACTCCTAACTCATTTGTAACATTCGGGATTTGCCTTTCGACTAGCTTGCCAGGTTTGCCCCGCCAATGTTACCCATGTTTATCTCTTGAGTATACAATAACCCGTATAACATGAATTGTGATTACATTTTCTCGGCATCGTAAACTTATTTTCTCATACTGGACGTCGAGTCCAAGATCCTTATTTTCAAAAGAAAGTTCTACTTGATTGCTACCAAAAATAGCACACTCATTCTTTAATCCTTTAATCATAATATGTACTTACGTAGCCCTTTACTGTAGACTACGAGTGACTTTTAATCTGCATAAAAACCCTTCTTCCTTTACTGATGAACATTAAATACGATAATTTCCGAACTCTTCTGCGAAGATATGATGATATCAACAATTCTGCTCTGGTAAAAACCTTCATACTTAAACATTCCTGATTGCGTACCACTATTACCAAAACACGTCACATGACTGAAAATATGCTACACTACTATCTGAGTAGTTTAAGTACTGCCTGATAAGTATATATAATACTAACATAACCTGATACATGCGACATGTTGACATAGCGGGGTACCACGTGGATTAAACTCATATGTCACTACATCGTGGTTTCTGATCAATGTTTCAATTTCAAAAATTTACCGTCTTGCAAGTGCAACTTTTCGTATGTTGCCTTATACTTAACCCTTTTTGACTAAACTTACCCTTCAAGTACCGCATTAGTGGTGACTTTCCTTGCTCTAGACTTATTGTGCTAGAAACATATCATTCTTATTCTTATCACAGAATCTTAAACTGCTTCAATTTCCATTTCTCTTGAGTCTCGAGGTTTGAAATATCCCTCGGCTTTACTTTTAAAATTTCCTGCTAGAACTTATAACAAGTTTGAGTCGTCACTGCTCACTGATATTCTGTGGTTCACCTGACAAGGACTTCACAAGCATCCTTGCTCTCTAAGCTTCAGTTTAGAATTGTTTGTTAACTCATCCTGGAATTACTTTTCCGCTGCGCAACTCTGATCTAACAAAACACTTTGGAGTAGGAGTAATACACCATTATCCAATTCTCTGGCTGACTTGTTCCTTAATGACTTGTAGCTATCACAGCAGATTCATCTTACGTTCGTTGATTCTCTTGTGACTTAAACCACCTGTTTAACTTACTGATTGATCGTCATTTGACACTGTGTTTCCTTTTTGGACATAAACTATATACTTACTTTCACGATAACACGCCAGAACCTGTAACGGTTTCCAACAACTGTCTAGAGTTCAACAATGTTCCTGTCAAACAGTTTATACTCTGGTGCTAACTTTACTTTCCATATCCTGAACTCCGTAACCATCTCTTGGTCAGTTCTTTATGTATAATCACTAAAACATTGCGCAACCTGACTGAAAGCTTGCTTGACACAACTTAAATTCACACACAAACACTTGTGTCAACTTTTAAAACGACCTATGGCTCCTGGAGGTTCACATCTTTTACATATACTGAATCTACTGAGGGTTTGAGTCCCATTACTAATCGTTCTATCTCTATCCATAAGGATTTCATACCCATAATTCTTCCGAGACAATTATGGTCTCTATGGTTTTACCATACCTCTTAGGTTACCTTCGAATCCCTCCAGTTAACTGATCTTGAGCTTCAAAACCTCATCATTACCTTTTGTTTCATTCAACCACTCGTTATTGCATTCACAATTCAAATCTTGATCTTAAGATTTGAGTAATTCTGCATATAGTTGAACAATCCGAAATCTATACCTTATTACCGCCCTCGGAACTTATTAACACGAGGTGACCTCTTTAAGCTTCTAGAATAACTGTGGAAGAAAACTCACCAGTTGAAAACTTAAAACTCACTAGCATTAACCACAATCTGAACCTTTCGTATTTAAGACGATCCTTCGTATAATACAGTCTCAATATAATTTCTCGACTAAAATTTCCGATTATCCTTCAAAACTGGTCTACTATAATCTTGCGTTGGCGTAACCTTGTCTTCTTTTTCCAATCAAGGTGGTTCAACTTTGTTCGTCCATCAGTTTCGCTAAATTCCAACGACTAATTATTCAATATCCACCTTTCATTGAGTAATATTCCGGTTAAGCTTAACTTATTTCCAATCTTCTTACTAATAAGCAATATCTGAAAATCTGATTCACGCTTCGATATGCAACAGGTCTTATTATCACCTCTTAATCACCCATCTTAGTTCTTAGGTTGCTTAGCAACTTCTTTTCTTAATTCCCAAATCTAGCATTTATGGTTCGGGAGGTGCGGCTGATCTGATGGGGTTAAACTTACTTGCGCTTCACGCTCGATGACCACTTTTGAGGGGTAAACTTAGTCTGTCCAAGTACTTCACTTAATCCATAATTAATTCCCTTAACTGTCTGGACATTAAAATCTCATCCGATTGGAGTTTGATTCTCAACACTCTATCTTTGCTGGGAGTCTAGAGGTTTCAAAACCGACCGATAATTCCTCACTTTGAGTCTCTAGGTTTGGTACCACAATTCCTTAACTCTGTACTCAGAATTGATACTTAATCCACACTTTACTTTAACTTCTCGAACTGCGGTTCCCGTTAAGGTTCCACGTCATTCCTTAGAGTATTCCATAATTCCTTAATCCGTATGTCTTCCGCAGATGAGGTATCGTCCAACGATGTGTCCAACTGGGTTGAGGTACTTCACCTTATCCTTAAATATTTCTGACATTCCTAAATCCTGCCATAAATAGGCTTAGTCACTTTACGGTTTGATGGCCACCATTTGGCGTTGAATACTTCTTCGCCAACTCCGTCTCAAAATTCTATCACCTTAATCTTCGCCCTTCACACACTTCATTCCTCCTTGGTCACATTCAGCTCTCGGACATTTATCCTAACTGTCATATACTAGATTGAGTTGATCAGGCTCATCTAGATATGACATTTAGAACAACATCCGGAACCCAATGGTTCCACTACTTTTATTGAAACTTTAATGACCCAAGGCACGGTCTGAATCGACCTGCTCTGATACCAATTGTAACACCCATACTAAATTATCTAGAATATTTAGCATGTGTATTAATCTGATACTGGGTACATTAAAATTTTCAATAATAATAACAATAATACATACAACTGAATGAGTACAAGTTGGCTCGTTATACAATTATCCAAATTCATAACATACACTTCTATATACATATATACCATCTGTCAGCCTCCTGAGCGTGTCCTT
>CM031376.1:84847063-85065457 GCA_018208015.1 Medicago ruthenica
ATTAGATCCAGTGGCGGAGGATAGTAGGGGCCAAGGTGGGCCACGGCCCACCCCCAAAAACAAAATCAATTTTTTTTCTATTGAAAAATTACAAAAATACCCTTAGTTTGATTTGTTTTTTCCAACTGGCCCACCCAACCCCTTCACGTTCCTTTGTTAGATAACTAAACTTCTCATTCTCTTCTCTCATTTTCTTGTTTGTTGTTATTGTTTGTTGATCGTTGGTAATTGAATTTTAAAACTGCAATCTTATTTATTGAATTGACTTAATTGAATAGGATTATAGGATTAGAGGACCATATAAGATGGATTTTTCAACATATGCATATGTCATGCCACTTTGTTAGTGTTTATTGAATTGTTCTTGTTTGCTACGAAGACTTTTTTTTATTATTGTAGTTCAATTTAAGTCCAGTTTATGTTTAATTAAGAAGACTTTTTTTTTCAACTTATGCATACTGTAGTTCAATTTTTTTTTCCTTTTAGAAGTAGTTTATGTTTATGTTTAACTTGTGCATATAAACTTATGCATACTGTAGTTTATGTTTAACTACGAAGGTTTTTCTTTATACTTGTTAGTTTCTTTTTTTTTCTTTTTATAAACTTTTAATAGTGCTTAATTTCTTTAGTTTAGATTGTTATTGACTTATGAAATTATTTGATTTTTTGAAGAATAGAAAAGTAAAGATGAAGAGTAGAAAAATTGATCATTTTTTAAGAGAAAAGTTTGTGGGAGTGAAAGAGATGAACAATGAATAACTTATACATCTCAACCTGTTAAAGTTCCAAGAATTGAAGAAGTGACCACTTCTACACCTCAAGGAACTAAGATCGTGTTTGGTTGTAACTAAGATGAATAAAATTTACTTCTTGATTGAACAACTTTGTGTTTAACGTTTATTACAACATAAATTTTATGTTTATATATTAGAGTCAATTTTTCTGGCCCACCCCAGATATATTTTCTGGCTCCGCCACTTATTAGATCTTTCTGTGCCATCTATGTTTTGTGGTACGAGGTCTCTGAGCCATGATGGATAGTTCCAAAGTGTTAAGAGCCCCAGAAGTTTTGTGACCCATTTATACTAATGTGCTTGAAAATCCTATCGATGACAGTTTTTTCTCCTGGTAGTCCAATCAGTTCATTCATATGAATTCTGTAAAATCCCAAAAGAGATATACTTTTTTTTTTAAAAAAACTTTGAATTAAAAGTTTTTTAAGTAATTAAATATATTTTTGAGATCAAGGAGTGCTAAAAAAAAACACAATCTTTTTTACTCTCTTTCAAAAATACTCTATATGATTGAGTGAATTTACGTGTTCCACCATATATATGGATCTCATTTTCTATTAAATGAAACTCATTTGAAAATGGTGCAACCTAAATTTCATTTATTGATTATAAAATGAGTGTTATTAAGTGAGTTATTACTCTATCCGCCTTGAAATAAGTGGCTTCATTTACTATGTGCATTATTTACATAATATACTTGATCATATTTTTTTTACTATTATCTAAAGACAAATGATATCATATTAGATTTCTTGGATTTGTTTCGATGATTATTTTCAAAATATCAAATTTTTATATTTTTTGCTAATATATAATTAAAGATATTAAAAATCAAAGATATCAATTCACATGTTTAAAACAGTCAACATGGTCAAATATTTTGAGAAGCATGGAGTAAAATTGAAAAATATATAATAAGTTATGGTGGTGCAAAAATATTTTGTCATACTCTTTGATTAGTGGTGGAGATTTGTTATCTCCTGGGGTGGCAGATATATATCTCTCAAATGCAGAGAATCGGGTAGGAGTGCATGCAATCTATAGACACCGACAAATTCTTCTGTTAGAGAGTATTGAATAAAAAGAGCCTGCAAAGTTGAGACACCAGCCCAACTGTTGCGAACGTCACCTGAAATTGCCACTCCATCTTCATTTTGGATAAGGGTACCATCCTCTGATATTTTTAACTTCCCATCTTTGAAAGTCCTCACTTTGTTCAAAACTTCTTCATTGCTTCCATATATCACACTTCCATCCCTTTTATTACATTCATTCATGCATGCATGTCATGAATAAGTTCAATTAGAATGTCTTAAATTGAATCCTCTTCAAGTAGACCGGTATTTGATTGTGATGGAAATGTAGACCGGTATTTGATTGTGATGGAAATGTATTGAAGGCATGTTCTAAATTTGAAAGTGAGAAGACATTAATTTCAAAAGCACGGGCACAATTGTTTAAATGCATGCATATGGCTGGCACAAATAAAGAGAAATTGCTCCTCATTTACAGTGAGGGTTGTAGTATTGAATCGAAATTGTCTAATATGAAGAGCGATGTTGTATCAACACCCTCCGATGATGTGGAGGCTTTTATCGGATCCAATGTACCTGAAAAAATTCAAGTTCTTCCACCTGAACCGTCAAATACCAAAGGTTGTGGAAAACGGATGAAAGGGGGGAAAGAGAAGGCAATAGAGCAGCAACAAAAGAGAACAAGGCTTTGTAAAACTTGTAAGCGATATGCATCACATGATAGTCGCAATTGTCCTACAAAATCCTCTTCATAAATTTTGGTAAGAAACAATAATATTTCATTTGCATCATTGGATAATCTATCATAATAATATACTTAACTTTATATTTTACTTTTTACAGGATTTTGTTGAAGACTTGTTGTCACATATTAATAGACTTCTTTGCTGTCAAGGATGAGATGGACTTTTTTTGCTGTATGGAGTTCAATTTGCTATCAGTCAATTTTGCAAGAACTTTGCTAAAGTATTTTGGCTGTAACTTTGATTATTTTGCATTGTGACTATGTTTGGAATGTAACTTTGAATATGTTTGGATTATAACTTTGTCAACAAAAAAATAAATTGTTGATTCTCATTTTCAGTTCTGATAGCGATGTTGGCTCTATAATTCTGAGTTTCTGTTATCTGTGTTTGTCTAATCATAAACTACAATCTCCAATAGCTGTCACTCTTATCTATTACTAGATTATTACTATTAGTAATCTATCACTGTTAGCTATAGCATGGTCCACTTAACTTTTTCTGCATCATGGTTAAGAGTAAATATGTAAGAGAGTCTAACTATCCTGGATTATAACTTTGGATTATTATGATGAGTTAGTAACTTCTTTACTAATCCTATGATGATTGTAAAATCCTTCAGATGCAGCGATCCACATTTTAAGCCAATTAGTAATCCGCATAGCTTTATAGCCAATTCACAGGCTGTAATCAATGGACAATCTTTGTTCAAACCATTAACAAAGGCCAATCCTTGTAATAAGTGAATTGCAGCAGGACATATTTTCATAGTCAATTGAATTTTCTCCACAATTAACAATCTTTTTTTTTTATCAAATTAAACAGACTTGAGGAAGTAAGTGTACAAATCAAGAGACATAACAAATCAAGAGACACTTGTTTTCTTTAATCCTCAAAAAGTAACAATATTGTTATAATAAACCAGAAAGTTCTGTTGAAAAAAAGAATAGAAAAAAAAAAGTAAAAAACAATTGGATGCATCCTTTACTAATGTCATAGCGGCAACAACAACAACAACAGAGAATAAAAGCCAAAAAAATCAAATGGAAATTGACAATTGAAAATTAATCAATGGGTTGGATCGATAATTATGATGAAGAAGGGTTGAGATGTTGGTTTGTCAGAAGTGAACAAACGAAAATTAAAAATCAAATCAAACTGAATTGTGAAGGAAAAGTGAACGACTGAGAAAGCTTTGAGGAGATGGTGCTTCGTCGGGAGAGATGGTGGTTCGCCGGAAGAGTGGTGGAGGGTGAGTTACGGTTGAAACAGAACGCCAGAAGGGAGAATGAGACCACTCACGCGTGAATGTTTGGACGGAAAGTGAGATTGGGAGGTGATGAGAATGAGAAACGTAAAGCAGAGGAAGAAAAAAGAAACGTCAAAGCTGGAAGGGAAGAAGCGCGTGAATGTGAAAAAGTAGTGAGGGAGGTGTCACATGATTGGCACATGACTAACTTAAGTTGTGTTTTAATCTCATCCCTTGCTTTTAATCTAATGGCTGTAATTTATTTTCACCATTCTCACATAAGATAGCCATTCTCATGTGATATGCTCCCTATATATATATATATATATATATATGTATATATATATATGTATGTATTTATGTGTGTGTGATCAATTAATGGTTATGTATATGGAAAATATTCTTATCACCAAGGTGTACGGATGTTTGCTTG
The DNA here is from genome assembly GCA_018208015.1 of Medicago ruthenica. NCBI lineage: Eukaryota > Viridiplantae > Streptophyta > Magnoliopsida > Fabales > Fabaceae > Medicago > Medicago ruthenica. The sequence goes on from CM031376.1 coordinate 84,851,317, forward strand.
TCCAGTCTTGATCTCATAGAAACCCGTTGGAATTTCCTTTGTCTTGAAGAACTTGAATGATTTTAGTGGACATTGGCTTGCAACTTCTGGGGGTGCAGTGAGTTCAATATATATATATATATATATATATATATATATATATATATATATATATATATATATATATATAACAACATTAATCACAACACGAACAATAAAATGTTGGTCTCATATATTCAATGTTCATTAAAAAAAATTAATGGATAAAATTATATGTAATTTGAAGTTGATGAAATTAGGAGTGTTCAAAACCGAACCAATCTAATAGAAAAATTGCAAACCGAACCAATCCAAACCGAAACCGCAAAAAACCGCATTTGGTTCGGATGTATTCGGATCGTTTTCTTACTCAACCGCATGATTTGGTTCGGTTTGCGGTTTTTTGTCTTATCAACCAAACCAAACCAAACCGCAACATACGAAAAACACTAATTAAACATATGTCACCTAGACCAATATTCATAGAAACTCAATGAAAACTTTTATAAAATGACATATTTTTTCTCTTGTTAAGTTTCTTCTTAACTTTTTATTTCAAAAATATGTTTATGTGTTACTTGAACTTTTAGAGAATGATAAAATCTTCGTATTTGTATTTCTTACACAAAATTATTTTTTGCACACGTTTTTAATTTGGTTTATGTTGTTGGGAATATTGTTGAAAATTTGCTGTGTTTTAGCTATTTAACTTGATTTTAATGTTAAAAACAAAAAATTCCATTGGCTCGATAAAAACCGTACAAACTGATCCAACCCAAATCGCGTTGGTTTGGTTTGGTTTAGATTTTATTTTAGAAGTTAACCGAACCAAACCAAACCCCATGTTTTTTTATCTTACGGTTCGGATGACTTTTAGCTTCATAACCGAACCAAACAGCACGTCGAACACCCCTAGATGAAATCCATTCGCACCTGATTAGTGTCCTCCAAATGATCTATCCAATCATGTATCATAAATTGAATCCAAGCTGCTGCTATCACATTGAATTGTTTCCCATTGTCCTTGAATGTTTTTCTCTCCAAAAGTTTTGTGGCCACCACCATCGGGTCTGGCTTCAACAACTGCACAATTAAACAATATATTCAATCATATAATCTTAAAAAGTTATAGGTTTTTTTTTTAAGGAACATATTTACATCTCTAAATTGTGCAAGTAATTAACTTTTTTTAATACTGCCCAATTCTTAACTAACGCATAAAAACATATTGCATATACTATTAATTATGTAATTAATTTTTAGTTTGAACCTTGTCCTTCTGATCCACAGGAAGAATATTTCTGCCAATGAAAGACCCTTGACTTCCAGCACTTTCATTGAAAGGGTCATTATATTTTCCATCAGCTGTTCTATATGGATAATCATTAAGGGGTTGGCCCTAACTCCCACAGCTGTTTGTCCAACGTTGAAGAGGTTGTACTGTTGGTGAAGATGGCGTCTAGTGGCCAAATACAGTATATATGCCATTAAAAAAAAATCATGTAGTTAGAGGTCATGAACATTTGAATCAAAAGAACAAGCAAAAAGAATCCAATAAGTTAAATGTTTTTTTGTCTAAAATTTGAATCAAATGCATTTTATTTTTTTACTTATATTTTGTTACAGATGAAGTGACTATTACACATGTAGCATAGTTTAAAAAACATAATCTTGAGTCTTGACCGCATAATGAAGATAAAGATATTTATATCTTGATGACATTATGACTAAATTTGTACTAAAATACGAATTATCTAATCTTATCCGAGTGCCCACAAGATTTGTGATTATATATGTGACTATAGAAAACTCAATTTTGCTACAATAATAATATGCCTATTTGGATAAACAACTTATTTATGGCTTATATAGTACAAACACTTATCGTGATAAATGTTTATGTACAAACTATTTCTATTATAAATGCTAAAACAAAGTTACATTGTTTTCATACAAGTTATAAGTTTTTTATAAGCTATTTTGAAGAAATTACGAAAATAAGTTGAACAATATCATCGTAAATTGTTCTCATAAGTTCTTAATGTTCTTCGTAAGAGTGTCAAAAAGCTTATACTTGTAGATAAACTCAAACAAGTCATCTAAATAGACCCTATGTATGTTTATTATTAAGGGAACAAGGATAATATAGTTTAGTTGATGGAGGAGGGTATTCGTACAAAGAAGAGAAAAGCATCTATGGTGGACATTTTCTTCACTGCTTCATGGAAATCTTTATGGAAGGAATGCTGTATAACTATTGTAACAAGATTTCTAATGGGATCTGTGACTAAAGACCACATGATTTTGCTTGATACAAGACTCGTGTTGATGAAATGTGTCTGTGCATGTCATTTAGAGAAGAAACTTAGGGCCCCTTTGGTGTTCATGATAGGAAGACATGATATGATAAAATTATCATATCCTGGTTCAATTTGTTGTATGGTGCGTCAATAGGAAATGATAACTTAAACATATTTCTAATCCTATCATACTCACCCTTTGTTATTTTTATCCTTAGTTTTTGGTGGGTGTTAGAATTATTCTATCACGATTAGCACTAAAATGCTTATTTTGCCCTCTCTCAATTCATCGCTCATGTTCTCTATGATCTTCATCCATCGACCTCTACCTCTTCCTCCATAACTCTTTAACTTCATCTCTTCTATTTGTTACAGATCTGACCACAATTCCACTCTACGATCACTTTTTTCTCAGTCTACTTAATTGTTTGTTTGTTTCTTTCTTGATTGTCTATTTTGTATTCAAGTCAAATTTGAAAAGAGATGAAACAGAGAGTTTTGGAATTTCGTATTATTTTCAACGGAGACAACAATTAGTTTGATTAAGAGCTTGGATTGTAATTGAAATTTTTTTATAGTTGTTGTTGGTGTATGAATTTTTTCACAGGTTGAAGTTACATAAAGAAGTTTTGATAGAACTTTGTAATTGAAGAAGGAAGAAGACAATAAACAATTTTTTTAAATGAAGAAGTCATGATTTTTTTTAATTGAACTTTAAGAATGGAAGATTATGGCACCTCTAAAAAAAAGGAAGAAGACGATATTGACAATAATAGCTTTGTATCTAATATTAATAATAGCTTAATTATATTTAATTATAATTAATTACAAGATTAATTATGTAATTTAATTGTGATATATATGATATTATGTTTGTTATCATGTGTGCAACAAACATGTGATAGGATAAATGTTTATCATGTCCCACTACTAAAAATCTCGTCTTTAGTGACCGATTTAGAGACCAAAATATTTCGGTCACCTTTGTGACCGATCTAGAGACCAAAATGTTGAGTATCATAACCAAATATTTTATGTCCCTAAATCGGTCACAAATTACTTTAGAAACTGATTTATAGATCGAAAGATCAGTCACTAATAGTTAAGTCAAACGAAATATTATTAAGGCAAATATGAAAAAACTAAAAAGGTGATTCAGTTCTGATTCGAACCGCGTACCCCAAGCCCACATATATTTATTATTAATTTTTTCTTGAACGCCTGCATATCACTCACATTTTTTTCCCTAAAATAAAAAATTCCCTCTCACTTTCCACCCCAAACCCTAAAACTTCTCATTCCCTCTCCGCCTCCCCTTACCTAAATCCACCATCGATTCTCACTTTACCCACCTCTCTTCTTCTTCAAGCTCGATGTATGTCTGTTCCCAAGAGCTTAGTCCTTTTCAATTTCCAAACCCTATTTCTCTTCCTTCTATTTTCTTCTCCTCCACAACTTCTATTAGATTTGGTAATAACGATGTTGATGCGTCTTTGATGTTGAACCACGATCCATAAAAAGAGGCGGTAGTTTTTTTGTTGGGACCATGGTATTTTTTTTTGTAACTTTGTTAACTTTGTTACTGTTTGAGATTATTTTTAATGAATTTTGATATGGGGTTGTCATGAATTTCTGTTTGATTCTTTGTTTTGTAGAATTTTAGAAGTTTTTTGTTGATTATGAAAAGGGGTGCCCCTAAACTAACATTTTTTTTTAAATGTGTGTGTGGGTTACCTAATTTTTTGTGAGGAAATTGCTAGTTGATTATGTGTGAAAAAAAGGGTGGTTGTATGTTGTAGTCTAAATTTGGCTCTATTAAGATTACTTTCCAAGTAAAACATTGGAGTTTTTCAATTGAATAATGTAATTGGTTTCCAACATACAGAAGGTCCCTTTAACTGTTTTTTATGGCGGAAAAATTTGAGATTTTTTAAGTTAATTTATAGAGTAAATTAACGAGGGGCTGTCACAATAGTTTCGAAGTATCAAAATTACTAAAACATACCTAAATATCTTTTGTTAGTCATTTTGGTCCTCAAGTGTGACATTTGCTAGTTAGATTCGCACTTGAATGCGTATCGTGTTAGTCAATTTGGTCCATAAAATAAAATTACAAATAACGATAGGAATATTGATATCAACGCTGCTTTGTTGTTTAAACCGGGTTTCTTCATATGTACTCAAGTTGAGGTATTTTGGTTTCAGCAGCTAAGGTGTACAGTGAAATTCCAGACATAAATATTGTTACTTGGTATGTTTTAATGGTTTGGTTTGGTCACTATTTCGGTCACTAAATCTGTTAGTGACCTTTTAGTGACCGTTTTTGATGATGTAGCGACCGAAAATTCGGTCTCTAAATGACTTGTTTCTAGTAGTGTCCATATCATTTCTTATTCTTATCCATTTTCATATCATATTCTAACTCTATCATATCATGTGCACCAAACAAACTCTTCAAGGTATTTATAGAGCATGAGAGACAGAGAGGACCGAGAAGTTTATCTCTTTCAATTTTTCGTTTTCTAATTTATGATAAAAAATAAATCATACAAGAGTAATTGAAAACATGGACATATCTTTAAAGAGTTTATTGTAATAATCAGTCGGTATAAGTTTTACGCATGTGCATTAATGATATGTTGTTATATCATTTAAAGTAATGCTAGTAACAATTTTTTTCTAACACTTTTTCAAATACCCACTCTTTCATTAAATAAAATTAATGTAGGTCGCAAACTTTAGAAATTGAACCCACATAAAACATCGAGATCTACATTTGTTTTTTTGACAAAACAATGAGATCTAAATTGATTTCATATAATGATAGAGTGAATATTAAAGAGATGGTTGAAAATGGGGTGTTGTTATATTTCATTAATGAGTACACAAGACTTGCAATATTTCATTAATCGACGTGACAACATTCCTTAAATACAAATATCAATGAGATTTAGATGGAACAATGAGATCTACATTGATTTCATATAATGATAGTGAACATTAAAGAGATGGTTGAAAAGAGGGTGTTGTTATACTCCCTCGGTCTCGATCTTGAATGTAAGAAACAAAACAAAAAATTAATGGTCTCAAATGTAAGCAAAGATATACTAAAGTTATCATATTAAATGACGCTATTCAAATTTTACCCTCATTAACTTTATTGAATTTGTTTCACATTCCCATGTTTAACACTTTTCAAAGATTTTCCTCTCATTTACTACGTGCACATACTGGTTCAGTTGGTGGAGTTCAAAAGTCATGTTTCCTTATAAAATGTTTTATCATTAATGTCTGAATGTGTACTACTAAAAAATGATTCCAAGACAAGGGCAAAATTGGAAAGATGATATTATTTATAGTGACTTAAATGTCCAATTCACTTTTTTGACAAATGTGTTCTTTTTTTTATTTCTTACGTTCAAAACTGGAAGGAGTATCTCATTAATGAGTACACAAGATTTGCAATATCTCGTTAATTGACGTGACAACATTTTTTAAATACAAATATAAAATTCTATCTTTAATGTTTATAAGTTAAACTCTATCTTTAATAAATCGACGGTAGAGAAAAGAAGAGTGCTCATAATACAACCAATGCCAAATATATCTTGTACACCGTTACCTTTTTAACACATTCAATAGAAAAATACATAATATATATGAGTTTTTCTAACCTATGCAACATTGCATAGGATAAGAAGTTCAAAAATGTAAGTTTGCATTGGAACTTATGCATCTAATATTAAATATATATCTTTTTAATAAATAATTGTTGTTTTTCAATAAAAAGTTTTCATTTTTAGTTGCTTTATCCTATGCAATGTTGCATAGGTTAGAAAAACCCAATATATTATCATAATATTATCTTGCGGTTGCCATTGCAAGAACCAAGTTGGAACATCACGTATGCACTCTTCTTTTACATTTCCTACTTTATGTTTCTCCAAATAAAAAATAAAATCCAAATTAAAATTAATTAGAGTTCTTCAACTTTCTTTGTCAGTTTCTTCATCTTCTTAGAAACTAAAAACTTCAATGTCTGGGTTTCTAAATATCTTTAGACCCATATAATTTCACTTACCAGTAAATCTCACATGTTATCACCTTAATTAACTTTTTTCTCGACAGAAACATGTCACTCCCTCCTTTTTCTTATTATATATCACTTTTAAAAAAATATTTGTGTCAACTTAAAATCATTTTACAAACATTAATATTTTTTTCTTATCCAACTCTTTATTAAGTTGATAGTCCGTAATTTAAAAAAGAAAAGTATGTCATCCATTTTCTTCTCTAGACGTCATTATTAAAACTATGACCAACTACACAAGTAATCAGTTTGAACATCACATTTTTACTAAAAATCTTAAGATATAAGGTGTATGAGTTATCTATCTCACTCATTATTTCTTGTTTAGTGTTAGCTCTTTCATCTAATGAAAGACTTTTAACTTACACTTGATATATGTGTTGGATGCCACCCCAATTAACTTTAATTTTGAGTTTTTTTTTTCCTTAAGGTATTTATTTTTAATTCGGAAAAAAAGAAGGTAATGTAACAGGAAAGAACGAAGAAGAATATTCATATTGAACAATATCCGAACACTGTTGCTTCCATGTCTATAAGATAATGTACTCCCTCCTGACACTATTATAGGCAAATATTTCATTTTTATATTCATTCAATAACTAATATATCTAAGATATACAATAAACTACATAGATCAATTATTCAATAAATCAGAAAAAAATATATTTATTTATAATAGTGAAAGAAGAAAATAGATGTTTGTGTATTTTTATTAACAAAATGTAGCTAAACAGCAATGATGCACAAGTAATGTGATTTAAAAGACATTTTCAGCGTAAGATAAATAAGTAATTAATTTGATTCCAATTAAGGAAGAAATCATTTTAGTGTTCGAACTTTAAACTAACTCTGGTTTGTTTATTAAAAGAAGTTTTACCTTCTCTCTAACCTCTCTCCTTCTTTATTTACTTAAGATTAGTGATTTTGGCTGATTTTTTGGTTCGAAATCACCGTTTATCATCGTTTTCTTTATATATTTTTTCATCTAAATTAGTGTTATCCACATAAAACTCTTTCTATTCTACTTAAAGAAAGTAAAATCTAGCAAACAAAGAAGTAGAAGTCTGGACTAATCTTACAAGGTTTGAATTTGGGTGAGAATGTGTTCACATTTAGTTTTTTTAAGAGGCTAAAAAATGTATTTATCTATAACGATATATAAAAGGAAATACATGATTTTAGAGTGACTTTTTGAATTCTAATTATACTCTAGACAAAATTTCTATAAGAACTCTATATTGTTGACGTCATTCAAGAAGATAAGAATTTATATTATATTTTTTATGTCATTGAAAAAGATAAGTATAATTTGTTAAAATATAAAATTGTAAAATATTCGTATCTATAAATCATGTTACATGCCATGGCCATCACAAATATTTATAATTAGTTACAGAAAATATTTTGGTCCAAAAAATAAATTAGCTGTAGAAAACACGGATGTTGGTAAAATAACGATGTTGTAAATTAATATCTATACTATATATATAAAGAAAATAACATGTTTTGACTTTTTTGGGCTGACATTTTCTCTTTCCAAAATTACCATCAACTTTCAATACAAATAACACATAACAAATAAGAGTAAATTCAAATATCAAAATAAAAGTGTAACAAACACGATATGAGTATATATCTGTCCATTTTTTTCCATTATCGTTTAAAAAATGTAACAAACTAGATGAATATATCTATACTTACTTTTTATTATCTCAATTATACCCTTAAACAACTTTTTCTATGATAAAGATTGTTGTCGGTGTCATTAAAAAAATAAGAATTTAGATTATATTTTTTTGTTATATTGTTGGTGTCATTGAAATAGATAATCATGGTTAGTTTGATTTGTTATAATTTAAAAGCAAAAAACATTTATATTTTTACTTTTAATCAAAATTAAAATTTCATAAAAAAACATCGTTCATAATTTTCAAACGGTAGCGCAATAAAGAGTGGAAGGACGGACACTCGGTATTTTATAAAATTAATTGTGTTATTTAGATTTTCAAAGGAATTGTTAATTTATATATATATATATATTAGTTATGGAGATTTTTTTATCAAATCTCCAAAAAGAGTGAGAAGAGCTTTTTTTGTTAGAAAAATAAAATAAAGAAGCAGAGTTTGATCAAATTATTGTGACCTCAATTTTATATATAGATTTGTAACATAAATATTATTAATCTAAATAGAAATTAAATAAAAAATATTATGTAGGTGTTGGGTGGGTGCTGCTAAGATATCCTTACCTACGGTTATATCTACTTATTTTTGCAGATAGTCATATTATGGATATTTTTTTTTGGGTACGTACCTAATGGATATTGCTCTAATTTCCTTCAATATTTTGGCGCATCAAAATATTTTACATTACTTGAAAATTGAGACGAAAGTATTCCTTTTACTAAAAAAAGTATATTCCTTCTTGTCTCATATATAAAATCTTTTTGATTTTGCTATTGGCTTAATGACCAACACATTAAAAAACACACACACATGCGTTCAATCGATTAACTTTTCAAATCAGTATTTTATAATCGGTGTATAGAGGTAATATTATTTACATGTTATGATGATCTTTATTAAAAAAAAGGAATATTGATGATCATCAATAGTTAATTATAAAGATTGCTTGGACTTATAGATTAATTTAGAGAAAAATCTACTCCATACTGTTACGACTTACGACTAGCCCCATTCTTCACAATTTTATTAAATTATAAAATTTTGCCCCCACATTTTTTTCTTCCAATTTTTAGAAAATTCAAAACATAATTTTTTTCACATTAAAAACAAACTTAGCGTCGACCTTAACATCGACTAACTGACGCAAACCTAAACAGAAAATTAACATTGAAGCAGGTCAAAATTCTTCTAAGTTGTTTTTATTTTTAGGTAGAGCATCATCTTAGCATGCACAAGAATTTGTGTTTCAAAATTTTTAAAATATTAAGAGTAATCTAGAATTTTGAATTTGTGTTTTTAAATGTGAAAATTTGTGTTTCAAAATTTTCAAAATGTGAAAGTAATCAAGAATTTTGAATTTTTTAAGATGAAATTTTTTATAATTCATTTCTCAAAATTTAAATTGTGAGAATGAAAATGATCACTATTATTTCGTACTATTTAATTAAAAACTTAAGTGAAGAAGATATTATTAAAATATTTCAGAATACTTCAGGGCTCTTTTGGAATTTCAAAGTGTCTGTCGTGTACGAGGAATTAAGTCTGTCTTTATAATATAAGGCATCTTTTTTTGCTAATAAGAGTATCTTTTGTGTTAGAGAAAAAATAGCTAGGACAAAATGGAATAAGAAAATAAATTATAATCGTGATTATATGGACTACACGTGCTAATAAGAGTTTTTCTGTATTGATTCAGCTACTTTTATATTGATTAAAATATCATATACATCTAAGAATAAGATGGTGACAATATTGTATTTATGTATCATATCATATTTGAACAAAACGGTATGCCATGCCACGACTTTTTTGGCATTATCATTTGTTAGTGATTCCAAGCCAAAAACAGTATCCATTATCTCTTTTATTATTTTGTTCCCAATATTAACATATTGTAATCATTGTGGTTGGAATTAAACTGCAGAATGCTGAATGTGACAATATTAAGATGGTGACAATATTGTCTTTATGTATCATATCATATTTGAACAAAACTGCAGAATGCCCAATATTAAGATGGTGACAATATTGTATTTATGTATCATATCATATTTGAACAAAACGGTATGCCATGCCACGACTTTAGCATTATCATTTGTTTGTGATTCCAAGCCAAAAACAGTATCCATTATCTCTTTTATTATTTTGTTCCCAATATTAACATATTGTAATTATTGTGGTTGGAATTAAACTGCAGAATGCTGAATGTGATGGATCTGCTCCTTCCCATGCCCACGTCCTGTTCACACCCTTACCTTGCTTTAATGGGAATTTGACAAAGTTATAAACATTGACAAAAATATTTGTTTTAAGGCTCGGTCTAGGGTGAACTAGAATATTTCTTTTAATTATTGGATAGTGAAGTTCTGTGATTATTATCAAAATTTTGGTAGGTTTGGAGAAAATTTTGGTTGGTTGACATTTTTGAATTCAACAATTTAGGTGAGGGGTGTGGGTGGAAGTGGAAATGTTTTTTTTTCTTTCTTTTCTTTCTTACCTTTTGGTTCCTCTAATTTCCTTCCGGGTTTTTTTTTTTTTTTTAAAATTCTAATTTCAAGTTTATCGAGTATCCTTATGGGTCTTTCTAACACAATCATAGTATATTTTTATTAAAGAGTTTTACACTTTCACCGGTGTTTTTAAAAAGTGTTATTACACTTGGATCATATGATATATAAACGTATTTTAAGACAAAACAATTATATTTTCTCAAGATCTTTCCAACACAGTGAGACTGAACTAAGGAAATTCCAATTTCTGCTGTAGTAATTTTAATCCCAAGATTTATGTTAAATTCTCTGAGGTTTTTCATATCAAAATTGTTAGACAACAATGATTACACATCATTGATGTTAGAGTGCCTTGCTCATTATGTCTTGAGATTTTGAATGTGTGCCAAAACTTATATTTAGAATTTGTGTACCTATGTTGCTCACATAATCTTGTTTTCACAATGTTATCTAGGTTGTATTGTTTTAAATTATGCATTCATACACCAGGTGTTGGTTTTTGAAATGTGCATGTTTTCAGCAAGTGAATCATTTTACGCATTCTAGTGAATTGGTTCACTTCGTTTTAAAAGATTGTATTTTCAAGTGTTTTTCTAAAAGTCAATCGTTTCACTCATCAAGCTGAATAGAGAAAAAAAAAGAAATCGTTTCACTCGTAAGAATGAATCGTTTCATTTGTTTTAAAAAAATGTGACTTTTAATGTTTTTTAAAAAGTGAACCGTTTCACCCAAGAAAGTAATTTGTTTCACTTTTTAGAGAAAATAAACATTTCACTTTTGGGAGTGAATCATCTCACTCTGCTTTTTGACAACATTCAAATTAATAAACACATAAACTCTCGAATGAGTGTGGTGGAATTATTTAACGGTTTTTTGTTTATAAAAAATATTTAATAGAAACACTACACTATATTTATTTTCTTTCGGTTACCACACAACAATTCCTTTTCATTTTTTTTTCTTTTGATTACCACATATCATTTCCTTTTCCTTTTCATTTTTATAAATTTAACAACCTTTGCGGTTATGACCAATTTCTTGGTGCAAATTTTTATATATATGGTCATCTTTTGTTTTTGTTGCTTTCTGAAGTAGTTTGATAACATAATACTGAATGTAAGTTATATATGAAACTCTACAAAACTTGCATGGGTTAAAGTCTAGTTATACAATCCGGTACCACATGCTTCCAATTCACAACTCTTACCACTAAGGTACTAATGTTTTTTATAACATACGATTGCTTTAATGTTATGTATTCAACATAAATCTTGGGTCCTCTTTCTTTCAATCTCACAATCCCTAAATCATTTCTCACTCACTTTCATCTCTCTCAACATCATGCAATTGAACCTAATAACCATAATCTCGCCCTTTTTGACAGACCTAATTAATTTTTATGAAAAAAGGTCTGCAAAGAATTGAATCAGGTAGCACATGAAAATGTCATTTTTTTGAAAGCCACTAACGTCATTGCAATTCTTTTTTGATAGCAGTGCCTTTTCATTATTATTAGCGGTTCCTTTTCATTATTATTTTTACTTTCAATTACCACATAACAGTTCCTTTTTATTATTTTTTTCTTTTGGTTACCACATAGCAGTTCCTTTTCATTATTTTTTTTCTTTTGATTACCACATAACAATTTCTTTTCCTTTTCATTTTTATCGATTTAACAACTTTTGCGGTTATGACCAGTTTCTTGGTGCAGACTTTTGTATATATTTTTTCTCTTGATTTGTCATTTTTATTGCAGTCCATCTTTTGTTGTGTTGCTTTTTGAGGTAGTTGATAACATAATACGGAATGTAACTATAAAAGTAATAATATAGCCAATTTGATAATTATATTTGAAGCTCTAGTGCATTACACGGGTTAGAGTCTAGTTGGAGAAAAGTTTTGAGGGGTTTATGAAGGTTTACATGAATTCTTCAAATTTAATATATGTAGTTATAATATTCCTAAAATTAAAAATATATTAATCATAAACATTAATTTATCATTCTCTAAAATATTACTCTTTCAAAAAATGAAATTTTTTTTACTATTTTCTCCTATATTTCCAACACTTCAAAGTCTTTCATTCTCCTCCCCTCCAAACTCCCAAACAAAGCCTTAGAGTTTAGAGAGGCGCATGGAGATTAGGTCATATTTTGGAGTCTACTCCTATACGTGTGCAAATATATGCCTGGTTAGCTCCAACATAGGTTTAAGTGGTTGGACACTCGAATATGGACCTTAGGGTCCATATATATATATATATATATATATATATATATATAATAAGCAATTGTTCTTTAAAAAATCAAATATTTTGAATTCTAATGCATTAAATATCCGTATTTTTATAAATACTTACCGCTTATTATTCTTAAAGAGTATCCTAGAGACACTCGTTAACATTTTATATATATATATATACACACACACACCCTATCGGCCGAGTACCAACCCAACAATTATAATGGTACAAACCCCAAAATTAAAAAAATTAATCAACGAATTCCAAAACCCAAAACCGACAAAAGAGAAAAAAAAAAACTAAACTTTATGGTATATAGAATAAATAATCATTGAAAAAATCACCTTGAAATTCAAAACACAATCTGAAAAGTTTCTTCAACTGATTAGACGAAAAAAGCCTAGAAAAATTACGAAGGAAGGAGACACAAAGGGGATCGTTCTTCATATCTCTCAAACCCTCATTGTCTAACTCGACTTAGTTGCCCATTGCTACCTTCAAATCTGCCTCATCGTAGTCTCTTTCTGATCACGAACTCCCAAACCTATCCCCATTTACTTCTGCTACTACTCAATGATCTACTTCCTCTATAAAATCACAAACCAAATAACTAAAGGTTTCCTTATTCATAGAGAGCTTTAGTTCTTATTTTAAATGAGGCTCTACCATGAGATTAGACCCATCAAATTAATCGGTCCTTGTGTCAGATACTTATTTGTTTTTCTTTTAAAATTCTATATTCAGCACAAGAATCTCAATCCCACCACTATGAACACATATTTTTCAATGCCTTCCAACCCTATCTTTCTTTATTTGGGTCGAACTCACTCACACTAACAACCACCAAACTAATTAAACCTCGTTACCCATATCTCATAACTAAATCAAGAATATGGGAAAAGAAGCTGGTTTATTACAAGTGAAAGGGGACTAATAAAGAAACTGGTTTATCTTTATTTGGATACGATCACTATGTTTGGTAAAGTCAATAATATATAGTCTTAGAAAATGTTCAGACCATCTTTTGTTCGATGCGAGACTCTTTAGCGTATCCCTTCACGACCATTACTATTGGTCTTGGTTCGTGGACATAATTGATGGGTGGTCCGATAGCAGAACCTGATAGCAGGTGACCCAATGGATCTTGAAGATGCTCTGATACCATCTTAGAAAATGTTCAAGCCATTTTTGTCCAATGTGGGACTCTTTAACGCACCCCAAACCGGCTTGCAATGTCAGGATTGTCCCCACTTATAAACACATGTTCAGGCCATATTTTGTTCGATGTGGGACTCCCCCTCACAACCAGCACAATTGGGCTTGGTTCGTGGACATAAATGGTGGGTGGCCCGATAGTGGAAACCTGATAGAAGGTGGCTCAATGGATCTTAATGAAGGCTATAATACCAACTTAGAAATTTGGGGCCTAACTCATCCTTACAAAACCGGCTTGCGATGTGAGGATTGCCCCCACTTATAAACACATGTTCAAGCCATATTTTGTCTGATGTGTGACTCTTTAACATATAGCTTATTAGTTTATTAGACTAGCTTATAAGCTTTTTTTTTTTTTAAAAAAATAATATGTTTTGTAACAAACTTCTCTTACCAGCTTATTGATAAGTGCCAGAAATTGAATAAATCACATGTATAATTAAGGCACTTATTAACTTGTTTTGCAAGTTATCACATGGAAAAGCTCTAAATTAATAGAAAAATATCAATACATGCTTTTTATACCTAATTCTAACCATTTATGTAGGTAAATGCACTTGCCATGGTCTTTAAGATCAAAAAATGGAAGAAAAATATATCAAGAGGTTCGCTAAGCGAGCTCAAAGTGAGGCAAGTCAGAGAGCAAAGGAAATTTGAATCTGGAAGCGTGGCTAAGCGAGCTCAAAGCGAAGTCAAAGCCATGAAGCGTGGCTAAGCGAGCTCAAAGCGATGTCAAAGCAAGACAAGTCAGAGAGCAAGAAAACTCAGAATTTTAGGGCGTGGCTAAGAGAGCTTCATCTTCGCTAAGCGACCATGCGTGGCTAAGCGAGAAACATGCGTGACTAAGCGAACTAAGGCGATTTTGGACCTCCAATGCTGATGTGGCAGAAACTTAGTAAGGAAGAAAGGTCAGCTCGCTAAGCGAGCTCTGGCGTGGCTAAGCGACGCCGTAAAAATGCAGAATACATATAAATAGATTCTGATATGTTGTTATGATATTTTGGGGTAACTCAACTGTTTTGAGTTAAGAGATTAAATGAATTGATGAGTTAAAGGTCAAGCGTTTAATCATGATAAAAAGAAAACTACATAAAAACTAACATACTAACATTCGCTATTAAAAATATATTTTTTATTTTCCCATTCAAATTTTAATGGATTGATAATACTGAAATTTAAATGTAACCCCTAAAAACATAGAAAACTTTTAGAAAATGGTTATTAGATTGTATAAAAAGTGAATTCAGACAAAATTAACCAAGAAAAGTTAATCAAATTCCAAACTTGTTTGTTATAAGTTAATGTATATATATTTTTTTTATCATAATATATGTTATTAATTTATAAAAACAATTCAGAGCAATAGTTTCCCCGATCACGTCTCCTTGAAAAGATGTTTTAACAAAACCACTCTTTTTTTGTCAAAAAACAAAAACAAAACCATTCTTTAAAAGTTAAAGAATAATAAAAGAATTTTTCTAATTGAAAAAACTAAAACAAATATACAATCAACCAAGGTAAAACTTACAGTTTAAGCATCATTATCTTAACTTAGAAACATCAAAATACAAATAAAATACTAGTGGAACATCCATCGACTGAAATTCAAAACATGATTTTATTCTTGAAAGGACAACAGATGACTGTTTTGAAAGATACAAATACAAGAAATAAATAAACATGAATACATACACATATATAAATGTGTATGTATAAACACAAATACAACAGAGAAGTAATTAAAACGGTCCAAATACAAACACATAAAAAAGTTTAATAACTAAAAGGGATACCAAACGGAGAATAATGCTAACTTAAATTGATTAACTAGGAACACGCAAGTAAATTGGAATGGGGTTGTGTTTGTTTGGGGGTGAGTCCCAAACAGAGAATGCACTTGAAGAGTTCAACCATGTGTGTGTCATTTTTGGGTAGTGACGATCAATCACATCCTTTAAGCTCTCAGTTGTGTTCACCCATTCCAAACCCTTTTCGGTGTATGTCTCTTCATTGTAGTTGCTTGTGAAAAATCTATCACCCTCTAACCTCCTGCAAAGTGCATTAAAGTTCTATCAAATTCAATTTCTATATTCCTTTTTTTAATATATATATATATAGACACACACACATTTATATACATATTGTATTTTTTCGATGAGTTAGTTTGACTTCTTTGAAAAATAATTATTATTGAATTTTCTCATGTCATAATATAAGTTTAATAACTTTGAAATGAGAATATAAAAAATATGCATACAAGCTTTCATTCATTTCGCACCATGATTATTAGTATAATATTATTTCTTAAAATACATTTACAAATATCTACATATATAGTGATAAGATATTTGTATAATTTCATAACTATTTTCAATATATAATAAGTAAATATTTTTACAAAGAATAATTAAATATTTCTAATAATATAAAAGGTATAAACATCAATAAAATGAAATTTTAGTTCGATTTTACCTAGATGCCATGAGAAGGAATATTGTAAAAGCTGTTTCACTAATTGCAAAACCCTTTATCTTCTTCTCTGCCAAGAGACCTACAAGAACATCAAGCTCCTCAACATCATCACCATATATCTCTTCCAATACTTTTATTACTTCCTTATCATCGGTTAAATCTTCCCATTTAGAGATAGGTATCATCAATAGTCCTCTCCTGAATTGGTTATATCTTGCTACACCTCTCTCTCTATCCCTGTAAACTGCATCATTAATTGTATGATCAAATTATTAGTCAATTCAATACCACTTACACATAAAATAATGTACCCCAAAGAGATTATGAAATGGTCTTAAAAAGAAAAAGGTATGGTTCATTTATCATACTTTCAAGAGCAGCTAAGTCCACATGGTTAGATCTTTCTGTGCCATCTATGTTATGTGGTACTAGGTTTCTGAGCCATGATGGGTAGTTCCAAAGTTCTAAGGCCCCACAAGCTTGGTGACCCATTGATACCAATTGTTTTTGAACTCCTATCTCCATCAAGGTCTTCTCTCCTTGTAGTCCGATCAAATCGTTCATAGGAATCCTATGTAATACCATACAAAAGAGAGATTTTTTTAAATGTTTAGAATTATTGAGATTTTTTTTTGAGTAATTAAATACATTCTGAGATTCAAAACTGCTAACAACTCACTTTTTTTCTTATAAAAAATATCTACTCTTTTTCCAACACTCTATGTGATGTTGTAAAATCTATATGAGTCTCACCATATATATACAAGTCTCATTTTATATTTGGTGAGATCCATTTAATATAGTGAGACTCAAATAAATTTTATTCATTGATCATAAAAAAGCGTTAGAGAGTGAATTGATCTTTCTGATATTATTATGTTAAAAAAAAGATACTCCCTCCGTTCCTTTTTAATTGTCACTTTTGAAGAAATTTTTTGTTCCTTTTTAACTGTCACTTTCAAAGTTCAATGCAACTTTAAATATTGTTTTACCAATATTATCCTTAGTTATTTATTACGGAGAGAGAAATATATGAGATGATATATTAAATGAATAAGGTTATTATAGTAAAAATATAAATTATTGTATCAAAAGTAGTGACATTTATAGTTTGTCTTGGTTTGTGTAAAATGTCGAAATGTGACAATTAAAAAGGAACGGAGGTAGTAATAGTTATGATGATATAAAAATCATAATATATTGTCATACTCTTTGATTAATGGTGGGGATTTGTTAGACCCAGGAGAGGCAGATGTGTCTCTCAAATGCAGGAAATCAGGCAGGAGTGGATGCATTCTATAGACACTAGCAAATTCCTCGGTTAAAGAGTATGGAACACCATGATTTTCTGATCTCTTCATGCCCACAAATCCACTCAATATGGAGTTTCCAAGATGCCCAAATGTGTCCTTGAATTTCTTTCCCAATAATCCATACCTAAAACCAATTGAACTTTTAGTACCATGACATAAATTAATGCAATCAACATTAAAAAAAACTATAGTGAAATCAAAACTAACAAGTTTATATGAAAACCTAATGCATTTTATATTAAATACACAATTTTGTAATGACCCATAATATGAAGTAATAAGGACAGTGAAAACCACCGCATGTGTTCTTACCAATTGGCGCGCATGCCTGCGAGCAAAGTGTCAGTTTTAAGGAGCTCCACAGTCCAATCTATAGTGTGAATCTTTGCAATCACAGCTGAAGTTACCAGTCTAGCATAGCGATAAAGATCTTCATCTTCCAAGTCCGGGTATTCCTTCTAAAAGAGTACAATATCAAATATATATGTTAGTTTTTTATTTTTAATTCTATCACTTTTTTCTAGGGTACTCAATAGATGCACTCAAGTCATGTTTCATGGAAACTTGATTTACGTGAATAAAAATTATGTTACTAATTTTTTTTAAACTAAATTTAGATATCTAATTTGTGTATTTCAGAACAAAAAATATAAAAATTTATGGATTTATTCAATGTATATAATATGTATACCTTGAGAGAATCACAAACAGCATTGTGTTCTAGAACAAATAGGGTCTGCAAAGTTGTGACACCAGCCCAACTATTACGAATGTCACCTGAAATTGCTGTTCCATCTTCATTATGTAAAAGGTGACCTTCCTTTGATATTTTGATTTTACCATCTTTAAAAGTCCTCACTTTGTTCAAAACTTCTTCATTGCTTCCATATATGACGCTTCCATCCCTATTATCATATAGATTCATTCATGACATGTGTAAGTTCAATTAAAAGGTCTTAAATTGAGACCATATATAATTTAGGGTTAAATATGTTTTTGTCATGATTTAGAAATATTCTTACCACCAAGGTGTACGGATGTTTGCATGTCCGGTCTTGATCTCATAGAAGCCAGTTGGAATTTCCTTTGTCTTGAAGAACTTGAAAGATTTAAGTGGGCATTGGTTTGCAACTTCTCTTGGTGCAATGAGTTCAATCTGTATGTAATTAATATAATAACATTTATTTCTAATATGTTCTTGAAAATTAATAACAATATTATCAATAAAATTTTAGTTTAAACATTTTTCTAGTATATTGGATAAGTACACTTTGGTTATTCATAACCGTGATTGTTTCTTCTATTTGACGCTAAATTAAGATCATTCATAAGTGTAATTGTTTCATCTATTTGACGCTAAATTAAATTGACACATTTTTTTAGGGTCTTGTTAACGAGTGCCCCCGAGGCACTCTTTAAACATTCCAAATTAGGAAATTATTCTTTAAAAAAGTCAAATAGTTCAATTTCCAATGCATTGAATACCCAAATTTTCATAAAAAAGTTACCATTTAAGACCCTTAAAGAGTGTCTCGGGGACACTCGTTAACATTTTCCTTTTTTTTAATCAACTAGTGATTAAAAATTTATCTTTTACCGTGAAATAGTCTAAAAATTATAAAATGAATGACATTCACTATTTATTCCGTTCTTGAATATATAAACAATAAAAGTCATACAAAGTTGACCCAAGAATATTGACAAATTTTAATATATTTGTCAAAAAGAAAATCTATTTTAGTTTTTATTAGATTTCGGTATTGCAACAAAGAAATTTTAGTCTTTCCATTAAAAAAATTGATTTTTTCTTCTTATTATCTATTAGTCAATTTTACTAATGTGACAACACCACATATTTATATCAAAAAGAAAAAAGAAAAGTATCTAATAAATTTTGTCACGTCACGGATGAATATACCAAGCAGCAAAAATTAATGTTTATTCATTTTTTTTTTATAAAAAATATTGATTTGCACCTGATCAGTGTCTTCCATATGATCTATCCAATCGTGTATCATGAATTGAATCCAAGATGCTGCAATCACATTAAATTGCTTCCCTGTGTCCTTATATGTTCTCCTCTCTAGAAGTTTTGTGGCCACCACTATTGGGTCTGGCTTCAACAACTACATAAACACTATTTTTCTTGGTCAAACAAACATACTAATATTTAATTATATATTCGTTGAAAATTACATACTCATCGTAGTGTTTTTTGTGTAGCTAACCTTTTTATTCGGTTTCGGCAGCTCTTGTTTGTAGTGCTGTTTTACATTCATGCACATCTTGTGCTTTTATATTCAACAAGGGAATAAAAAAGAGCTAACCGAAAAAGGTTCATTAATTAGCTAACTAAAACATCTTATTAGTATTATAAGATTCTTCTATAATTTCTCTCTTTGATAATTAAGGAACAAATGCTTATTAAAAGAAGCTCTATAGAACAAATAAAATTGATCTTCAAAATTGGTAGCATCTTTCCTCCTAAATAAAATTGTAGCATCTTTAAAAAGAACTTCTATTCATTTGTAATTAATCCTTGATATATGTATTAAAAGTTTATGAATATAATTTCACTTTTTCACATCTCTAGTTTTATATATAATTTTTTTACACATGTCTAAATTTATATCTCTAATTAGTAAGTTTGAAAAATAGATACGACATCCGTCTTAAAATGTAAACAAAAATGAGTTAACATAAGTTGATGTATTTGGTACAATTTTCAACCAAATACATCAATTTATCAATTTTTGTTTATATTTTGAGACGGAGGGAGTATATAGTTTACCTTTTTTAGGGGGAGATATAAAGTATATTTGATGGCTTAAGTGGGGGGAAGGAGTTAGTAACAACAGTCAATGGTTTGATCTCCACTTTCAATATAATACTAACATCATTATTTTTTACAAGAGAACATAATAGTAATATTAGTTACTATCAATAGTCAATCGATCATATAAAAAAGTCTAAAAAAGCCAATCGTGTAATTTTCAATTTTGTACCTTTTTCTTCTGATCCACAGGGAGGATGTTTCTGCCAAAGAAAGACCCTTGGCTTCCAGCATGTTCATTAAAAGGATCATTATATTTTCCATCAGCAGTTCTGTATGGAAAATCAGAAGGGTTTGACCTAACCCCTACAGGTGTTGTTCCAACATTGATGAGGTTGTATTGTTGGTGAAGATGTCTCCTAACGGCCAAGTATATTAGGCCTAAGAAAACAGGCATACGGTGCCATATTCCCAACTTGTCAATGGAGTGTACAATCTTATACATGCCATAAAAAAAAAATGTAATTAGTGGTCATAAGCATAATATAGTAAAAATTACTATACAAAGATTCTTAGATTACCTCAAAAAAAGTTTGTTATTAAGATGACCTTAAAAAAAGTTTGTTATTAAGATGAAATGAACCATTTTGTGACTTTAGTAAATAGACTTTAAAATATAAATTAGATGAGTCATTTGATCCTTATTAACACTCAATTTGTTTAGAGCAACAATTATGAGATTAAATTATGAAAGATAACAAAAACAATATAGTTGATTTGATGAAGAAAAGTATTTATACAAGGAAGAGAAAAGCATCTATGATGGACATTTTTGCCACTGCTGCATGGAAATCTTTATGGATGGCATGGTGTATAACATTTGAAACGAGAGTTTTAATGGGATTCGTTATTATAGACCACATGGTTTTGCTTGATACAAGACTCAATTTGATGAAATGTGTGTGTTTGATATAGAAAAACTATAGGGTATTTATAGATGCAAAATAGAGATAATTGAAAAGTTTATCTCTTTCAATTTTGGTCTCAATTGGCTGCTAGGACAGTGGCCATTTTTCTATTCTAACTAATATTCATTTATTTGATCGTACAAGAGTAATTTAAAATGATCACTGTATCTTGAATAATTCAAAAGTAGTAAAATAAATCAGAATACAACCACGAGGATCACGATGATTTTTCTTTTATGGATTAAATATGTTTTTAGTCCCTACAAAATTACAAGCTTTCAAGTTTAGTCACTACAAAAATTTTATTCACTTTTAGTCCCTATTTGCATTTTATAAGGACTATTTTGGAGGACTAAAAATGTCCATTTTTTGTAAAAAGTTTTCAAAATAGGGACTATTCTTACAAACTACTAAATTATGGAGGATTAAAATTACCATTAAAATTTTATAGGGACTAAACTTAAAAACTTGTGATTTTGTAGGGACTAAAAACATATTTAACCCTTCTTTTATTAGTAGGTTTTGTTATTTTTTTATATTTGTTGAAGAAAATGATTAAAAAATTATGTTGCTTCTAATTTCCAAGCTATGAAGCCCGGATATTTCAAAATGGTGTCGTACCCGTGTCGGATACGTATCGGATACCTATCCGAGAAGTATCCGAATGATTTAATTTAATTTTTATTTAAAAATATACTAGATACGTTAAGGATACGTTCGAGATACAGAGGAATAATTCGAGATACGACTTAATAGGTAGGATACGGACGTGATACGTGTTTTAAAAATACAACTGATCTTACCTAATCAGAAATGGGGTGCCGGTGCAATAGAAGGAGTAAATAGGCCTAATTGCTATTCGTTTACTCTAGAACAGAAGCCCCCCAAGTCGTTGCTCTTGGGAAAGAGTGATGACTTTGAAGAGGTAAATGCCTTGTCCGATAGGAGTTCTTTTGGAGGTGAGGACCTCAGTTGTTTTGAAGAAGTGGTGTTCGCGTAGAACTAGCTCACATGAGGGGCCATCGGCTCGCATGTGAGTGGATTGACCCGCTTTGGAACGGTGTTGTTCATAAGGGTATGTGACGTTCTCCTTCATTAAGGATATATCAAGCATGCTCCTCGGGTCGCTAATGGAGTTCAGATTGAGGAAGATAAAAAATGATCAACTGGATCTTTGAACTTGAAGAAAATCAAGAATGACCAACATAATTTTGCTCGGAAACGATCAACTGACCCTGCTCGGAAACCTTGAGGGAAGTCAAGAATGATCATTTGGATCTTAAACTTGAGAAAGATTAAGAATGATCAACTGAATCCTGTTCGAAGACTTCGCTCGCTGGGATCGTTGCGAAGTTCGTTTTGCTGTGGTTGGAGCGAACTCGTTGAGTTGAGGGAAGTTCGTATTTGTACATCGGTTCGTCCCTCGATCTATGGGTCGTTGGAGTTGCAGGATTCCCTCGTCAGGTCGTTGGTCATCTGTCCATCTGCATTTAATGCCCACGTCTTTGAGGTCGTGAGTGAGGGGACATGACGTTTGGGTTTTGATTGCCACGTGTAAAGGCTAGTAATGTACTTGATTACTTAGGCCCTTGAATACATCTTGGGAACCATTCTCGAGGCTCCATCATCACCGTTGATGAACCCTGACGTTTGGGACTCCAACAAGTTTGATCAAGGCCGTTGGATATTTGATGGGATGCAATCTTAACCGTTGCTTTGATTCTTTGCATGAGGTCACAGGTGAAGGGCTGCACCGGATCGAACTCGTTGTGTTTCTGAAAGGTTGCGAATGAGGTATAAATAGCCCCAAGTGTTTTTGAGAAACACTTTTGCCATTTTTACTCTGCAACTTTCCGACTCTCAGAAGTTCAAGGAACCATTCCAGTGAAGTTCCGGCGTGTTTGAATCTTCATCCCTTCATCGTTCATCCTTCAACTTAATCTTCGTTTAACAAGGTATGACTGCTTCGTCATTGTACTTTCTTTTTTCGTATTTCTGCCATTTTGTTCTCGTGTTTGAATAGGCTAGTGTTTTTCCGGTAGGAATTTGGTCGATTCCACCGTAGATGGTGGTTGTCTCCGCCGTAGGTTGCGCTCTTTTAGGATGTATGATCCCCTGTATGATCACCTTTGTTTGTTTGTGAGCCACTGGTGGCAGGTTTTTAACATGTTAGAGGTTTACCCTGTCGCCGCCGTGTGTGGTGTAGTTCTGCCGTACGCGGAGGTCTTTTGCACAGTCTTTTGGGTTTTCCCTCCAAACTGTTAGTTTTTAAATCATTGATCTTTCCGTTTGGGAGGACGATGAGCCTTTCCTCGCCATGATCGGACTGAAGGTGGAGGAAGGGTGGATTTGAATGCGAAATTCACTTCTTTTCCTTCCTCCTCTTTTCAGGTATAATCATGGCCGGAAATCCAAACAGAAATGAGGCCGAAGAATATGACCCTTCTTGGATAGGGGATGAGCCGTTGAAAGCGGTTTCTTCATTTGCGCCGGACGGCACGACAGAAAAACTGTTCAATAACATCGGACGTGCCGAGGATTGGGAGGTCTGTCTCCCGAGCGTATCTGATAGGATATGCTTTCATTACACGGGGAATAGGTTCCCTATGTATTAGGTCATATTCAAAGATATGGGATTCAGACTCCCTTTTTCCCCTTTTGAACGATCAGTTCTGAGGTGGACGAAGTTGTCGCCTTCGCAGCTCCATCCGAACTGCTACCCCTTTATGAAAGTGTTCGAGCTGGTATGTAGGCACCTGGAGGTTGAGCCTACCGTGCCTTTGTTTTTTTCATTTTTTACTGTCCAATGAGGGACGGAGAAAGGCAGGGGTCACACTTGAGTTTGCTTCCGCCAGACAAGGAAGCTTTTTTCACTGTTTGTAGGCAAGGTGAGGCCCTTCAAAGACCGCTTCTTCCTGGTGCAACCAAAATCGGCGGCTGCCTTGAAGAACGTCTTGAAGACGGTCAAGACGACCCGAGAAAATGGAGGGGAAGACCGCTACAACGTTCCCATATTTCCTTTCTATTGGTGCAGGGACCATTACGGGTACAAACCCTCCGATTTCGGTTCTGGGTATTCCGGGCTGAATGAGGGGGAAAGGAAGAGTTACGAAAAGCTGTGGGCTTTTGTATCTTCTTTTATGCCTGCAAAAATATTGAGGGAGGATGGTGTTCCCCTGGTCGGCTCTGTTGGAAGGGAGGTGACGGAGCCTCGATACATTAATACGCACGACCTCGTGCTTTCTGAAAACTGAACTACTCGGTAGAACTTTGTAGGATTTGCTTTAAATTTTGTATCGATATTTTTCCAAGTCTGTTACTGATATCTTTTTGCTCTTTTTGTTCGCAAGGAAAATGTCTTCGATGAATGAGCTGCTCAGATGCTCGAGCAAGAAAGTTAGCAGCCGTGGGGCTGCCCGAAGGAGCAATGTCCACATCGTTAATCATCTGATCGTTGGGGCTGCTGGGGGTTCTTTTTCTCTCCTGTCGTTCACGCCTGTGCAGGTGCTCGAGGACGACCCTGTGGAGGGGGTTGCTGAGTCCTTCAAGAGGAAAAGGGTGGCGTATGCTGTTAAGGGGCAGAGTGTGCCCGCCACCTCCTCATCTGCTCAGCCTGAGGGCGGAGACTGTTGATTCTACCGAACTTGTGGTCTGACCCTGAGCGCTATGGTTCCCACTCCTCCCTGGGCTTGAGTGACCTTGAGATGAAGGTCATCCATGACTTAGGTGCTGTTGGCCGGAGCAAGGCGATGACCGAAGGGATCATCTCTGCGATGAAGGCCTTGGAAATTGTCGTGGCTCTGAACAATTCATTCACTGATGACATAGTTCGAGCAGACCTGCTGGCGAAGGAGAAGGAGGACCTGGTGGCCAAAGTGACCAAGCTGGAGGCTGATCTTGCTGCGGAGGTGAAGGAGAAGGATGGCCAGATTGCTTCCTGGGAGAAGAAGGCGAAGAAGAGCATGCTCAAGCTGGAGGAGTTGGAGGAAGCCAACTGCAAGTGGGAGGAGGACCGGAAGGAGCTCTTGGCTGCCATCAATCCGAGTGCCGAAGAGGCCGAGGACACTGTTGGTTTGGAACGGGCTGGCCTAGTGACGAGGATCGATGAGCTGGAGTCCATCCTCTTGGGAGCGGCCACTCATGCTTTCGAGAATGCCATCCAGCAAATGAAGATTGTTAACCCAGGGGTTGAACTCTTGACTGAAGGGATGGATCTCCTGAAGTGGGTCGAAGATGGCGTCCTCAAGTCCCATCCTCCAGAAGAGAATGATGGGCATGTTGATTAAGCCTGGGCCTGAATGGCCCTGTAATATTTGAATTTTATTTGATGTGTAACTGGCCTTGTGCCATGACAATGTGCGTCCTTTGTGGTTAGCACACTTTATTTTGTACAATTTATTTGCTTTCCATTTCTGCTCACGTTTTGCTTTTATACGTTGAAAATGCATGTTTATTTTTCTAAGTATAGTTTGCAATCAGAATGCTCGTTGTATGAGGCTTTTGTATTCGAGGCGTGGCGAATATTCTCGTGGACGAGGATTGTTTCTACTTTAGATGTATGCTCGTAGGGTTAGCCTTAATTCGTGAATAACCAAGCATTTTTGAATCAAGAGTAGATTGAGTGGGCCGAAGGTAGGGCCCGCCTCCTCGTAGTCGTTGCTTCGTTGCGAATTAGCGGCTAGATTTGATGCGAGGGGCTTGCTCGTCTTCCAATATGTTGAAAGTTTAGAGATGTTTCCTTTCCTCCCCCAAGTGTTCGCTCTGATCGTGGGGATAACGCGCACTTTTGTGTTTTGTACAGGGGAATCCGAGCGTGATAGTTCTGAACTTTACGCGGGGTATATGTCAGAAGGGTTCATGTTCAAGAGATTTTTATCTAAACATGTGTTCAAATCCGGTGCCCGAACGAGTAACGGTGGACGAACGAAAAACTCAATTTATGTTCAACGCCCAGAGGTGTGAATCTCCCATCGCGAGCTGGGGTTCTGCCTAACATGCCGAGCGGTGATGCCGCAGCTGAGAGCGAGCATACTGTGGATTCAGTGAATCTGTCGTGTCGATTTCACTAATCCTTGTAAGATTTTCGATTCGGAGTGGCACGAGTCTCCTCTTCTGTTGTAATTGCTAGTTCGCGAGA
The DNA here is from genome assembly GCA_018208015.1 of Medicago ruthenica. Lineage (NCBI taxonomy): Eukaryota > Viridiplantae > Streptophyta > Magnoliopsida > Fabales > Fabaceae > Medicago > Medicago ruthenica. The sequence goes on from CM031376.1 coordinate 84,878,041, forward strand.
GCGTCTAGTTCATTAGTTTGAACTTTGCAGTATATAAGCATAATAGAGTGGTTTGTAGGCTCGTTGCTTAGCTGTAATAACTTTTTAACTTCTCTACGTTCCAAAATCTGGGAATAGGACCCTTGACGAGATCTTCGAGGCCGTAAGCTCCCGTCCCCGTTTTCATGTGGATTCGGTAGGGGCCCTCCCAGTTGGCGGCGAGTTTCCCTTCGTCGGAATCCTTTTGATTCCTTCGGAGGACGAGGTCACCAACTTTGAATTATCGATTTATGACTTTTTTGTTATGGCGAGCGGCTATTTTTTGCTTTAGCGCTGCTTCATTTAAGGCTGCTTCACTTCTTATTTCGTCGACAAATTCGAGTTCTTCTCGTAGGTTCTCAGCGTTGGCTCGGAAGTTCGTGTTGGCGCCAGTTCGCCAATTGAATTCGTTTAGCTCAATGGGAATGAACGCTTCTGTTCCGTACGTGAGGCAGAAAGGCGACTCGCCAATGGTTGAGTGGGGGGTCGTTTGATAGGCCCATAGAACTGTATGAAGTTCTTCCACCCAATTACCTTTAGCTTCATCTAGCCTTCGCCGAATTCCTCGAAGAATGACCCTATTCGCTGATTCAGCTTGCCCGTTTGTTTAGGGATGTGATGACACTATGTCATATCTGTTTTGTTAGTTGTTTTTATGCATTTTTCAGTTGAGTTCAGTGTAATTGTATGGTCTTTGAAGCTGAAACATTGAAGAAAAGCAGGCATTTTGAGAAAGAGAAGATCGGGCCATGATTTATGCAAATCGGGCGCCGATTTGAAGACCAAAATAAGGCTGCCAAAACTTAAAAAATCGGGCGCCGAATTGTGCACATCGGGCGCCGATTTTGTGGGCGCGTCTGAAGCTTCATTTGAATTTCTTGATTTCGGGCCACGATTTTAGTGCATCGGGGCACGATTTTCGTTATGTCTATATAAGGGAAACGTGTTTCTGATGTATGGGTTCAAAATTTTAGGGAAGAAAAGGCATATTTTGGATCTGAAGAGCTGGAGAATAGGTGGGAGACCATCAAAACTCATAGCCAGTCATCCATTTCATGTAATGAATCTTTCTTTTGAATTTGTTGTTCGTACTTTAGCTATGAGTAACTAATTCTATTGTGGTTGAGACTTAGATGAATTTGATGTAATTGTATGGCTTCATGAATTGTATGAACTCCCTGGATTATCAATGAAAACCTAGTTTTATTCATGTTTCCTTTTGCTTAATGCTTTTTATATGTTTCTGATTGACTATTAGCACTAGCTTTCCTGAATATATAAATTGATTGTGGACTTTGAATGACCACTAGCCATGGCTTTTGAATCTGATCTAGGAAATTTGTTTAACCTATTCAATTAAGCTAGAGATAGAAAATTGTTAGGTTATGATTTAGAGATTAACGGACTGTATAAAACCTCCAACGGTTTCTATTTCACTTAAGAGATTAAGGGATAGTTACTTTAGGAGAGGGTTTTAGGTCAAGATATTAGGTAGAACCATTTTGTTAATCTATTGTAAAATTAAGTAGACATTGATATGAAAGGGGTGCAATTTATCATACAATAGTGTTAGAGGAATCGAAGGGCTCAACCATCTTTCTCGTAAATTTCTAAAACCAAACTTTAATTATCTTTTTAACAGTTTATGTTGTTCAACCAAACCAACTGCCTAGGGCAACCCCCCATTTAATACATCCTTAATAATAATGACATTGCAGAGTAGAAGTTGAAACAGTCTTGTGGATACAAACTTATAAATTTTATTACTTCGATGCATTTTTAGCACACTTGCTAAAAGTCTATCAGGATGCTCGACGGAAGTGAAACTGTGCTTGATGTTCATGTTTTCTAGGTATTCTTGAAACCTTCAATCCGTGAACTGTGTCCCGTTGTCGGAAATCACGAGGGCCGGTACTCTGAACCTTGCAAGGATATTCCTCTTGAAGAATTGAAGTACGTTTTTTGCTGTGATTTTGGCGAGGGGCTCAGCTTCGATCCACTTTGTAGAGTAATCCACTGCTACCACTAGAAATTTCAGTTGTCCTTTGGCTTTGGGAAAGGGTCCCAACAGGTCGATTCCCCACCATGCAAACAACCAGGGTGACGCTAATGCGGTGAGTTTGGTCGGAGGGGGAGATGTGCATATCTCTGTGTCGTTGGCACTTGTCACATTTAGTCACGTATTCTTTGGCGTCTTTAAGCATGGTAGGCCAGAAGAAACCTGCTCGCAGTACCTTTTTGGCAAGTGCCTTAGCTCCGAGGTGCTGCCCGCAGATGCCCTCATGTGTCTCAACAAGGGCCTCTTGGGCTTCGACCAGTCCAAGGCACTTGATTAGTGGGGTGATGAACCCTCATTTGTACAATGTTCCCTCCACTAGTGAGAATGAGCAGTCTCTCCGTTTGAGCTTAGTTCTTTCAGAGGGATCTTGAGGGAGTTCCCCGTTAGTGATGTAACGAATTAAGGGTCCTCGCCAGTCTTGTATTTCTTATTGCATGAATTTGCAGTAGATGAGTTTTGTACCTTTTGACACTTGGTTCACTAAGGAATTCTCGGATTATTGTTTTGTTTGTGTTGCCGGTTCGTGTGCTAGCAAGTTTATAAAGGATGTCTGCTCGGGCGTCATGCTCGCGGGGAACGTGTACCACTTTGACAGATTCGAATTCTTTCATTTTTGTTTGAACTAGCTGAACGTATTCTTGTAGATGCTCTTCCCTCACTTGGTATTCGCCTGTGACTTGGGATGCAACTAGCTGGGAGTCAGTGCATATTTTGATTACTCTGGCCCCCATGTCCTTGGCTATTCGTAAGCCGGCCAAGAAAGCTTCGTATTATGCGCTATTATTGGTCATCAAGAAGGATAGCCCAACGATACCTCGATTACAATTCCCTCATCGTTTTCGATGATTACTCTCGCTCCACTGCCCTTTGAATTAGACGATCCATCTACGTAAACGGTCCAAACGCCCTCTTTTTCTTCCTCGGAGGAAAAAGTCATTTCGGCCACGAAATCGGTGAATACTTGGGCTTTGAGTGCTTTCCGGGATTCGTAATGAATGTCAAACTCGGATAATTCGAGCAACCATTTCATCATCCTTCCGGCGACATCAGGGCGTCCAAGTATTTGCCGGATAGGTTGGTCTGTCCGAACGATGATGGTGTGTGCGAGGAAATATTGTCGGAGACTCCTGGACGCTACGACCAATGCGAGAGAGACTTTCTCTATTCTCTGGTATCTCGTTTCTGGCCCTTGTAAGGCTTTACTAGTGAAATACGTAGGTCTCCATCCTTCTGGTGTTTTTCTGATTAGCACCGCGCTGGCGACATCAGAAGAAACGAAAAGGTACAAATAGAGAGTTTCGTCTTGATTTGGTCGCGACAAGACCGGAGGTTGAGATAAAGCGAGCTTGAGATGAGTCAAAGCTGCTTCGCATTCGTCTCCCCATTCGAACGTGCTATCTTTTCTTAGTAGCTTGAAGAAAAGGAGGGCGTTGCGCTGATTTCGCAACGAATCGCGATAGTGCTGTCAGCATCCCATTAAGGGTTTGAATGCACTTTTTCGACGTGGGAGTCGGATATTCTGTAAATGCTCGACATTTTTCTGGGTTAGCTTTGATGCCTCGTTCTTTAAGATAGAAATCGAGCAACTCGCCCGCTTGCACCCCAAATGTGCATTTCTCAGGATTGAGTCTCATGTTGTACTTACGAGTTTGTTCGAAAACTCTTTTCAAGTGAGCGGTATGATCAACCTCTTGTTCGAATTTTACGATCATATCGTCCATGTATACTTCGAGAACGTCTCCGACGGAGTTCTTCTAGTAATAGTTTCTTGATTCGGTCATGAAAGCGGTTTTCGTTTTATCTTCATCAGCCATGGGTATCTGATTGTACCCAGAATAGGGGTCCATGAAAGATAATAATTTGTAGCCAGATGAATTATCAACTAATTTATCTATGTTAGGAAGAGGATATGCATCTTTAGGGAAGACCCTATTAAGATCAGTATAGTCAACACACATACGCCATTTTCCATTAGATTCTTTGACGAGTACAACATTGGAGAACCAAGTTGTGTACTTGGCCTCAAAAATAAAATTTGCCTCTAGGAGGTCTTTTACAACTTTTTCTGCAGCCTCTAATTTTTCAGGAGACTGCTTCCTACGTCGCAGAGCTACAGCGCTAGCACTAAGACTAACTGTAAGATGATGACATGCGACGCTAGGGTCGAATCTAGGCATGTCAGCAGTTCTCCAGGCAAACAGATTAGCATTCTCTCTCAAACAAGCAATCAGTTGGGCTTGCACAAAGTCTGGAAGATCTTTCCCGATCTTGAATCTCCTTGACGGATCATCTCCGAAGGGGATCAACTCAAAATCGCTATCAGGGATGGGCCTCAAGATTTCGGAGCTGAGTGAGTCTTTTTTCTCCTTCTTCTGCTCCTTGAGATCAGACTTACTGAATCTGGAGTCGAGTTCGACCACATTCGTGTATAGAGTGCTCACAGCAATTTTCTCGTCATCCTTAGAGGATGGTTGCGACAAGGAAACTGAGCTCTGGTTCTTGTTCACTTGTAGGAAACATCTTCTTGCAGCTTTGATGTCTCCTTGCAGAGTAGCGACGGTGTCGTTTTTCGCATGGTATTTCAACTTCAGGTGAGCGGTTAAACATGGGGCTTCCAATCCTGCTTATCCCATTCTCCCTATAATGTAGTTATAGAGAGAAGGGCAGTCGATCACCAGGAATGGAATCTTGATGGTCTTCTTAGCTTTCTCCTTCCCGAAGGTTACAAGCATCTCCACGTAACCCGAAGGCTTGGTTGATGATCCGTTGAATCCGTATAGCTCGGATCCAACATAAGGAGAGAGGTTTTTCTCCGTCAGCTGGAGAGCCTTGAACAGCCCGGTGTACATGATGTCACACGAGGCCCCTGTGTCAATCAAGACTCATCGAACATCAAAGTTGGCCATGTACGCCTGAACCAACAGGGGTATGGTTGAATTAGGAGCTCCTCCGGGCAGCTCATGGTCACGGAACGATAGTGGTGGTCGCCCCCCAAATGGGATGTTGGGGAGGACCAGCTGGTTGACGCTCATGAGTTCATAAAATTTCCTCTTCATGCTTCCCATGGAGAGGTTAATCGCTCCACTAGTAATCACGTTGACGGAAGGGAACTGTTCCCAGGTGCACGAGTAGGGAGCTATCTCCATGTGCTCTGGGAAGCTGTCCAGCACTTCGACAGACATGGCAACAACAATGTCTTGACTGTTGCCATCAACAATCTGGTCGACTGTCTTTCTTTCAGGAGAAGTAGTTTTGGTGAACTGCTTCAACCGACCTCGTTGTATGAGGATTTCGATTGCATCCTTGAGGTGGATGCAATCATCTGTGAGGTGCACGTGGCACTTATGGACCGACATTACTTCATCTTGTCGGCTCCTTTCTTCTCTTGTTTTGGAGGCTTGGGGTATTTGATGCCCGCCTCCTTCAGATCGGCTGCTGCGATCTCCGTGAGGATCTTTTCCCTCGATGCAGCGAGGGGTGTATATTCGGCAAAGTGACCAATAGGCCCTTTGCTCTCTCGAGCAGGATGTTTGCCCTCACGAGCAGCTTGCTTGTGTAACACCCATATAGAGATTGCCTAGGATCTCTTACAAGTATTAAAATTTCGTACTGGATACATTAAATACAATACAGAAAGTTTACTTAAAGATAATACACTACATAAGTCTTCGATACAATCCCAAAGTTCGATACAAACATTCTTATAATATACATCATAATACATCATCTATGTACAACATCCATATATAAAAGCAGCACGATCAATCCAAATCTTTCTCTTTACCTTTACGTCGTGCTTCTTGCGAACCTGCACCAGAAGGAAAGGGATGAGACATAACGTCTCAGTGAGCTCCGGCCCTACCTACTGTTGGCAACCACGGGGGAAACCTAGGGCCGCCGTGCCTACTCTTGGCAATCTTGGGGATACCTACGATCGCCGTCATTCTTTACTTATTTCGCGATCAAGGGGAAACCTAAGATCGCTACTTGTCTCAATCATTTCTCATCATAATCTAACTTAAACTTATACTTAGTGATCTTGGGGACATCCTATGATCACTTCTTGTTCACTAGGAACTAATTAGCATATTTCTCAATAAATATAAATATACATATTCATCTTTTCTTATCTTTAAGTTAGAAGTTAGCGTTGAACAAACAATAATTATCTGAGTTCATTTTACGGAGTGCATCCGGGTGGAGTAACCCCGAAGTACATCTCCCTTCTTATCGGTGAAAATTTCTATCATATCAGGCTAACACCGGACTCCTCTTTTCTTTTGTGTGGCTGCCCTCGCGAGCGGTAACTTCACCGTTCCAGCTGCCATTTAAGGCGGTAACTTCACCGGAACCCCCTGTATACTAACTAGCGAGCAGACAGAAGACACATTAACTTTTCTTGACTAAGATGCGTAGCTGCCCTCACGAGCGGTAACCTCACCATTCCAGCATAAACCGGAACCCCTTGTATACTAACTGACGAGCAGACAGGAGACACATCTAGTCCTTTAATAATTTATTTCTCTTTCTTTAAGTAAATATTCTTTAAATGCTTAACCTATAAAAGGTTCTTAACTTAGAACATTAAATCATTCTCTTCTTAGGTACTTGTAAGTACTTCTATTACTTTACTATAATTTGGCATAATTAGTGCATTCTTAGGGAAGACAACCTCCCAATACATAACTTATGAACTTATGGTCTTAGGCTTATCGTTCTCATAAGCCATTGCTTGGTTATTGGAAACATTCCATGGCTTTAGTAACCTTTATTCTTGCATTTCAAATTCTTTACCAAGTCCTTATACATCCATTCCTTAAATGTTTAAACAACCTATCAGATATGTCAAGAATGGTGTTTTTCTTAGAATTTAAAGTTTTCATTGAAAACGGATATTAAAAGCCTCGCCAGACACGATTACAGCTCCCAGAACGAACCAGAACAGACCTGGGAGGTATGTCTGATTTCGCTGGGCGAAATGGTGGCGAAGTGGTGGCGAAATGAGGCAGGGAAAAAGGTTGGAAATCGCTGTAATCTCGCCACGAGTTCGCCGGGCGAAAATGACAGTTCAGAACCAGTTCAAAATGTGATTTTTCCACCATTTTGACATATCTTAGCATACTCAGGCATCTCAACAGTATAAGGAATGAATTTCTACTGCAAATTGATAGTTTAAAACATGATTTATCAAGGAATTGGTAAACAAATGAGATTAGGGTACTAATTCTAAAATTAGCTCAAATTATAAAATTACACTCAAACTTACTCAAGCGGGTTCTAAAACCCTGTGGAGCTCACCTTAAGCCTCAATTGGTGCTTGCTAAATTCTGAACTCCAAAGTCCTAGCTTCAATCTAACAATCCTCTTGATTCTTCCTTATTCCTTCTTTTCTTTCTCTTGTTCTAACTTTCCAAACCAAGCTTGTTTTGCAAGAATTTTCATAAGAATTTGGATGAAGTTTTGATAGGTGATGGCAAGGTGTTGAGGGCGTGTGACAAGAGGGAGAGGGGTGAGAAAATTCTGGTTTGGGAGAGTGAAGAGAATGAAGAAGAATGCAAGAAAATATCTTGCTTCCATTTTAAATAATCCTCCCATTTCAAATATTTACCATAATGCCATCCTATTAATTACCATAATGTCATGCTTGCATAATAAGCTTCTAATACCGATAATAATTACCTCTAAGCGGGATATTACAACTTGCCTTCCCTCTTTTTCTCTTGGAAGGGCTTTTTGGAGGATTCAGCAACAGGTTCCTCCTTCCTGGACTTATTCAGGTTGTCGGTGTACAGCTCTTCTTCGTACCTGATGTAAGTCTTTGCGATCGCTAGGAACTCATTTAGAGTCCTTGGGCGATCTAGCTATACGGCCTTCTTCATATCAGTGTTGTGGTGAAGTCCCTTAGAGATAAGGTACTTCTTCATTGTCTCGTCTGCACCTTTGACCTGTACAGCTTCTTTGTTGAACCTCTCAATGTAGTCTCTGAGGGACTCATTCTTTCCTTGCACAATAGCTTCAAGGGACGCCACAATTTTTGGTTGGGTCCTTGAAGCGATGAAGTGCGCAATGAATTCGTGGCACAAATCGTTCCAGTAATCGATAGAGTTTCTGCGGAGACCCTTGTACCATGTCATCGCTCCTCGCCTTAGAGTGGTGACGAAGAGCTTGCATTAGATGGCCCCCCGCACCTCTCTGTAGGTGAGGACGGCCTCAATGTTCTCTATGTGCTCGTCGGGGTCGGTCGTCCCGTCATACGAGTCCATTTGCGGGGCTTGTGCAGCCCCGGTGGGATGCGAGCCTCGCAAATACACCTTGTGAAAGGGTCGTATGCGGGGCGTTTGTCATCAAATGCGGAGGCAGATGTCGAGCGCCTTCTTTGCCTGGGTGGAGTCCTTTCAGGTGATCGTCTGGAGGATCTCCTGGTAAGGGACCTTCGGCTAGGCGATCTCCTGGTTGGAGATCTCCTGCTGACTGAATGTCTGGGCGACCTTGATCTGGAAGGACGCGGGCTCCCTCCCCTTCTTCTACGCGGTGAAGAGGGAGGCCTTCTGGGCGATGGATGTTGTGGTTGCAGACGCTCATTCTCTATCTCCATCAGACGCCAATTCTGCTCCTCGATGATCAACGTTTGATGTTGCACCATGCAGAGGATATTGGTCAGCATGGCGTCCGCGGAGGACGGGTTGTTTGCTTCCTCGCTAGGCCGATGAGGACCGTAGAGAGGTTGCTCTTGCAATGGTACGATGACCTGAGGGATTTGGTGGTGTGCCTCTTCCCTAGGACTGTCTGTATGGGATGGAGTAGAAGTGTGCCCATCACGGTGGACGCGGTGGACCTCACTCTGTAGCTGAGATGTAGCACCGTTGGCAGCCATGGTTTATATGAATGTATATATTTATGGAAGCTTTGGTTTTTTGTTGGATAAAAAACGGGGAGAGCTTATTTCCCCACAGACGGAGCCACTGATCTTACCTGATCAGAAATGGGCTGTTGGTGCAGTAGAAGGATTATATTTGTGAATGTTCGTTGTAGTTGGAACGGCAGGGGGGTGTGTACCTGCAGGCACTCCGACGCTCAAGGCAGTATGAGTGTAGAGAGGGAGGTTAAGAGAGTAAGGAGAATCTAACCTTGGGGACTGCTAAGAGTCCCCGTTTTATAGAGGTGGGTGGTGCAGGAGCGGTTGTATGGCACACGTGTGGCTCGGTGGTTATGAATTCGTAGGAAGTGTAACCGCCGAGGAGAGATTCGCGGGAGCGTGCGAGAGACGTTATAGAACATTTGAACCAGTCTCTGTTTGCTCCGAGCATCCCCCTCGCAGAGAGGAGGTGTATTGCGAGTAATTCTGCCAGATATTGGATCTGGGCTAGTTTGTATTGGGCCTAAGTAAATGGGCCTAATTGCTATTCGTTTACTCCAGAACAACAACATATGAGTTTCTTTTTATTGTTTTTTTCGTGAACCATTTGTACTAGTTTATACATGTGAATTATAATGTAATACATATTTATAATAATCTAGTACTATCTACTTTTTTAGAAATCCACTTTATAAGAACAAAACAGAGTAACAAAGTATAAACCCACCACCGCTCCAGAAATGTTTCTTTCTCAAATCCACCGTCACCAATCCACTCCACTCACGACCTCTTCAAATCGGACCGCCGCATCATTTTCGAATTTTGACTGCAACTATGATTTTGTTTTCTGCAATCTTCATATTACCTCGGTATCTTCATAGTGCAGGTTGTTTAATTGGTGAATGGTGATCCATTGTAGTTTGAATTGGTGTAGTTAGTTTTAAGATTGCATGCTATTTATTTTTTATGTGTGTGTATGTCTAATATATATTAAAAAAAATTGTAAATGTATCTAAGCCATATCGTATCCTAAATTTAAAATTTTTGACGTATTTGCGTACCCGTATCGTATCATATCGTACCTGTATCCGTATCCAAGCTTAGTTTTCAAGCAACCTAATGGCAATAATTCATTTGAAAAATCAAGATAGGACAGGGACAAACAATCAAATGAAAAATTTAGTCCAGTGTGTAGAAACCAAGATAGGATCGGTACAAACAATCAAATGAAAAATTTGATAGATGGATCTCGATTCTATGAATAGGATACGATAGGCTTCATATTTATATACTGCTACGGATTTTGATTCTTTGATACAACCAAAGAAATGAACCTTTTTGGAATTATTAATTTTAGCAAATCAAGTCGTTCAACACATGTCCACATGTGGGTTCGAGGGGTTCAAAAATTAATAATGTCACGTGTGCATGGAGGTCTTTCTTTGACTCAACGTGTTAGGTGATAAACTTGATTTTTACTAACCCGTTTGGGTTGTTCCATTACTTAGATTGAGATCTTGGAATTTGTTTCTCTCAAGATTTTAAGTTTGATTTTCTTTGATGTTAATTACGGTGTGTTAAGTCCTTACATAGTTATAAATATGGCTTTAAATGCGACCTCTACAGAGCTATAACTCTGACTTTAAATGGAACCCCTTCCAAGTGGATGGTGAGATTGAACTCTTCAAATTAGTCGGCTTTTGAACAGAATACTGAGTTTTTTAAATAAAAAACTCATTTTTTAGTAAGAAAAATGCTAATAAATGGTCCTGAGACCTTAAAGAACCAAATATATTAAAATTATTTTGGTATTTGTATAGTTAAGATTTTAAAAGTGTAAAAAATATTCTTTTTAAAATAATTTTTTTTCTCTTAACAAACCCTCAAATGATACTAGTTTTGTTGGAACATGTGTGAAAATTGAGTTAAAAGACTAAACACAAATTTCCATGTTGGGTAGAACTAGTGTTGTGTTAATTGAAAAAAAATGGAAATCCCACATCGGATGAAACACACACGTTAGTAGTGTTTAAATAGTGGGTGTGTACCCCTAAGAGGGGTACATAATTATGTGAACGATGTAAGAGCTAGAGAAAAAATATATATTTATATATTTCATTATTTGGATATGTTAAATTAAGTAATTAATTTAATCATTATTGGAAAGTGCTTTCTTAGTCCCCAAGTTTTAGTAAAATAATTTTGAACGCAATCTAAAATATTTTGGTGCACAATCTGAAATATTTTGGTATCCAATCTAATATATTTTAGTACGTAATCTGAAATATATTTTGATACTCAATAATATTTTTCTGTACTGAATAATATATTTTTGTACTCAATATAATATATTTAGGTGCTCAATTTGAGTTATTCTTGTACTAGATCTAATAGGTGAATTATTTGTTCCCAAAGTTTCTCACTTATTAGCTGTGAAATTTCTCTATAAATAGAGAACGTGCATTCTACACACCGAAAATCACAGTTGATGCTTCCTGTGTTTTTCCTCTCTTCTCCCTCTTTTGACTTGTGTTGACGAGTCCTTCTTCCATTCTTCTACTCCTTTCGTCCCTTCGGTTTCGAGTGGTCTTCGTACCATATAGAGTGGTTTGATACCATATTGAGGGTATAATTTCTCGAACGATTATTTACGGTGCAGTACGTAATCGAACAAGTAAACTGGGATGTTTTATCCTGAAGGCGGCGTGGTTATTAGTCTACCTTGCACAAACTCGGGTAGTGCCGCGAAACGTCTTAAAGAAAGCGACCTGGTCGTGACTCAATCCAGTAATATCTTCAGTGGTGATTTCTATTTTTAAAAGGTACTTTTCTAAATCTAAAAACAATAATTTTAAGACGTTTCTAAAACACCATGACTACCGAAGAAATTACCGCATCTGGAACAGCTGTTGACTTCAATAAGTCGTTTCGATTTCAGGGCAGTCACTTCAAACGTTGACAACAAAAGATGCTATTTTTTCTAACCACGAAAAAAGTTGCCAACGTCTTGAAGGAGGACATACATGTGATACCGGAGAGTTCGATTCCAACTGGATCGGATAGTAACGGTAAGAATCCTATGGATACAGATACGTCTGCTCCTGCAGGTACGTCTGATCCTACTGAGAAGGACAAACATGCTGAGATGGTGAAACAAGCCACTGCTGATATCACCCTTTGGAAAGATAATGATTTTCTATGCAAAAACTATTTTGAATGGACTCGGAGATGATCTGTACGATCTGTACAGACTCTACGATACTGCTAAATAGGTTTAGGATGCGTTGCAGAAAAAATATGATACTGAAGAAGCTGGATCCAAAAAGTATGTTGTCAGCCGATACTTGAACTACAAGATGACTGATGACAAATCTGTGAAAGCTCAATCTCAAGAAATTCAGAAGATAGCTATTGAAATCTATGCTGAAGGTATGTGGTTACCCGAACAATTTCAAATTGATGTTGTTATTGATAAACTACCACCTGCCTGGAAGGACTTCAAGAATACCCTTAGGCATAAGACTAAGGAGTTCTTTCTTGAAAGTCTGATTACTCGCCTTCGAATTGAAGAAGAAGCAAGGAAACAAGACCTAAAAGAAGATGTGTTTGCTGTCTCGAACAACAACAATAAAAAGAAATTTGTAGGTGTCATTTTGAAGCTTAATGACAAATAGTTTAAGAATCAGACCGCCCCGGAAATAAGAATTCCAATCGGAATAAGAATTGGAACCCCCAAAGGCCCAAACTCAGCAACCAAAGAATGACTCGGCTCAACCGTTCAATTGCTATAATTGTGGACAACCAGGTCATATGACCCTAATAGACCGGCTCAGGCTCACTTGACAACTGAGGAGCAGCCGTACACCGCTATGATAACTGAAATCAATATGGTTGGTGGATATGATGGATGGTGGATGGACATTGGCGCCTCTTGCCATGTCTGCTTTGACCGTGCTATGTTCAAGACATACACTACCACTGAAGATCAGAAGGTGCTACTGGGATATTCTCACTCCACTTAAGTTGCTGGAATCAGAGACGTGGAGCTGAAGTTTACCTCCGGGAAGACTTTGATATTGAAGGATGTGATGCACACTCCAAAAATTTGGAAGAATCCTATTTCTGGGTTTCTTTGGGTTTGAACAAGTTATAGGGGTTGATATGTACATCATTACTAAAAATGGTATCTTTATTGGAAAAGGGTATGCCACTGACGGCATGTTTAAGTTGAATATTAATATGAATAAAATTTATTCTTCTTAGATTTTGTGTGATTTTAATATTTGGCATGCACGACTCTGTCATGTAAACAAATGAATTATTTCTAATATGAGCGGTTTAGGATTAATTCTGAAATTATCTTCTAATGATTTTGAAAAATGTCAATTTTGTAGTCAAGCGAAAATAACAAATGACTCGCATAAATCAGTAACTAGAGAAAATGAACCTTTCGATTTAATACACTCTGATATATATGAACTTGATGGTAACTTCGCTAGAAACGGACAAAGATTTTTTATATTATCTTTATTGATGGCTGCTCCGACTACACTTATGTGTATCTAATGAAAAATAAAAGTGACGCGCTTGATATGTTTAAAATGTTTGTTAAGGAAATTGAAACTCAATTCAATAAAAGAATCAAGCGTTTTCGTAGTAACAGAGGCACTGGATATTTATCACACACATTCAATGAGTATTATAAAAAGCTTGAAATAATTCATGAAACAACTGCACCTTATTCTCCTGAAATGAATGGTAAAGCAGAAAGAAAAAATTGAACCTTTACCGAATTAGTAGTTGATATCATGCTTAATTCCGATGCAACGCCTCATTGGTGGGGGGAAATTTTATGGATTGTTTGCTACGTGCTAAACAGTGTACCCAAAACTAAGAACAAAGTTTATCCCTGTGAAATTTTGAGGAAAAGACAACCCAATTTGTCTTATTTTCGAACTTGGGGTGTCTAGCCTATGTTAGGATACCTAACCCCAAGAGAGTTAAACTCGCCAGTAGAGCCTATGAATGTGTATTCATTGGGCATGCCTTAAAAAGCAAAGCATATAGGTTTTATGACCTAAAAGCTAAAATGATCATAGAATCAAATGACACTGATTTCTATGAAATGAAATTCCCCTTCAAATCAAGAGATAATGGGGGCAATAATGGTGGCGCAAGTATGAACACCATGACTGATCACACTCCAGTAATTAGAGATAGTGATGAAAACATCCATCCAGATGTTATAGAACTTCGAAGAAGTAAGAGAGCAAGAACTATTAAAGAGTATGGACCCAAATATGTGGCCTATACATTAGAAGAGGATCCATCAACCCTGAAGGAAGCCTTGTCTTCTTTGGATGTTGACTTATGGAAAGAAGCCATAAATGATGAAATGGATTCTCTACAGTCTAACAAAACCTGACACTTGGTTGAACTGCCTCTAGGCTGCAAACCAATAGGTTGTAAATGGGTTTTGAAAAAGAAACTGAAACCTGGTGGAACTGTTGATAAATACAAGGCTCGCCTTGTAGCCAAAGGTTTCAGGCAAAGAGAGATTTTTTCGATACCTACTCACCAGTTACTCGAATCACATCCATAAGGGTACTAATTTCATTGGCTGCTATTTATAACTTGATTGTACACCAAATGGATGTGAGAACTGCCTTTTTAAATGGTGAACTAGAAGAAGAAATCTATATGGAACAACCTGAAGGTTTTGTAATCCCTGGACATAAAAACAATGTCTGTAAGTTAGACAAATCTTTGTATGGTCTAAAACAAGCTCATAAGCAATGGCATGAAAAGTTTGACAATTTAATGACATCGAATGAGTACAAAGTGAATGAAAGTAACAAATGTATTTATTACAAGTATGAAAATAACATTTGCACAATCATATGTCTCTGTGTAGAAGACCTACTCATATTTGGTTCAAACATTCCTGCAATAAACTCTGTGAAATCATTGTTGAGTAAAAACTTTGACATGAAAGACCTAGGAGAAGCTGATGTAATTCTTGGCATTAAGATTACTAGATCTGAAAAAGGAATTTCATTGGACCAGTCTCACTACATTGAGAAGATCTTAAGGAAATATAATTATTTTGACTGTAAACCTGCGAGCACACCTTATGATCCAAGTGTAAAGCTCTTTAAGAACAATGAAGATGGTGTTAGACAAACTGAATATGCGAGCATCATTGGTAGTCTCAGATATGCCACTGACTGTACTAGACCCGACATTGCCTATGTTGTGGGACTTTTATGCAGATTTACAAGTAGGCCAAGCAATGAGCATTGGCATGCAATTGAGAAAGTCATGAGATACCTAAAAAGGACAATGACTTTAGGACTACATTATCAAAGATATCCTGTTGTACTTGAAGGGTATAGTGATGCAGATTAGAACACCTTGTCGGATGATTCCAGAGCGACGAGTTGCTATATATTTAGCATAGCTGGAGTGGAAATCTAAAAAACAAACCATTCTGGCTCAGTCCACGATGGAATCTGAGATAATAACACTAACTACTGCTAGTGAAAAAGCAAGTTGGCTAAGATGCTTGCTAGCTGAGATCCCTTTATGGGAAAAACCGTTACCAGCTGTGTTAATTCATTGTGATAGTACTGTGGCTATTGCAAAGATTAAGAATCGTTATTACAATGGTAACAAACGATAGATAAGGCAAAAACACAACACGATTAGAGAATTTATCTCTAATGGAGCGGTTAGAGTTGATTTTGTACGTACTAATGAAAAATTAGCTGATCGTTTGACGAAAGGACTAACTAGAGAGAAAGTCCAAGATACATCGAGTTGGATGTGACTAATGTCTATAGCTCACTAAGTGATGGTAACCCGACCTACATGATTGGAGATCCCAAGATTTAGGTTCAATGGGTAGTAGTAAGTCATGAAGTGATAGAACATGCTATGTGTAACATCCGGTGGCTCCCAATGGGCTGGCCTCCCTATCTTTCAAGGGCCGAGATGTACTCATGGTCTTCTCCACCCCCCATGTGGAGTTTTTGCCTTCCGTGGGAATCAAACTCTGTACCTGGGGCCTAAGTACAAGTTCAATGCATTCCCACTACCAATTGAGCTACTAGCTCAATTGGTAGTGGGAATGCAAAGAACTTGTACTTAGGCCCCAGGTACAGGGTTCGATTCCCACGGAAGGCATGAAACTCCACATGGGGGGTGGAGAAGTCCATGAGTGCATCGCGGGGGATCGCGGGGGCCGTCAGTTGCCAAATCCCGGATCCGAATCCCGGATGTTACACTATGATAAGACTAAGGAAGCATGATCCTGCAGAGAAAGAAGAGTGAGATAATATAAACTCTCAATGAGATCTATACTCTATGTTGAGTGGAGTACATAGCTACAGAAGTACCCTTGATAGACTCACTTATACGGATGTGAAACTGAGGCCGGTTCCTATGGAATTTCGAGGCGACGTGCAGGGCCATAAATGCATGGACTTTTAAAATACACCTTAGAATTATGTGGAATGCACGAATGTGGAACTAAACGCACGAGCCATAAACGCACGGATGTGGAACTAGCGCTCGTTAAAGCTGTGTTAATTCAATTATTTAATCGTACAAGAGTGGAACTGGATCCTCTCCTGCATTTCCTGTGCAATTTTAAGCCATCAGATTTATCCAAGGGTTAAGTGACCGATTTATCAAAGAATGAATATAGACCGATTTTCCTGTTTGCTTCAACAAAAATATAAAAGAAAAGAAGAGTAACAAAGTGGACTGGTTGGTCTCTCTGCACCGCCGCCGCCGGTTAACGAAGTGACCAATTTGAGGTCAGGCCGCCGTCGTTTAGAGACCCTCGTCACAACTAGTGTGTAGCTCGATCTCCTCCATCTTCTAATACTATTTAATTATTATTACTTATTTATTTTAACTATTTTTTTCTAAGTCTTCACATGAAACCAACGACTGAAAATAAGGTAGGAGAAACCGCCGGAAACAAACAGCTGGAGACGTCCAGATCCAATTTAAAATGATATCTTGAATAATTCAAAAGTAGTAAAATAAATCAGAATACAACCACGAGGATCGCGATGATTTTTCTTTTATTAGTATATTTTTTTAATTTTTTATATTTCTATGAATAGGATCGTATATTTATATACTGCTACGGATTTTGATTCTTTGGATACAACCAAACACATGAACATTTTTGGAATTATTAATTATTAATTTTAGTAAATCAAGTAGTTCAACACATGCCGACATGTGGGTTCGAGGGGTTCAAAAATTAATAATGTCACGTGTTGCATGGAGGACTTTCTTTGACTCAACGTGTTAGGTGATAAACTTGATTTTTACTAACCCATTTGGGTTGTTGTTTGGGTGATTGGATTGAGATCTTGAAATTTGTTTCTCTCAAGATTTCAGATTTGATTATGTCCGATGTTTATTACGGTGTATAAAGTCCTTACATAGTTATAACTCTGACTTTAAATGTGACCCCTACTGAGCTATAAGTCTAACTTTAAATAGAACCCCTTCCTAGTAGATGGTGAAATTGGACCCTTTAAATTAATCGGTTTTTGAACTGAATACTGAGTTTTTTAAATAAAAAAAACTCATTTTTTAGTAAGAAAAATGCTAATAAATGGTCATGAGACGTTAAAGAACCAAATATACCAAAATTATTTTGGTATTTGTATAGTTAAGATTTTAAAATTGTAAAAAATATTCTTTTCAAAATAATTTTTTACTCTTAACAAACGCTCAAATGATACTAGTTTTGTTGAAACATGTGTGGAAATTGAGTTAAAAGACTAAACACAGATTCTCATGTTGGGTAGAACTAGTGTTGTGTGAATTGAAAAAAGTGGAAGTCCCACATCGGATAGAACACACACATTTGTAGTGTTTATATAGTGGGGGTGTACCTCTAAGATGGGGGTACATAATTATGTGAACGAAGTAAAAACTAGAGAAAAAATATGTATTTATATATTTTATTATTTGAAAATGTTAAATTAAGTAATTAATTTAATCATTATTGGAAAAGTGCTTTCTTAGTCCCCAAGTTTTACTAAAATAATTTTGAACGCAATCTAAAATATTTTGGTGCACAATCTGAAATATTTTGATATGCAATCTAATATATTTTAGTACGTGATCTGAAATATATTTTGATACTCGATAATATTTTTCTGTACTGAATAATATATTTTTGTACTCAATATAATATATTTTTGTACTCAATTTGAGATATTCTTGTACTAGATCTAATAGGTGAATTACTTGTTCCCAAAGTTTGTCACTTATCGAACATGTGATCTGAGCTGTTTTATCCTGGAGGCGACGTGGTTGTTAGTTTACCTTGAACAAACTCGGTTAGTGCCGCGAAACATCTTAAAGAGAGCGACCTGGTCGTGACTCAATCCAGTAATATCTTCGTTGGTGATTTTTATTTTTAAAAGGTACATTTATGAATCTAAAAACAACAAGTTTGCATGTTCCTTCTAGTAATTATTTTTGGTAAACCACCTTAGTCAATGACATTTTAACTCCCATGGTAATTTATGTATATTCTACTGCAACAAAAAGTTCCATGTTGATCGAAAGTCGAGAATAAGATTTTTTTTTTTTTTTTATAAAATTAGTGGATGTAGTGTTGTGATTATGCCATAAATTTCAACAAAGGGGAGATTGGAAAACTGGAATTATGACTGGCTACTGCCCCATCTGCAAGGCGGATGGGCTCACTCGCGAGATTGGCAACAATTGCAGTTTTCAGGCATTTCACCACTGCCTCAATTGCGAGGTGGGTAGTCCTAGCCGCGGCGGGGCAGACCCCCAATGATCTTGCATGTGGGAGGCGGACATGGCCATTCGTGAGGTGGGTGTCTTGGGTCCTGAACCTTATTTAAGTTGTTTTATTCTCATTTGTTATGCAACTTTGTGAAATAAGATGATGAAACTTTTAGAAAACTTCGATGATAAGAGTTGAGTGTGCTTGGGTGAGATTTTTTGGTTGATAAACGTTGTAAACTCTTTGGGTATTGAAAATATCTGAGTCTCTTGTTCACGAGAAAAGATTGAAAATGAGTAGAAATAGGTTGTTCTTGAAAACCTTATTGAAGTTAATTTCTTATAACTCTTTTGTTTTTAAGAAACACATTGCCACTGGATCAGAGAGTTGTTCTCTCCCCGTACGTAGGTCATTTTTGGACAGAGTTGGGTTATCAAATCTTTGTGTGTTTGTTTCTATACTATTTTTGTCTTATTTTTCTTGCTTTGATTTGCACATTAGTGCTTGGACTGCTTTGAATATTGGTTGTCATTAACACTTTCTCCACACATTTAGGTTTATCATTATGATTTGAGTTTGACTTCACAACAATTGACGCCCATCATGGAGCACAAGATGAAATTTTTCAAGCGAACACAATGAGTACCAAATTTGACATCTTAGCGATGGAACCAAGCTTGATTCAACATAAGTGTATGTAAGCATTGATGGGCGAGACGTTAATGAAGGAAATCAATTTCGTGTCTTTCATTGATAATGATCAAGAGTATATATAGTTACAATAGGTAGAGTCAAACCTTGGAGAATAATTACAAAATAATGGAGAGTAATTGCAAAATAATAACCAACATAATTACACACATAATTACATAAAGTCAAACATTCTATTACACCCCCGTAGTCGAAGCGGGAGGTTCACAGACGCTTAGATTGATCCGGAAATCATCAAAAAGAACTCTAGGTTGGCCTTTGGTGAAGATGTCAGCAATTTGGTGACGAGAAGGAACATGAAGGACGCGTGCCTGTCCCCACGCGACCTTTTCCAGAACAAAGTGAATGTCCATCTCAATATGTTTAGTACGTTGATGCTGCATTGGATTACTAGAAAGGTAGATGGCACTAACATTATCATAGTACACCAAAGTAGCCTGGGAAAGTGGGTAGTGAAGCTCTAAGAGAAGATTGTGAAGCCAACACGATTCAGAAAGCACATTAGCAACACCCATGTACTCAGCTTCTGCACTGGAGCAAGAAAGCGTGGGTTGTCGTTTGGAAGACTACGAAATGAGGTTGTCACCAAGAAACACACAATAGCCAGAGGTCGAACGACGGGTGTCAGGACATCCACCCCAATCAACATCAGTGTAGGAGATAAGTTTCTCAATAGGGGATGGATAGAGATGCAAACCATAGTGTAGAGTGCCCTGAACATAACGCAGGATGCGTTTGAGGGCAAGCATGTGGTCGGTGCAAGGGGAATGCATGTGAAGACACACCTGCTGGACAACATAAGAGATGCAGACCGAGTGAAAGTAAGATATTGTAAGGCTCTTGCAAGACTTCGATATAAAGTGGGATCGTCATATGAAGTGCTGGCGGTGGTACTGAGCTTCTGTTTGGTGTCAACTGGAGTAGCAGAAGGTTTGCACGAAGTCATGCCTGCTCGAGCAATAATATCACTAGCATAAGTACTCTGGCCGAGGAAGAGTCCACCATCATGTCTAGTTACGACAATGCCCAAGAAGTAACTCAGTGGATCCAAATCCTTCATGGCAAACTTAGATGCAAGGAGTGCCATGATGGATTTTCGAAGATCATGGGAGGAGGTGATGAGGATGATGTCATCAACGTAAGGCAAGATGTAAGCCATATCAGAGGCACGCCAATAGATGAAGAGTGAGTGATCTAAAGTGCTATGCTGAAATCCAATGGTGGAGACAAAGTCAGCAAAGTGCTGGTACCAGGAACGAGGCGCTTGCTTAAGACCATATAGTGATTTTCGTAAGCAGCACACATAATATGGGCGATGAGGATCTCTAAAACCCATTGGCTGATGCATGTAGACTGTCTCATGAAGGTCACTGTAATATCCCGCTTAGGACTCGAATATTTATTAATATTGGGACGATGTATCAGAAATGTTTTGAGCAAAGGACAATTTGGTAATTTGACAGTTAATGGATTTAATTATATGGCAAGTGTATATATATATCTCGCTTAGAAGTAACAGTTATCGGTGTTAGAAGATTGTAGAGCAAGCAATGGCATTTTCGTAAATAAAGGGAAGGATGAGTTTATTTAAAAAAGAAGGGGGAAGATATTTTCTTCACTCTTCTCTTCCCTCACTCTCTCCAAATCTGGTTTCTCTCCCTCCTCCCCTCACTCTCACGCCCACACCATCCTTGTTATCCTCCATCAAAGCCTCACCTAAGCTCTTGTGAGATTATGCAAGCAAGCTCAAGTGTTGGAAAGCTAGATCAAGAGGAAGAATCAAGAGAAGAGGTAGTTTGAAGCTAGGGTTTGGATTTCAGTTGTAGCAAGCACCAATCAAGGCAAAGGTGAGCTCCCTAGGGTTTTATAACCCATTTGAGAGTTGTTTACTCCTAGAGTAATTTTTATAAAGTGCCCTAATTTATGTTAATTGTTAATTTCTTGTTCCAGCCATGTTTAAATGATTTATAAGCTTAAGAAAATCCTTTTTATGCCATTTGGGAAGCTTGGGTGTGTTGGGATGGCTTGGAATGATGAAAAATACCATTTTTGAAATTTCTGGACCTGTCATGGTTGCTACAGCGAGCTGGAGCTCGCTACAGCGACCAGGCAGCATTTTATTCTGCCTACTGTCGCTACAAGCGCAGGCTTGTCGCTTCAAGCGCAGGCTTGTCGCTACAAGCGCAGGCTTGTCGCTACAAGCGCGGAGGCCCAGACATCACTTGACAGCTTTGCTGTTTTGGGTGTTCTGGGACGCGTAGGCATGGTTTTTCGCATCCGTTTTCTCCGTAAACATTTTAGAAACATTCTCCACCATTTTAACACATTCAAGAGGCTCCCAAAGAGGATGAAAATGTATGGAACAAGGATTGAACATTGATTTAGAATAGTTCAGAATTAAAGGGCAAAGTCTAGACGAATACAGGAATATCATTACGATGTTTATGTAAGCCTTAAGAACGACATATGAGAACGATATGTCTAGAACCTTGAATAGGTTAACAGGAATGGAACTACATTCAGGCATGTTAAGGGTAGTTTATCAGGATTCCCTTAATCAGGCAGATTATAGGATACATTAGTCAGTGGTATCTAGTTCCCTCAGTTCAGGCTTAGTTATATTTTTATATCAGGACGTGCCTCAGTGTTCACGTCAGAGTGACACTGGGGGGTACACGTATCAGTTTTATCAGGATATGTATATTCATATAACATGAATAATAATTAATAATCAGGACAAACTTTGTGTCTTCTGTTCTCTCAACCAGTTAGAGAGAACAGGGGGTTTCTGCATTGCTGAAACGGGCAGGAACTTTCCGTGAGGATAACCACACAGAGTTACAGTGTGTCTCCTGTGCTCTCGACCAGTTAGAGAGGACGGGGGGTTCCAGATACAGTTGGAACGGGCAGGAATCTTCCGCGAGGATAACCACACACTTAGGCAAGAGGAGTCCGGTGTTAGCCTGATATGATAGGAATTTTCACCGGTTATCAGGGGAATGTGCTTCGGGGTTACTCCACCCGGGGGCATTCCGTAAAATGAACTCAGATAATAATGTTTGTTCAACGCTAACAGCTAACATAAAGACATTTATCAGTTAATTATATTATTATGTTATCAGGCAGAGAATAGTTATCAGGCAGGTATCAGTTATCAGGCGGTGATCCTAGGTTTCCCCTCGATCACCCAATTATCAGGTTATAGTCTAGAACTCATGGATATTCAATACCAGATTCAGACAGTGATCCTAGGTTTCCCCTTGATCACTAGTTTAGCAGGATGTAGTCCAGTTTATGACTACACAGTTTAGCAGGACAGTCAGGTAGCCCTCTATGGGTAAGGTAAGACTTGGCGATCGTAGGTATCCCCAAGATTGCCGAGAGTAGGCACGGCGACCCTAGGTTTCCCCCGTGGTTGCCAACAGTAGGTTGGGCTGGAGATCACTGAGACATTATGTCTCATCCCAATCCTTCTGGTGCAGGTTTACAGGTTAGCAAGAGATGTTCAAGAAGATCTTCAGGAAGACGCTGGATGGAGTGCAGATGCTCGTCAAGGACAAGCTCAGGAGGTTGACAGATTATCTATGTTTAATAGGATAATTGTATATGATATTTGGATATTTGTATAAACGAGCTATTTGTACACATTCAGTAGTTTTATATTGTATTTATTATTGAAAATTTTAATGTACCCAGTATCAGATTAATACACATACTAAATATTCTAGATAATTTAGTGTGGGTGTTACAATTGGTATCAGAGCAGGTCGATTCAGACCGTGCCTTGGGTCATTAAAGTTTCAATAAAAGTAGTGGGACCATTGGGTTCCGGATATTGTTCTAAAGGTCACATCTAGTTGAGCCTGATCAACTCAGTCTAGTATATGACAGTTAGGATAAATGTCCGAGAGCTGAATGTGACCAAGGAGGAATGAAGTTTATGAAGGGCGAGGATTAAGGTGATAGAATTTTATGACGGAGTTGGCGAAGAAGTATTCATGCCAAATGGTGGCCATCAACTATGAGGTAGCGAAGCCTGTTAGTGACAAGATTTCAGAAACATAAAAGATATTTAAAGGTAAGGTGAAGCACCTCAACCCAGTTGGACGCGTCGTTGGACGATACCTCGTCTGCGGAAGACATATGGATTAAGGAATCATGGAATACCCTAAGGAATGACTTGGAACCGTAGTTTGAGAAGTTAAAGTGAAGTGTGGACTAAGTAACGATTCTGAGTACAGAGTTGAGGAATTGCAGTACCAAACCTAGAGACTCGAAATGAGGAATTAACAGTCGGTTTTTAGAACCTCCAGACTTCCAGTAAAGTTAGAGTGTCGAAGAATCGAACTGCAGCTGGATGAGATTTTGGATGTCCAGACAGTTAAGGGAATTAATTATGGATTAAGCGAATTATTTGGACAAATGAAGCTAACCACTCAAGTGTGGTCATTGAGCGTGAATTGCCAGTAAGTTTAACCCCATCAGATCAGCCACGTCTCCTGAACCAGATTTGTGAAATAAGAAGAGGAAATGATATGCAACCTAAGAACTAAGATGGATGAATAAGTGTTGATAATAAGACCCGTTGCATATCGAGGCGTGAATCAGATATTCATATGTGTTTTATTAGTAAGAAGATTGCGAATAAGCTAAGCTTAACTGAAATTTTATTCAACGAAAGGTGTATATTAAATGGTCAGTCATTGGGATTTAGTGAACTGATGGATGAACAAAGTTGAATTTCCTTGATTGGATGAAGAAGGCAAGTTCAAGATGACACGAGATTATAGTAGACCAGTTTTGAAGGATAATCAGAAATTTTAGCCGAGAAATTATATGGAGACTGTATTATACGAAAGGTTAAGATTGTGGTTAATGCTAGTGAGTTTTAAGTTTTCAACTGATGAGTTTTCTTCCACAGTTATTCTAGAAGCTTAACGAGGTCACCACGTGTTGATAAGTTCCGAGGGCGGTAATAAGGTATAGATTTCGGATTGTTCAACTATATGCAGAATTACTCAGATGTTAAGATCAAGATCTGAAATGAGAATGCCGTAACGAGTAGTTGAATGAAACAAAAGTAATGATGAAGTACTGAAGTTCAAGATCAATTAACTGGAGGGATTCGAAGGTAACCTAAGAGGTATGGTAAAACCATAGCGACTGTAATTGTTTCGAAAAGATTATGGGTATGAATTCTTATGGATAAAGATAGAACGATTAGTAATGGGACTCAAACCCTCAATAGATTCAGTATATGTAAAAGATGTGAACCTCCAGAAACCATAAGTCGTTTTAAAAGTTGACACAAGTGTTTGTGTGTGAATTTAAGTTGTCTCAAGCAAGCTTTCAGTCGGGTTGCGCAATGTTTTAGTGATTATACATAAAGAACTGGCCAAGAGATGGTTACGGAGTTCAGGATATGGAAAGTAAAGTTAGAACCAGAGTATAAACTGTTTGACAGGAATATTGTTGAACTCTAGACAGTTGTTGGAAACCGTTTACAGGTTCTGGCGTTTTATCGTGAAAGTAAGTATATAGTTTATGTCCAAAAGGAAACACAGTGTCAAATGACGACCAATCGGTAAGTTCAACAGGTGGTTTAAGCCATAAGAGAATCAGCGAATGTAAGATGATTTTGCCGTGATAACTATAAGTCATTAAAGAACAAGTTAGCCAGAGGATATGATAAGGGTGTATTATTCCTACTCCAAAGTGTTTTGCTTAGATCAGAGTTGCGCAGCGAAAGAGTAATCCAAGGATGCTTGTGTAGTCCTTGTCAGGTGAACCACAGAATATCAGTGAGCAGTGACGACTCGAACTTGTTATAAGTTCTAGAAGGAAATTTTTTTAAAAGTTAAGCCGAGCGATATTTCAAACCTCGAAATACAAGAGAAACAGAAATCGAAGCAGTTTAGGATTCTGTGATAAGAATGAGAAGAATATGCTTTTAGCACAACGAGTCTAGAGCAAGGGAAGTCATCGCTAATACGGTAAATTAGCTAATTTAGCCCAGTAACCTTAGGTGGACTAGAAGAGTAATGTTTAATCAACAGGATCAAGCATAAAGTAATATCAGTAAAGGTTGTACTTGCAAGATGATACTTTGAAATTGAAGCGTTGATCAGAAAACGTCAATGCAGTGACATATGAGTTTAATACACCTAGTACCTACAATCTGTCAACATGTCACATGTATCAGGTTATGTTTAGTATTGTATATATTTATCAGGCAGTGCTTAAACTGCTCAGATAGTAGTGTAGCAGAATTTCAGCTATGTGATGTGTTTTGGCAATAGTGGAACGCAAACAAGAATGTTTAAGTATGAGGTTTTACCAGAACAGATTTGCTGATATCAACCATATCTTAACAGAAGAGTTCGGAAATTATTATACTTAATGTTCATCAGTAAAGGAAGAAGGACTTTTATGCAGATTAAAAGTCACTCGTAGTCCACAGTAAAGGGCTACGTAAGTTCAGGTTTGATTAAAGGATTAAAGATTAAGCGTACTATTTTTGGTAGCAATCGAGTAGAGTTTTCTATTGGAAACAAGGATCTTGAACTCGACGTCCAGAATGAGAAATAAGTTTACGATGCTGAGAGAATGTAACCATAATCTATGTTATGGGTTGTTGTATACTCAAGAGTTAAACATGGGTAACATTGGCGGGGCAAACCTGGCAAGCCAGTCGAAAGGCAAATCCCGAATGTTACAAAATGAGTTAAGAGTAAGAAAAGATTCCCAATTGATGTGGTAGTGTCTCAAATATGATAAGATCAAGAATGATGTCCCGTCAGTCGGACAAGGATGAGATGATGTATTGTGTACCCGTCAGTAGTGTACACATGCTTGCTTATATATGTAAATTATATGCTATGAACTATACTATGTGACAATATGTGAGACGACTTATACTACTCATCACTCGGGCTAAACTCCTATGAGTTTGGATTTACCAATATAGAAAATATTTATGCTACGGCCAGAATTCGAGAATAGAAGTGACAAGAAAGATAGGAGATTAGTAAACTCCAAGTAATGAAGAACGATTTCTAAGTTATTAAGATAAGTGATGTCGTCGTATGAGACGAAAGATAAAGATAATAATTCATGGGAAATAAATGTAGTGCAAGAAATCCACTGAAGAGTGGGAATATTTGAGGATAACGAGAGCGATCTAATGTCGTCGAAGTAAGATTACATGGACTATGAAAGTATTTATAAGAATTAGTATAAGTGTCAGAGCTGGACAACTCCAGATTGGATTTGCAGAAGTGTATGAACCAGGAACGTGATCAAGCGAGTTGGATACGATGGTTCAGATAACCTCGCATCCTACCACGTAAGAGTTATGTCATTCACTACGAGCTTTTCAGTTAAAAGAAAAGTTGTCGAGTACTTTTGAATTAAAGAGTTGGAAACCATGGGATTCCGATAAGCAAGACGAACTGGAGTTTTGGCTAGTAAAAGAAGTAGTGTGAGAGATTCATTCATATATGATAGTGGAAACTAAATTTCGAGGACGAAATTTCTTTAAGGGGGGTAGATTGTAATATCCCGCTTAGGACTCGAATATTTATTAATATTGGGACGATGTATCAGAAATGTTTTGAGCAAAGGACAATTGGTAATTTGACAGTTAATGGATTTAATTATATGGCAAGTGTATATATATATCTCGCTTAGAAGTAACAGTTATCGGTGTTAGAAGATTGTAGAGCAAGCAATGGCATTTTCGTAAATAAAGGGAAGGATGAGTTTATTTAAAAAAGAAGGGGGAAGATATTTTCTTCACTCTTCTCTTCCCTCACTCTCTCCAAATCTGGTTTCTCTCCCTCCTCCCCTCACTCTCACGCCCACACCATCCTTGTTATCCTCCATCAAAGCCTCACCTAAGCTCTTGTGAGATTATGCAAGCAAGCTCAAGTGTTGGAAAGCTAGATCAAGAGGAAGAATCAAGAGAAGAGGTAGTTTGAAGCTAGGGTTTGGATTTCAGTTGTAGCAAGCACCAATCAAGGCAAAGGTGAGCTCCCTAGGGTTTTATAACCCATTTGAGAGTTGTTTACTCCTAGAGTAATTTTTATAAAGTGCCCTAATTTATGTTAATTGTTAATTTCTTGTTCCAGCCATGTTTAAATGATTTATAAGCTTAAGAAAATCCTTTTTATGCCATTTGGGAAGCTTGGGTGTGTTGGGATGGCTTGGAATGATGAAAAATACCATTTTTGAAATTTCTGGACCTGTCATGGTCGCTACAGCGAGCTGGAGCTCGCTACAGCGACCAGGCAGCATTTTATTCTGCCTACTGTCGCTACAAGCGCAGGCTTGTCGCTTCAAGCGCAGGCTTGTCGCTACAAGCGCAGGCTTGTCGCTACAAGCGCGGAGGCCCAGACATCACTTGACAGCTTTGCTGTTTTGGGTGTTCTGGGACGCGTAGGCATGGTTTTTCGCATCCGTTTTCTCCGTAAACATTTTAGAAACATTCTCCACCATTTTAACACATTCAAGAGGCTCCCAAAGAGGATGAAAATGTATGGAACAAGGATTGAACATTGATTTAGAATAGTTCAGAATTAAAGGGCAAAGTCTAGACGAATACAGGAATATCATTACGATGTTTATGTAAGCCTTAAGAACGACATATGAGAACGATATGTCTAGAACCTTGAATAGGTTAACAGGAATGGAACTACATTCAGGCATGTTAAGGGTAGTTTATCAGGATTCCCTTAATCAGGCAGATTATAGGATACATTAGTCAGTGGTATCTAGTTCCCTCAGTTCAGGCTTAGTTATATTTTTATATCAGGACGTGCCTCAGTGTTCACGTCAGAGTGACACTGGGGGGTACACGTATCAGTTTTATCAGGATATGTATATTCATATAACAGGAATAATAATTAATAATCAGGACAAACTTTGTGTCTTCTGTTCTCTCAACCAGTTAGAGAGAACAGGGGGTTTCAGCATTGCTGAAACGGGCAGGAACTTTCCGTGAGGATAACCACACAGAGTTACAGTGTGTCTCCTGTGCTCTCGACCAGTTAGAGAGGACGGGGGGTTCCAGATACAGTTGGAACGGGCAGGAATCTTCCGCGAGGATAACCACACACTTAGGCAAGAGGAGTCCGGTGTTAGCCTGATATGATAGGAATTTTCACCGGTTATCAGGGGAATGTGCTTCGGGGTTACTCCACCCGGGGGCATTCCGTAAAATGAACTCAGATAATAATGTTTGTTCAACGCTAACAGCTAACATAAAGACATTTATCAGTTAATTATATTATTATGTTATCAGGCAGAGAATAGTTATCAGGCAGGTATCAGATATCAGGTATCAGTTATCAGGCGGTGATCCTAGGTTTCCCCTCGATCACCCAATTATCAGGTTATAGTCTAGAACTCATGGATATTCAATACCAGATTCAGACAGTGATCCTAGGTTTCCCCTTGATCACTAGTTTAGCAGGATGTAGTCCAGTTTATGACTACACAGTTTAGCAGGACAGTCAGGTAGCCCTCTATGGGTAAGGTAAGACTTGGCGATCGTAGGTATCCCCAAGATTGCCGAGAGTAGGCACGGCGACCCTAGGTTTCCCCCGTGGTTGCCAACAGTAGGTTGGGCTGGAGCTCACTGAGACATTATGTCTCATCCCAATCCTTCTGGTGCAGGTTTACAGGTTAGCAAGAGATGTTCAAGAAGATCTTCAGGAAGACGCTGGATGGAGTGCAGATGCTCGTCAAGGACAAGCTCAGGAGGTTGACAGATTATCTATGTTTATAAGGATAATTGTATATGATATTTGGATATTTGTATAAACGAGCTATTTGTACACATTCAGTAGTTTTATATTGTATTTATTATTGAAAATTTTAATGTACCCAGTATCAGATTAATACACATACTAAATATTCTAGATAATTTAGTGTGGGTGTTACAGTCACCATGTAGAAATGCATTATGAACATCTAGCTGATGAATAGGCCATGATTTGGATAGAGCAATGGTGAGAACGGTGCGAATTGTCGCTAGTTTTACTATAGGACTGAATGTTTCATCACAATCTACACCTGTAATCTGTGACCTGCCATCACCTACAAGACGAGCTTTATAACGCTCAAAACAACCATTAGATTTCTTTTTATGACGAAAAATCCACATACAACGAATAATGTTAACATCACAAGGTCGTGGAACCATCTCCCACGTATTATTTCTAATAAGAGCATTAATCTCAGACTGCATTGCAGATTTCCAATTTTTGTCAGATAGGGCTAGTTTGAGGTTTTTGGGAAGAGGTGAGATGTGTGGATCATCAGTGGTAACAAAAAGGTTAAAAAGCTTTCTAGGTTTGTAAATACCCCGCATGCTACGGGTTGCTATAGTCCGAGTAGGTGGTGCAGATTGGGCCAGTGGTGTAGGTGATGAGGAGATATCGGGTGTATCCGTGGAGGGGGAAGAGGGTGTCGTGGTGGTGGAGGTAGGAGAATGATTTTGTGATCCAATGGGTGAGATAGACCGATGGTCAGGTATAGGATGTGATGGAAGGGGAAGGTCATTGGGAAGAGGTTGCAAGGTGGGATTGGTCCATTGATGGATAACAGATGGGTGTAAGTCATCAGTGAGACAATCATAGGCAGTGAGAGGTAGGAATGCTTCTGTGCAAAGGGAAATTGTGTCTCATCAAAGATAACATGCCGTGAAATGATGATCTTTCTGTGAGACAAATCAAAACATTTGTAGCCTCTTTGATTATCGGGATACCCTAAGAAGACACACGAGGTCGAGCATGGTTGTAGTTTGTTAATGGTAGTGGATGGGAATCCACTACCATTAACAAAGACAACCAAAGACATGAAGATGTGTGTAGGAGGGGTCACGATGATACAAAAGTTGAGTTGGAGAGTAATTTTTTTAGATTCTTTTGGGGAAGGATATTAAGAAGATATGTAGCCATTTGAAGTGCATGATGCCAAAATGAGGGAGGAACATACGAATGAGCTAGAAGAGTGTGAATCATGTTGTTAATAGTGTGTATCTTACGTTCCGCTTTGCCATTTTGAGATGATGTGTGGGGGCAAGAGAAACGAAAGATAAGACCATTATCAACACAATATTTATGAAATAGTAAATTATTATATTCACGCCCATTATCACATTGAAAACATTTGACAGTTTGAGAAAATTGTATGCCAATTTGATTGGAAAGTGAAATGAACAGTTCAAAAACTTGAGATTTGTTGCTTATAGGAAATGTCCACAAAAAATCAGAATAATCATCTAAGATTAAAACATAATACCGATGACCAGAGGAGGTTAAAATTGGTGATGTCCATAAACCACTGTGTAAAATATCAAATGGCATTAAAGTAACATTTTTGGATGGATTAAAAGGCAACTTAACATGTTTGTCAAACACACAAGAATTACAAATATTCTTAGTGCTCAATTGTTCACTACTAATGAACTTATTTTTATGAAGAGACTGCAAAATAGAAGAATTAGGATGACCAAGGCGTCTGTGCCAGAGACTGGAAACAAGACCAGCAAAGTGAGAGGGGGAGGTGACCAGATAGAGATCGCCGAGGCTATTACATCTCATGAGAGAAATCCCTGTCTGAAAGTCAAATATCGAGAAACCAAATGGGTCAAAAGACACAGAAACATTATTGTCAGTAGTGAGCTGTCGCACAGAAATCAAATTTTTAATAATTTGTGGTGTGTGTAAAACATGGTTAAGGTTTGAGGGTTTGTGTTTGTGAGCTGTAGGTAAAGTTGTGTGACCAGACCCTTGAATTGGAATACCTTGTCCACTACCAACAATCAGTTTCTGATTTAGAATAAGACGAGAGATTACCTTGTGATGCTGCTGTATGGGACGAAGCTCCAGTGTCCATGTACCATGTGCTTTCCGAAGGAGTGAGAGACATGGTATGCATAGCAGCTGCAATGTCAGTGGGTGCTGGTGAAGCCGTGGCAGTATGAGCCTGAGGGTGTTGTCCTAGAATGCCTGGCTACGTCGAAGGACCGGTGGGACGAGTCCACTGAGATGTTGGATAAGGGCAAGGAGGCACACCCCAAGGAGGAGGGGTCTAACCCCAAGGAGACCAGGGTGGATACTGCTGCTGCTAGGGCTGAGAAGGCCAAGAGGAAGCTACTGATGTGTGTCCAAAAGGACCATCAGAGCATGAACCACCACACTGTCCACGCCCTCTGGAGCGATTTTGATTGTTGCGGTTACGGCCGGATCCAGAGCGGTTGGTCTGACGACGATTTGAGCGCTGCTGAGAGGAGTCATCAAAGTCCCATTGAGTTGTAGTGTGTAATGCAGTGTGAGAACTAGTGTTGTGCATTTTGGCCAGGCCGGATTCCTCCAAAGTAAGCATGGATCGCGCCTAAAAGAATGATTGCAGTGGATTGCTTTGGAGGATTAAGGTGTCAACCCCGCGGTACGGCTCAGAAAGACCAGACACCAGTTGAAGGACTAGACGGTGACTGCTGATAGGTGCACCAACGTTTTTCAAGTGATCAGAAAGTTGCTTGAGACACTGGCAATAGGCAGAAACATTAGGAAAATCCTCCATGCGAGTGGATGACAAATCTTGCTCAAGAGCAACAACACGTTAGTTTTGATTATCCTCAAAGATGTCAGCCAAACGTTTCTAGGCAGCCATGTAGTGGATCCTTTTCCCATAATGGTGGTAAGGAGATCAAAAGAGATGGTAGAATAAATCCATTGAAGAACCGTGGAATCAAGAATTGTCCACATTTCAAAACTAGCGTCAGTGGAAGCAGGCTTCTCTTTTCCGGGTTGTGGAATGATGTGGTTGACAACCTTGTGGGCACGAGCATGAATTTCAAACAATTCAGGCCACATGGAGTAGTGATCCTTCTCCATTTCCAACACGAAGGGAATGCTATTTTTGATATTGGTCACAACAAGGGCCGGGTGAAAATCTTTTTTCGTCGAATTGGAGGTCACGACAGCGGCGGAGGACTCGTCACCGGATGACGACATGACAGGGGAGGAAGACATGGTGTGGTAGCAGTGGGCAGCGCGAAAGAGAGAGAGAGAGAGAGAGAGAGAGAGAGAGAGAGAGAGAGAGAGAGAGAGGCGTGGCGCGAGAGAAAGCTACTGGTTGGTGCAGCTTAAGGAAGGCGCTAGAGCGGTAGTGGGCGGCTCAAAGGAGTAGGCAGCCGCGGCCTTGGGTGAAGAGGGTGGCGGCGGCTGTAAGGAAGAAAGGGGTAGGTGACTGGAATTTAGACTCGTGATACCATGAAGGAAATCAATTTCGTGTCTTTCATTGATAATGATCAAGAGTATATATAGTTACAATAGGTAGAGTCAAACCTAGGTGAATAATTACAAAATAATGGTGAGTAATTGCAAAATAATAACCAACATAATTACATAAAGTCAAACATTCTATTAGTTAATGTTGGGAAACCTAGCACGATCAGAGAATATTGAGATAAGGGCCAAGATTCACCCACCAGCCTATATGTTTAAACTATGGCTCGAACGGGCTTTGGACCCATTTTTTGTCCATATAAACTTTGGCCTTTGTGGGTTTGGCAGTTCAAACCATGGACCAATGCATGATAGACTTGAACCAACACATTAAAACATGTGATCATACACAGACGAACAAAAATGGTTTGTTTAACGTGTATGTCGCGTCGAATTTCGGATGTCAAGCTATTGACTAGCATTGAATCACTAATTCTAAATTACGACTGAACTTTTAATTTTTCGGGGAAAAAGGAAAAAAGTTCTAAATTACCTTGAGAAAAGATTTTAGGTTCGAAAGTCGATTATGCGAGGGGAAGGTATTAGCACCCCTCACATCCGTTGTACTCAACGGGAACCTCTTAGTCGGCTTAGGCTTAAAATGCTTCGATGTTTTACTTGCGTGTTTAAACATGTATAAAAGGAAATATATAAAAAAAACATAATGCGAGATGAAGAAAGAGATAAAAACGAACGAAAGGGAAAAACAGGTTTTTTATTAATGGGCTTGACAAGATGTCGATCTTGCTCCTACGTATCTCCCGGTAGTCGGAGAATTCAAAGCGTACGTAGTTCTTTGGTAGAAAAAGTTTGTATGTTGGTTCGTTTTAGTTAAAAAAGATTTGATCGCGTCCGAGCGAAAAAGTTTGAAAGAAAGTAATGAAAGTAAATGTCAACTGTTCGGGTTGCTGCCGAACTGGCCATTGACGACAATGCATAAAAGTAAATGATTTGATAAAAAAGTTTTCCACTCGGACTTGAACAAAGGTTTTAAAACGTGCGAAGACGTACAAAGTTTTAACATGATGAAAGGTGGACGCTAGGCGATAAACTCGCGCAAGGCGTGAATGTTTTGAATAAATAAAAAAACGAACGCACAGAGGCGAAAAATCCGCGCAAGGCGTAAAAACGGTTAAAATAAACGCGCAAAGGCGCGAGAGGTTCGGATTGACCTCAAGGGCCAAGAAAAGGGTAAAAATGGCCACAAGGGGGCCAAGGGAAGGTTTGAGCGTGTGAGACGCGTCAAGGGTGGAATGACGATTGCCCGAGCGACGTGACATACGTCACGCATTCGTGCAACCGAGGTTTGGGGAGACATACGTCAAGCCATTCCCGTTTCATTCAAGTTTGGTTTTGTTACTCGGAGAAATCTCAAAGGGAACCAAAAATGCCTTAAAATGAAAAGTAAAAAAGAAGGGGATCACGAACAAGTTTGTTGTTCGAGTTTATTAAAATCATGAACATTACTTGTTGCTTAAGTTATTGAAACTCAAGAACGAGTATAGTTCAAGTTTGAATGGTAAACAAATTCATAAGACATGCACAAAATTGGAAAGTCCACAAGTTCGGCTCATTTTGAGCTTGGTTTAAAAGGGATGAACAAGTTCGGCTTAGGTTCGCGTTTGGATTGAAAATCATGAACAACATGGTTGTTCAAGTTTGTTTTGAAAATAGACGAACTTAGCTTGTTGCTCAAACTTGGTTTTGAAAATATTAAAGAACATAACTTGTTTCACAAGTTACTCAAAATTTATCGCACGAACTTGTGAAATTTTCAAAGTTGTGCATGATTATGAATTGGGTTTGGACAAAAAATGGTTTTAACCCTCTTTAGGTTCTGAATCAAGGGCTGGAATCCCAAAAATTTGACATTTGAATGCCTGATTCATGTTCTGAGTTTCACATACTTCGCAGAGCGGCCAGAACTTGGCTCTGCGAAGTCAGGTTCTGGTGTGTTCGCAGTGCGAGCAATACTTTGCTCTGCGAAGTATGCGAATTTTCAAACTCAGAAGCTGTTTCTGAACAGAAGTTCAGAAACTGCTTCTAAGCAAACTTCAGAACCCAAAGGAGGTTAAAAAAGCTTGACAAAATGGAAGAAAATGGGGTGGAAAAACACAGTTTTAAGGCTTGGCCCCTTTGAGGTCCCTTTTGAGTTTCAAAAGAGGTTTTTGTGCACAAAGTGAAATTGGACAAAGCAAGATATGCAAACAGCAAACACAATAAAAAAGAAGGATTATAGGAGACTTACAGAACTCCTAGCAGTGCTTGTGCAAGATTGGAAGTGGCTTGCTTGCTTTGTGGGAGGTTATGAACAATGTTCTAATTGGTGTTGTGATGGACTGATTTTGTGCTGCAATGCAAGGGATTTTTGTGTGGATTTCGTGTGTATTGGCTCTCTGAATTGGTCTATTGATTGTCCTCTTTCTTGGGCCTTGGCATTCCTTTTATAGGCCAAAATGCAAATCTATGTAATGATGGTAAATCTCTAGATTCTAGCTGGTTTGTGGGCTAAATCCAGGCTAGAACACTTTGCATTTAATGCTAATGGATAGAACTTGCTTTGCCTTGTGCCAAGGGGCAAGGTCTTGACTGATCTCAGCCACAAATGCCATTAATTCTAGAAGGTAATGATGATAAAAACTGTAAAACAGGGCAGCTGCAAAAGGGGTGATTCTTGGGATCAATCCTTGCAATCTTGGAAGGTCAAGCAATCAAAACGTGTACTGCCATGTACAGGGAGATTGGGGGAAGCAAAATGAGCATGTGGGCTTATGTGTGGGAGGAGAAATCCAGCTCAAAACAGGGCACACCAAACAGCTTTTTTGCAACAAAACCACTTGTGATTGACTGGTTTTGGCAGAGAAAAAGGGAAGGAAAGGGATCAAGCAGCTGGCTGGCAAGCTTAGGTTGGGTGAGGGGTCAATTTGGAGGGACAAGAGCTGACCAAGGGCAGCCAATTTGTTTGATCACATGATAGGTTGGAAGAAAATCCTTCTTTCCTTTTACCTTTAATGTCACACATTAATTCTTGCCTTGCTGCACCAAATCAGTCACAAAATAGCAATAATAATAGTAATAATGCTAATAATAACAATTGTAGTTGAAAGCAAAAAGGATAAACCAATGTATAAAATTCTGCAGAAAATTTCGCAGAGGTCGCAGTGCGAAGGTGATTTCGCACTGCGAACTCCACTTTTTTTGATTTTTTGTATTTAAAAATAAAAAGGTAAAATGGAGAAATAATAATAATACATAATAATAATAATAATGGTAATGAAAAATGCAAAATGCAAATGATAATGAAAATAAGGAAAATAGTAAATGACAATAATAATGAAAAATGATGATGATAAATAAAAAAGGATAAAAACTTAATAATACTAATTAAAAATAAAACCTTAATAGTAGTAAAAGATAATAATGATATTATTAAAGAAAAATAGAATAACACTAACATTAATAATATTAAGGATAATGGAAATGCTAATAATGATAATAATAAAATGCAAATAAAATACTATAACAAGAATGAAATAATAAAAAGTAATAATAAGTAATGAAAATAATAAAAGATAAAACACACAAAAATATAAGTCAAAAAATGGGGTATGACAGTGTAGATTTATGCATAGCGGGCTAAACGAGATGGGTCACAATACAAGAAAACTAAAATTCTCCCAGGGGCAAAACCCCTTTCAAAGACAACAAAAAAACTATGAAACACATTTTTGGGGAGAAATTTAGCTTTCAAAAATAGTCAACACAATTTATTTGCAAGGGGTTAACCCCTTATGAAACTCGTTTAGGGGATTAACACTAATTCTATTGATTTGATAGCACCTCAGTTTAAATGACACATCATTGCGAGGGGTTTATTTTTGTAAAACATTTTCAATTGACTTACACAATTTCAGTAGATGATATTTGACTCACACAGATATGTGAGGAGTTAACCCTTGTGATACAATAAAATTATCGTAATATAATAAAATTATCCAAATATTATCACAACTGGAAAATAAAGGACCTATATACGTAGATTAAACTGGGGGCTAGTGGTGTAAGACCCCGATCCCCGAGAACATTTAAAAAGCTATAAATCACACATTATCATACATCAAGGTCTCACTACTGAACATACATCTCATATAAAATATGTAAATATAAAATTTTCATCAATTATAATCATCGCACATCGGAAATAAAATCATAAACATCAAATGTCATGTATCGGATCATAACATAATAATAATGACAACATCAGTTTGATCAAAAGATCTCAAAGCAACAAAACAACATAAAAGATAAATCCCCAAGTCCTAGATCAGAGCTCCTAAATCTAGACTCCTGGAGAAAGCGATAAACATGAGTAGGCATTAAGCCGTCCTCATCATACTCACAAGCAATAAGCTACTCCTCAACCTGCACGTTTACATCACAAGGATGAGGCGACAAAAAGCCACTGGGGGGTAAGATACGTTCAACATAAAAGATTAATAAACGCATGTAAGTTCAGGCAAGCAACAACATCATCATCATATACACTACAAGAAAACTGCATTTTAGCCTCCAGTTTTAGCGTCGGCCACCGACACCGACGCTAGTAGCGTCCCCTTAGAGTCGGCTTATGTCACGCTAGATCTATTTCGAATTTTTTTTTTTGGAAAATAATAGAGTCGGCCTAGCCGAGGCTACATGTTAGTGGGACCTACATTTGACTTTGCATACCAGATATAGAGTCGGCCTATCCGACTCTATTGTTTTTACTAATAAAAACACACTCTCTCATCAAATTAATAATACCTTTCATTAAAAATAAAAAATAAAAACTCTCTCTCGTTCTCTCACTCCCGATCTAACGCCGTCGTCGTCGCTTGCACCGGTCTCCACCACCTTTGCCCATGTGCCACTCTCCATCTGAAACAATAGTTTTCTTTCATCTCGATCTACATCTCCATGGCCGAGAACCCCCAAACTCTCGCTGATTCGCAATCCAGTGAGTTTATCGGCACCTTATACGTCCACCGATGGAATCTGATTCCGATTCACCAATACAAGCAATTTTCGGATCTACATTTATTCAGTAAGAACCCTAATTTTTACTTTCACCTCCATCTTCTAGGTTACTTTGTTTGAATCCTTCACCTGTAAACCTAGCTTGTAGTACAATTGATTTGAATTATGATTAATTTCTTTGAATTGCAGTGAAAGTGTGTTTGTGTAAGCTAAATATTCACTGAAATCCATGAATTATCACTTTTGTTTCTAGTTCAATTCATTCCTATGAAACCTAGAAACTTTTCTTGTTGAAATTCCCTTCAGAGCATGTGTTAGTTGTTGTTATGCTGCATTAAACTTTAGAGAACTATTGTGTTAGGGTCTGTTTGGAGAAGCAACTTATAGCACAAACACTTCTCATGATAAGCGCTTATGTGTAAGGTTACATAAGGTAGTTTTATAACAAATGATGATAATTTGATTTGTTTCTACTAATGATTTGTGACTACAATTTGACTATGTTTTTTTGGTACTCATAAAAGCATTGAAGCTTTATTAGTGATTATCAATTTGACTATGTTATATGGACCAATTGGCAATGTGTTCACAGGCTTAGATAATCTCAAAGAAATGTATGTATTCTTCACTCGAGTCTTTTACTTTTGAATTTCATTGAGTAAGAAATTTTAGGTATTTAACCCAAACCATTTCCATAGAAGTGTTTTTCTGTGCAATATTAGTTGAATTTTCTGGATCGTTTAGTGCAAAAGATGAAGCCAGTCTAAACCTTTTTAATAAGTCACAATGGAAAAAGTAGTACCTTAACATATTATGCTAGATATAAATAAAACATACCAAAAGCAAGATAGAATAGCCCACATAATCGTCACTTTTTGACGGAAATGCATGGGATAGTTTATAATTGAGAAGCCAAAAAAGGATACTGTTTTGGATAAGAAATGTTCTGTCAGCTTGTGAGAAGCACTCTGATTAGACTACATAATGAAATTAGATGGAGTCATGAAAAGTGAAGCATCAAAGTTTAGATGTTCAATTATTGTTGTTTACAAATCTTAGTCTTTCAACTCACATAGGATAATTTATTCTTTTCATCAGTACAATTAACTTCCTAAAATGCAGTGTTCAGTTTGGAACAGGCGTGAAAGCATTTGAGTCTGCTGCATGCAGATTTTACAGTTAGCCTTTAACAATTTTTTCTTTCATATTTTTCTCCTTTTTTGTGTTGTAAGCTTGTAATATATATGAACTTTGTGTCTGTTGTACACAGGGCATATAAGTTATAGGAGAGCTACATGAGAGAGTTACAAGTTACGAAGGGCAAAGCTCCCGCCGGCAAGGGTAAAGCTCCTACCGGAAAAGGTTCCTCCGGCAAACGGAAGAACAACTTCGACGACGACAAGACCGGCAAAAGGAAGAATCGAGGATTCGTTCAGTTTTTCGAAGACGAAGCCACTGACATCGATAGCGAAGACAGCGATTTCAGCGACGGTACATTCTCTCAATTCCTTCATTTGTTGCTCTCGCTAGAAATGTTAGGGTTTCGTATTCGATTTTCGTGTTTAGAATTTCTAATGATTTTACGCCTTTTGATTTTCGTGTTTAGAATCAATGCGGTTTGTCTAAATTCTGCTACGATATAGTGGTACTAACAATGCCTTTTGATTTTATGCCTTTTGATTTTCGTGTTTAGAATCAATGCCTTTTGATAACATTTTGTACTAACAACCAATGCGGTTTGTCTAAATTCTGCTACGATATAGTGGTATAGTGCCGCTAGATTTGTTATTTAACAACACTGTTTGATACTTTTTAATGTTCAAAGATTTTTCTTTCATGTTATGACCTAAATTTTAGCATTAATGAGCTGAATTTTAAGCTGGTTAAGTGTTTTTTCCAAGTGAAATTCAAATACGGGCTCTGCTATTCAGTTGATTGAAAGATGTATCATGCTGAATAGCTCATAGGATTATTAACAGTGAAATGGTCTATGGTTAATCAATACTCTATACTTTAATTAATGATGCATAGCAGATTAGTCTTCTTTGATTTTTTTGTTTTGTGTTCATCCTGAATCATGGACTTTTCCTGAATCATGCACTCTTAATTGTGTGCTGGAGGCCCATGAAACTAACCACTACTCAAGCCTTCAAATTACGGCAACCGGGAAAGGGACCGTGTGGTTAGACCAAGTATCGGCTATGCCCTTGGACACATATAAGGTATGCATTTGAAATGTTTTTTAGTGTTTTGAGTAAAAGGCTTTTATAAACAGATTTGGCATTTTCAGAAATTCTGATAAATACCAAAACACTGTTTTCATTGTCTTCTGAAAATACATTCTTGCTAGCTTGTCTTCTATTTTCTCTCTTGTTTGCTAGACGAATCTTTCATCTCATTGTTAGGAATTCAAAATGAACACAAATTTAAAAAAATGAAAACTGAAAATGTTTTTAGAAGTAAACAGACCAATTTTTCTTTGTTTTCAGAAATTCTCTCATTGAATGGTCATCTGACAGTTGGTCTCTATCGCTTGATTGTAGGTTGGCGAAGATGTGGTGGGAGAACTAACCAAATCCTTGGAAAAAATTGGTCTGGATATGCGTGTTGCAGCTCTAGTCAGTCTCATTCTCCTCTTTTAGGATTTCTGTATTTTTTTTCTAGTAAGAATTTGAGAATGATGATTTCAAGTTTGTCTCTGACTGAATTTGGAGTTACAAGGTTTTATGGTGTCACTTTTTTTTTTTGTTTTAGGAATTCTTGGATAATTGATATCTTAACCTCTAAATAAAACCAAGTTGTTGATGCTATGTAGGTTAATGATACAATTGGAACATTGGCTGGAGGCAGATTCTACAATCAGGATGTCATTGCTGCTGTGATTCTCGATACTGGGACAAATGCAGCATATGTAGAACGTGCGCATGCTATTCCAAAATGGCACGGCCTTATGCCAAAATCAGGAGATATGGTAAGGTTATGAATAATTAGGAGAGTTTATTGTGTGATGAAACTGTCTTACAATGCTACTAAGAGGCAGGTCATGACTAACCCGGTGCCAAATTACTTCTAAATACAGTAGGTTATAAACATGGAATGGGGTAATTTCCGATCATCACATCTTCCTTTAACCGAATATGATCAAGATCTTGATGCTGAAAGCTTAAACCCTGGAGAACAGGTAATTATGATTAATCTAATTATATTTATTGGTTTAGATAACCATGTGAATTTGTAGCATCCTTGATCCTTCCACTATCGTTCACAGATTTTTGAGAAATTGCTTTCTGGTATGTACTTGGGGGAAATTGTACGGAGAGCTTTGTTGAAGATGGCCGAAGAGGCTGAATTTTTCGGAGATATTGTTCCCCCTAAGTTGAAAATTCCTTTTATACTTAGGTATGCCACTAAATCATGTCGATAATGATTCCTTTTATACTTAGACTTGGTTATTAATTGCATGAATTTCACAGAAGTTTGAGAAAATTATAAAGCATTTTCTGTTCAGACTTCTTCACGTGGACCATTTTAGTATCAACCTTGGTTCCCTCTTATTTTCACCCTTCTTATTGATTCTAGGCAAAAGCTTGGATGAATGAAAATGGTTTATACTGATAGTATTATTCTTTGTGAAAGTATACAATATATAGTAGAACCAATAGTAACATACCTCTTTTGTTTTTATTTTCCTATTTTTTGGGTCATTAGCATTACATTTTCATCCAAATTGGTATGAAGTTTTGCAAAAATGGAACGCAAACGTAGGCCCAGACATTTTCAATTCTTTCTATGTATATTCTCATTCTAATCAGCCATACATTAAGCTTTTATTTGTATTGTAAGTATTGAGTTATCAGTTATTATGTGCTCTTATTGTCTCAATCAAACTTTTATTTCTAGTGCGCTTCTAAAACCATATAACTAGTCATTATGTAATTAAGTAGTTGTGATGTACTAATAAATTTTGAACTTAAGTAAGTTGTTTAGCATATATTTAACTTCTATTATTATTATTAGTAGCAACATTTTGTATTGTAATTTTGTAGTTTTATACTATTTTGTAGTATGACAATAATCGTAATACTGACTAAACATTGATTTTTTTTCTTTAAAGCTGACTTTAGCGTCGGCCTAGCCGACTCTAAGATTTAGTTGACTTGTTTGACTGTAGAGTGGGTTGGCCGACTCTAAAAGATTTAGTTGACTGGTTTCGAAGTTGACCTTAGCGTTAGTGTAGCCGACTCTAAATTTTATAATTAGCGTCGGTCTGGCAAACTCTAAATTATTTATTGACTTTTTTGATTTTGAATTTAATAGCGTCGGCTTTTGCGAAGAGTCGGTTTTAGAGTCGGATTAACCGACGCTATGTTAGCCTCGGAGGGCAAATAGCAGACTCTACCCAGTAACTTCGAATTTTTTAGCCTGCCCCCGACCCCGACGCTAATCCGATGCTAAATCTGTGTTAGCGTCGGTTTTAGCCCTGTTAGAGTGGGTTTTTTGCTGACGCTAAATTGCAGTTTTCTTGTAGTAGACATACAACATATTAAAGCTTGGATATCATTGTAGTACCCCAATTTTGTCCTAAGCCTTTTAAAACAAAAAATCAAAGAGGAAAAAAAAAGTAAAAGTCAACCAAAGTCAACAAAAAAGTCAACATTTCAAAAATGATGACTTCGCACTACGAAGCTCACTTCGCACTGCGAAGTCTGCGATTTTTCTGCAGATTTTTGGTTTCTTTGATTTAATTCCAGAATTTGTTGCACATCATTTGCATATTTATTTTAATCAGCATTCATGGCTAATTGGGCCAAGCAAAACCAGAAATGAGAGACTTGCCATTAATGCCAAGGTAGGAAGCTTTTTCTTCCAACCTAGCATGTGACAAGCAAGTGGGCTTGCCCTTGGGCAGCTCTTGTCCCTCCCAAGTGACCTGTTAACCACCCCAAGATTGCCAGCCACCTGCTTGAAGTCTTTCTTCCTGCTTGCTCCCCAAAACCAGTCAAACCCAGCTGAATTTTTCACTTGAAAAAGTCATGAGTGCCTACCCTGTTTTTGCAGCAACTTTTCACCCCTCACACCAGCCA
The DNA here is from genome assembly GCA_018208015.1 of Medicago ruthenica. Lineage (NCBI taxonomy): Eukaryota > Viridiplantae > Streptophyta > Magnoliopsida > Fabales > Fabaceae > Medicago > Medicago ruthenica. The sequence goes on from CM031376.1 coordinate 84,920,870, forward strand.
TATGTAGCCTTTTGCATCCCCCAATCTCTGCACATCACAGTGCACGTTTTTATTGATCAACCATTGAGATTGCAAGGATTGATCCCCAAGCTTGGCCAATTGCAATCCAGCCATGTTCATCATCATTTCTATCCAAAGACCTTTATCCATTAGCATTTGGCTGAAATCAGTCAAACCTTTAACCCTTGGCACAAGGCAGAGTTGCCTCTATCCATTAGCATTAAATGCAAAGCCAAATAGCCTGAATTTAGCCCACAAATCAGCTAGGTCCTATGGATTTTCATCATTACTTGAGATTGCATTTTGGCCTATAAATAGAGAGGCAAGGCAAGATGCAATGCAGCATGAATTAAGCAGAAAATACAGCATTCAAAGAGCATTTACACACAAAGAAACACTACTCAAACAACCAGAAAAAACCAATCAAATACAAAGCCTTACCAAGTTCAAAGTTCATCACAAATATCCAAAAACCTTTGCAAGAACCTTCAACCAATTCAAATCCATTGCAGCTGGAGCTTTGCTAAGGATCTTTGTAAGTTTCTAAGCCTTTGTTTTGCATTTACAATTGTGCTTGCATAGCAATTTTGGTCCAAAACCCTTTTGTTCTAAAAACCCCTTTTGAATTTCAAAAGAAATCCCAAGGTTTTCAAAACATCAAAACTGGTTTGTCCAGCTCTTTTCATTGAAAAAAACTCAAAGCTTTTCACTCACCTAAAAGGTCCTGAGTGTGTTCAGAAGTTGTTTCTGAACAAAAGTTCAGAAACAGCTTCTGAACTCAAAAATTCGCATTGTTCGCAGTGCGAAGTCATGGTCGCAGAGCGACCATGACAGAACTCAGAATCTGAGTTTAGGTGCCCAAATGGCCAATTTTTGAGGTTCTAGCCCAAGAGCTCAGAACCTAGGAGGTTTAAAACTCATTTTATCAAAACCATGTCAAGGATTTTGCATAATATTGGAAAATTCGCAAGTTCGGGTAACACTTTTTTGGGTAACTTGCAAAACAAGTTATGTCCCCAAACCTTCAAAACAAGTTGAACAAATAAGCTATGTTCATCATTTCAATTAAAACTTGAACAATAAACATTGTTCATGATTTTCAAAACCAAGCGTGAACATACGCCGAATTTGTTCGCTTTTTAAAAACCGTTCGCAAAACGAGCCGAACTTGTGCGTTTTCTAGCAAAATTGCTAAAATCTTTTCATTTTGGGTTTTCAAACCAAATGTTTTGATAAACTTTGGGATTTCTAAGAAATTCGACCAAAAACTTGAATGAAAAAGGGATGGTGTGACGTATGTCTCTCCATTGCCCCGATTGTACGAATGCGTGACGTATGTCTCGTCGTCCTTTTTTAACGTATCCGACCATACCAAACCAAATCTTGGCCCCTTGTGGTCAATCCGAACCTTTTGGTCCCCCGTGGCCATTAGATTCAATCACCCGACTCATTGGAGTCACCCCGGTCAATGATCGACTCGATTGAGTCCATTGTACCTCTTTCGGTCCCAACGCGACCAAATCAAACCCTCTTACCCAACGGACATGTTTTACCTATTCTAGCGCGATTCGTAAACAAACGCTTAATAAGTCTCCCAAGCGCGAGCATACAAGCTATACGCTTAATAAGTCTCCCAAGCGCGAGCATACAAGCTACGTTCAATCGCAAGAATTCGGTTAAAACATCGTCCATTTAAAATTAACCAACATATGTACGTTTTTCTACCAAAGAACTACGTACGCTTTGAATTCTCCGACTACCGGGAGATACGTAGGAGCAAGATCGACATCTTGTCAAGCGCAATAAAAAAAAACTTTCTTTTTCCCTTTCGTTTGTTTTCATCTCTTTTTTCCCCCTTTTAGTATATTTTCTTTTGACATAGATAAGCATGCGCGCAAAACATTTAAAAACAATTTAAGCTTTAGCCAAATAGAAGGTTCCCGTTGAGTACAACGGACGTGAGGGGTGCTAATACCTTCCCCTTGCGTAATCGACTCCCGAACCCGACAATGGTTGCGATGACCAGTCCTTTTCCTCATCGTCAAGGGTTTTATTATCGTTTCCCTTCAAACAAAAAACTTAAGGGTTTATCAACGTTCCCTTTACACAAAAACTTTGGTGGCGACTTCACAAGGCCCTCCGAGCGTTCGCAGACGTCCTCGGAGGATTGCGCGTTTTTTAAATGAGGTGCGCACAATCATCTTACAAACATGCATATTATAATCGTATTCAATTACAAGCTTGATTATCTCTATTCTTCATAACAAGTTCATCAAGTATACATAACATATCATTAACAACAATCAATTACCGAGTAAATCATCAAGATTAATCATATCAATATCTCCATAAAATCCTCATAGTGTACATAACACATTCTCATCAATAAGTCGTCGTCAAACCAAGTCATAACAAATCTCATCGCATTAAAATCACCAATTAAGCAATTACCACTTAGATGCACAAGTTCACACCAACACATTGCTACACACAACTCATTATGTATATGCAATGCGCCTAAAGACTCTACATGCATGTGGTACCAGATTGGATATCGGAGCTATTTTACCTAGGGATCCCATCGTCACTTTCATCGTCACTTTCATCATCATTTGGACTTGATTCATGAATGAATGCATGTACATATATGATGACTCGACAGCACATACATACATGTAACTCAACACTAACATCATCAACATTATCATATATTCTTTCATATGAACATCGTCACTTCATCGTCACTTGTAAATATCATATATCATATATTCATCGTCACTTATCACATAACATGCACATAATTCAAAATATGCATATAATCAATCAAGGTCACTCTAACCTATTAACTCCTCAACATTCTTAATCATTCATCATCAATCATAACTCGTCACTTAATTACTAAGTCCACACTCACATCATGACTCATTTTAAACAATTCCTAAGTCCGTCTCTTAACCAATTAACTCATAAACTTTCCATTACTTAAGTCCAAGTTAATCCATCAATTACATCATCATTAAACACCTATTATTCAAGTTTACGGGTTTGAAAACCATTCATATGCATTGGATACCTCAAAAAAGTTATAAAAATAGGGTTTCCCACAAAATCAGGGTCGCACGGTCGTGCTGACCAATGTCGAGACTCACGCAAGGTCCGTGCGCTAGGGGTGCACAGTCGTGCGTGACCATCATGACATGATTTTCTGATTTTTCCGTTTTTCACGAAAATACCGTTTTCAACATCGTTTTTCGATCCAATTTGCACCAAAATCATTCCAAAGTCTTAAACCATTCCAGTTAATTACACCTTAACTTAGCTTAAACAACTTATCCATAATCACTTAATTCCATTTTAATCAACTTAATCCAAAGTTCGTCTCAAAAACTCATTTCTTTCCAATATAGCTTAATCAACCAAACAGAAATTTACAGCAACAATCTTAACTTCCATTTCAACTTAATATAATCAAAATCACTTAATTCAACTAGCAAGAATCAATTTAACTCATTTCATCAACAACTTATCCATTTTCACCAATTTAATCAAAATGTTCATAAACAACAACAACAACAACAACAACAACTTCAATATGACCCAAACACCATAATCACATGAATTCACAAAGCTAAACACATACTCATGTTCAAACTCAACTTAATTAAGCATAATCATCATCGATCATCATGTTCTTCATCAAATTCATCAAAATTCACAAAGTTACCAACTTAACATAATCAAACATGACTTTTGGTAAAACAACAACATGAATCCATCGACTTAATACATGCTTAATTTAATCATAAAAAAGGAACACGAATTTAACACAATTAATCATAAGTTCATGAATTTAAGCATAAGTTAAAAGCACCCAACTACCCAATTGCTCATTAACAACCCGTATGATGAAAATAATCTTCCCCTTTACCTTAATTCTCTTCAAAATTAGCTTCCTAGCTTCAATTCTCCCCTTTCCCTTAGTGCTTTTGAGTTCCCCTTCTCTTCCTCTCCAAAGTTCTTCCTTTCCTCTATTCTCTCTTTAGCCTCCTTTGTGATTTTTGTGAAATGAGCTAAACATAGTTCACTAACACATACACTACTCTTTAATGCTACTAGACCCCGACCCGTGCGATGCACGCACAGGTTTGTTTCGAGTTTCATATAAATAAGCATCAAATTGACTATATTATTAGTCGTCGACATCAAATTGACCTTGCAAAGCTTTTTTTGTCTTGTTTTCAGTTGGATGCATAAAATTTGTTTACTTCTTTGACCAAACATTCTTGAAACATTTTGATTTTGTAGGCAAAATAGATTTTTTTTAGTCAATTCACCATAGAGGCCAAGGTTAAGGAATAACAATATAGACCTTGTTTGGGGCAAAGCTTTCATTCCATTCTTTCGTCTACTCTACATGATAAGAACTGCTTAATGGAAAATTGTTGCCATAATGATTAAAGTTTGTTAGACTATATTATACCTTATTTATCTTCATTAGTTATATTTATTTATGATGACATATTTTCTTTCCATACTTATTGTGTGAATCAAACCTAAAATGTGATTACATTCCAGAGCAAAGTGCACCGAAATTGGAACTCATCATTCACAAAATTTAAACAATGAGCTAATTAAAAAGTTCAAAATACACATCAAAGGAAAACAGTTATTGTAAAAAGTTGGTATGAGAAACATATCAAGTGATTCAACTATAGTAGCCTATTAGATCACCTACATTTTCATTTTTCAAAAAATATGTCGATATCCAGAAAATTGGACTTGGCTATTATTGTGTTATTGCCATTGTTTTTCTTACAAAGAAACTTTGCAAGTTTCCGCAATACCCGTGTCATATTGAAATAACAAACATGAGCAGAAGTATGAAGAGAAAGTCAATACCCACATGACAACTTTTTTCCCAGATTTGTTCATGGATATAATAAATTAACTAGAGAACCTTAGAAAATTTATAATTCAAATTACTTATTCATATAGAATAACATAAAAATGATAACAAAATAGGAAAGGACTGAAGCATATCGAAATATCAAAATTAAGACAATTAAAAACTTGCCATGAAAGGCAATTACATTGTTTAACAAAACACTTGAAATTAAGACACCGTGACATGTTCAAGAAAACATAAGAAGACCCAAACATAAGACACTAATGCGGACTAACAAAACTTAATAAGGCCCTAACATAAGACCATAATGCGGACCAACAAAACATAAGATACTTGAAACATAACATAGAATATCACTTGGTATTTTCAAGCTTGACACATGTCATTTTTGGCTCTTTAGTAACGGATGAACCACCACTGTCTTCTTCACCTGCAGCTCCAATATTGATAGCATCAGCATACCTCTTACCCAATGACATGCTGGTTGGGGTCGGCATTGAATATATTTCAACAAACTCTTCCTTGTCATTTGAATCACCACCTTCAGTAATTTCCTAAAACAAACATAAGTGTTAACATTAAAACTGTTTTAAGGTTGTTGATTTTAAAAGGTTGATATATATATATATATAAAGTACCAAAGCATTTTTATCAGCCATCTCACTAAGTGCATGAACATCATCATTAGCTTTAGCATTTACATTTTCCATTTATTAGAGACATATCACATAATTAGTGGGGTGAACAGCTTGAGAATGAATTAATTAAGCCATTAAGGTTATTCATACATTGATCCCATGAAGAGACAAAAACTGGTTAATGATATTGTCTTCTTGAGTAAGTTTCTTCACTGTACAACTACGCCAGTTGCGATATAGATTGGCATCGCTGACCTCAACCTTAAACATCATCCTTTTGTCCACAAATATGTCGAGTTCTGGTGGGTAAACCATATCCTATGAGCAAATAATTTGAGTAAGTCATTTTATAAATAAGGAGTGAATCTAACTTTTGTAACACAAAATATTTACAGCAAAACTGAATTACTTGATCCATAGAATCGAGCAAGTCGTGCACATTTCTACCCAAAATTTGGGAAACAACACGATCAAACAATGTGAAAGTTGTTGACCCTGAATTGTCGATCACTTGGACATGAACCTTAAACCTGAAAATTTGAATGCATAATCGTGATAACCACAAAAAAAAGTAAAAGTATAGTAATCAGATCGTCATAAATTAAAACACATTTGAATTATTTACCAAGTAACTTATCCTCTACTTTTTAAAATTCATATTCTTATTACAGAAGACAATAATTTGGCTTCCGAGCTAGAAGTTGAAATCAAGAAAACACACACATGAGTAATAATTGAATTACAGCAGAATGCATAAAATTCATATTGTCATTTCATAAAGCAATAAATGGATTTTGTAGGTTTCTAAAATACCTTATTTTTGTAGTATAATAGAAAAAACTCAAATCCAAAACTTCACATACAACAAAATCTGAAATTGACGTTTCACCTGTAATTTACATATCAATAACACAAAAGTAGGCCTATCAATGATACAAATAACCAATGACCTATCACAATCAGAAGATTAAAAAAATTGTATGTATGAAAGTATATAAAAATTTACATTGACAGTGCATCAATATTAAACTCTATGGGAAATGGACAAATGCATTACACAACATCATATAAATTATACTTGAAGATACAAAAAAACCATCCCACCCCTAAGTTGCGTCCACAACGCACACATCTCTACTCTTTAAATATTACCTTGGCATCCAACAAGAGCATATGAATGCTTCCTTCCTCTAAGGAGTTTGTGCGATTCGGAATTAACCAAAGATGATTTACTCTAGCTGTCACAATAAACTCAATCTTCTCACACACAATGTCAGAGATTGCAGTCACCTTCATCATTGCCATCCTACAATTGATGTGATACATATTAGTTACATTACATACTGTAAATAATCTCAAGTATATTATTATTGTTAAATATTACAACATACATTGCCTGATATTTGTTTATGATAGAGAGGATATAATTTATGGTGAATAAGAAGTTCAGGGAAGTGTCTATTTATAAAGAGAGAATGAGAATTTGAAAGTTACTTCTTTGTGAAAAACCACCCACGATGCTTGGAGTGGTGGCTATTTCAAGGATTTATCAAAGCCCACTACACATTAGTCATTGTTGGAGTGGCTATTTTCAAGGATTTTCAAGCAACAACATTTGCACGTGTTTAAGGATATAATAATAATAATAATACTTTGAGCTGGAAATTTCCCTATTTTTAAGGCCTAATCCAAATTTTACGTATGGGAATCAAATAAAACAACTTACAGACATGTTGACACAATCACAATCCACAAAATCAGAATGAATAAAATCAAAATTTGTTTAGTGATCATACCATTTATAAGTTATGGATGAAATCTGCATGACAATCACATTTTTTAGGGGAAATCGAAGGAAAAAGGGGAAGAAATGGATGAAAACCGTTGAGTTATGGGTTTAGATCGAAGGAAAAAGGAGAAAAAAGGGTCAAAACCGTTTGGAAAGAAAGAAAAAGGGTTTAATTGGATTTTTAATAAGGGCGTTTAATATTGCATATTATGTAGTGGAAGCATATTTATACCACGAAAACAGCAAACGGCTTAGTGGTTGAAATGTTTAGATGTAACCAATATGGTGCGGGTTCGAATCTCTGCAGAGAACAAATTACTGGTTAATTAAAAAAATTACCTTGTCGTCCACCAAAAGCATCTGGAGGCTTCCTTCTTCAGCAGAGTTGTTTCGATCTGGAATTGACCATAGATGAATGACTCTAGCTATGACATTAAACTCAGTCTTACCGCACACGATATCAGAGATTGAGGTTGCTTTTACCAATGCCATCCTAAAACAGATGTGATACACGTTAGTTATGATACACACCACAAAAAATGTGAAGTATATTACTATCATTAAATTTTAGAACATACTTTGCCTGGTTTTTGTTTCTGATGGAGATGATAGAAGTTATGGTGAATGAGAAGTTTAGAAAAGTGTCTATTTATAAGAAAATAATGAGGTTGTGAATGTTACGTGTGAATGAAAAACTACCTACTACACATCATCTATTATGCTTGGAGCGGTGGCTATTTTTAAGGATTCATCAGAGGAGTGATTTATGAAAGGGGCGTGACTTATGAAAAACACCCACTATACATTAGTTATGCTTGGAGTGGTACCTATTTTCAAGGATTTATGAGATTATTTAAAAGAGAACATGGGCAACAACAAAGACACGTTTTAAGGTTTAAGGAAAAACTGCAAAGCCACATAATAAGGATATCTTAATAACATAATTGCCATGACCTGGAAAATTTGCTTATTTTTAGGCCACAAAAAAACATGAGAAATTGAGTTATGATATTTATCAATATACCTGTGCTCTTTTTCTATTCAGATTCAACTAACTATAACTGTGTAGACCTTCATTAGAACCTACAAATTTAAAAAAAAATTGAGAACATTAAAAGGTAAGAATTAAAAAAAAAACGTTTAGAAATCAATACATATTTGAAGTAGAAGAACATAATGAGCTGAAAGGCTATATATAGAATCTGGATTTTCAAGGCTCGCTACAACGATGAGCTGGTCGCTGTAGCGATGGAAGGTTTCTTGGCCATTGGTTTTGCTCCACGTCAGCCAAACGGGGTTCAAACCGCCTTTGGTCGCTATAGCGACCAGTTCCATCGCTGCAGCGATGGAAACTTGATTTCTCCCTGCCTAGGCGCGCTGTAGCGACCAATCCCTCCGCTATAGCGATGGCACCTTGGCAATTCTTCATGTTTCTTTGCTCAAATCATGTCCTGGCTTGCATTTTCCTGCACAAATGGATGGGGCAAGAAGTAAAAGCACAATTTGGCATTTGATCAGTGATTATGAGCTTTTCCTATGATTACTTGCAAAACAAGTAACATAAAGTGCTTAAATTAAATATGCATTTTAACTAATTTCTGGCACTTATCACCGGCAACGGCGCCATTTTGTTTGTTGCAACAAAAGTAAATATATTTTTATATCGTCTCCACAGGGACTAGTGCGCTATCTCAAGCCGTTCAACAATCGTTATCATTTTGAGTAAGGGGTTTATAACTTTGTTTGCTATAAACTATTGGAATGTAAAAGCGGAAATAAAGACGACAAGCAATAGGGAATAAAAGCGTTGGGATCGGAGTTCGTCAAACTAGCCTCGAATATATTCTAATGATCAAGCATATGAATTCTAGCTTTTTAGAGAAATTATCACGTATCACTCGACAAAGTCATTCGTGTCCAAATGACGTCGTGAGATCGATCGTATCGTTTAATCTACGATTTCCCAATCTATTAAACGATACGAAAGCTTTACGTTCCGACACTTTGTGCGATTATCAAAATCCAATTCCATGTCTAGAATTTCTTATTTTGATAGAAGATTATTCTAAACCTAAATTCAAAAGTATTTGTCAATAGCAATTAAATCAAGCATAAGAATGAAAAGCAAGAATAACTTCAATTATCACATAAATTACTAGAATCATATATTTGCAAAATCAAAGATTACAACTAAGCTATATTGAGTACCTCCAATCCCAACAAGGGAAGGTTAGTTGATCATTGTCATGACAACTATACAAAAGTGGAAGGAAGATGAAGATCCAAAGCCAAGTTCTTGATTTCCCAAAGAGTCTTAGTTGATTCCACACTTCAATCACTCTTGCTCCTTGAATATCACCTCTCTTAGCCCTATTTTATGTCTAAAAATATATCCTAAAACTATTACAACAATATTCCAATATTGATACCATTCCTGTAAAAATGAGCTAAAAGGCTATATATAGAATCTGGATTTTCAAGGCTCGCTACAGCGATGAACTGGTCGCTGTAGCGATGGAAGGTTTCTTGGTCATTGGGTTTGCTCGACGTCAACCAAACGCGGTTTAAACCGCCTTTGGTCGCATAAGCCCTCATTAATCCAGATATATACTATGAATGCGACATAAGTCTTAAACACAAAATTCATATCATACAATGCAAGGCAATAACATAGTTAACAATGAACCACACCTAACACACTTCTTTGAAAGTAAATGAAGCAAATTGAAATCATGAAGTGAGGGTTTTGAACACACATCCGGAAAATCTGCTAACAACTTGATTAAGTTATGTGTCCATCCAAATATCATCTTAAAAAGCACAAAAGCATAGATCAAAAGGTCTTTGAGGGTTGTAACTTGGCTTGGTTTCCAAAAGAAATGTCATATGTGGGAAAAATTGAATTCAAAAGGCCAAGCATAGAGGAACATTCTTTCTATTTACACAACTTCCTCCAAAATCTCATTATCAACCCTTGGTGATAAACAAGTATTACTTTGATCTTGACAACTTTTTCTATTTATTGAATTTTTCTTTTTTTTTCTTTTCTTTTTCTTTTTCTTTCTTTTTTTCTTTCCTTTTTCTTTTTCTTTTCTTTCTCTTTTTCTTGTTGTCAAGATCAATTTTTCAAAGTTCACCATTATTTGACATACAATACCTCCCTTTTCTCCCCAACTTATTCAAAATAATACCCTAATTGAATGTTCCCTTATCATCAGGCAAGGGACAAATAGACATGATGGTTTAGGGTTCAACATGAACGTAAGTATCAGAATCCAATAGTGATTTAACTAAGAACTGGATTTTGAAAACTTGGGCAAATTCATTAAGCATTGTGCTTATGAATATTGACAGTTCATAGTTAAGGATTCTGATTCATTATGCTCAAATGGGGTTATCAGATACTCACTTCTCATTGGGTAGGCTTTTTGTGGTCAAGTGTTTCTTCTCATTTTCAAAAGAATGTCTTGATCATTTCTGTGCTTTCATACAATTAAAACAATTATCAGATTTAACATAAAACAACCGAGTGAAACAATGAATGCCGGTCTCCTGCATATATGTAAAGCACTTGAGAATTCCTCACATTTAGGCTAGTTCTAAGTGGTTCACATAATAAGTATGTTATCGCGGAGAACTGAATGAGATAAATTTTGTGCAAAGTACTTGTTTTAAATTCAAGTACACACCTAGAAAAGCAAGAAACAAGTACCTTAGCTTTGCGCAATCAAACAATTTCTATTATTATCATTATCATGCATCTGTTGGTGATTCACAAATCTCTAGCTCATTCAACATTATTGAACATAAATAAAAGTGCATAATTAAACATAAGTTTATCACAAGAAGTTAATGGGAGTTAGTGGAATTAAAATCTGTACTGACAGGTTTTTCTGTCATCGCTACAGCGAACCACCCATCGCTATTGCGAGCTCAGAGTCTGAAGGATCTTCAGACGCTGAATTAGAGTCTGAAGCTTCAGACTCTGAGGATCAGAAGCTGAAATTTTGAACTCGTCGCTACAGCGACGGAAGTGATCGCTATAGCGACCATGACAAAACACAGATTTTTTTTGAAAATTTAAATGTACCACATTCCCTTCATGTGAAAACTTTTATGAGGATTATAATAAAGCATAAATACTTACAAAATTGGGTTGCCTCCCAACAAGCGCTTGTTTTACGTCGTTAGCTCGACGCCTGTTTCATTAGGGTGGCCAAAATGAGACGGAACGCACATCAGCCTTTATATTCCTTTTCTTTAGGAGGAATTCCATGAACTTGAAGTAGAGCTGATGTGGAGTCCATATCCTCCCTAACCAGAGTTTGCTGAGCAAGGAACATATGTGGTCTATTACAAAATCAATTTCTGTCTTGCTCACTTTCATCCCCTTCTTTTCATAAGTTTCTTCCTTGTTAAGTAACTGTTGCTTTTTCTCTATATCCATCACTTCTTCACTATCAACAATTTTGGCCTCTTCAGAATCTGACCACTCTTGAGGAAATTCGCATTTGTGTGGTATCTTTATTTCTTCCACTAATTTCCTTATACCACATCCTTCAAACATTGTCTCTTCCTCACTTTCATCAACATCTTCTTCAATCTCTCCGAATTTAAGAGTGGATTGATTGTTGGTCTGAACATCCATGATTCTTGGTGAAAAATTTAGTTGAACTTGCAAAATTTTCAATTGGCTTGATAAAGCTCTCAATCTTTGGTTGGTATTTTGCATATTGATCATGGATTGTTGTATGAACATATTCAAAATATTTTCCATTGTTGACATTTGTTCATCTTCAGAAGGATATTGTTGATACTGTTGATATAGAAGTTGATATAATCATGATCAGCCATGATTTCGTTTATGCGGAGAATCTGAAACGAGTGTAACTAACAAGAAACTTTTCTTTGTATAACAAAGAGGGTTAATGCAAACAAAATTTAATAGTACAAAAGAGAAAAAGAATATTCACAAGATATATACAAATGCTCAAAACAATACAAATTGTTGCGATGCTTAAAATATCTAAACACCAGTCCCCGGCAACGGCGCCATTTTGTTTGTTGCAACAAAAGTAAGTATATTTTTATATCGTCTCCACAGGGACTAGTGTGCTATCTCAAGTCGTTCAACAATCATTATCATTTTGAGTAAGGGGTTTATAACTTTGTTTGCTATAAACTATTGGAATGTAAAAGCGGAAATAAAGACGACAAGCAATAGGGAATAAAAGCGTTGGGATCGGAGTTCGTCAAACTAGCCTCGAATATATTCTAATGATCAAGCATATGAATTCTAGCTTTTTAGAGAAATTATCACGTATCACTCGACAAAGTCATTCGGGTCCAAATGACGTCGTGAGATCGATCGTATCGTTTAATCGACGATTTCCCAATCTATTAAACCATACGAAAGCTTTACATTCCGACACTTTGTGCGATTATCAAAACCCAATTCCATGTCTAGAATTTCTTATTTTGATAGAAGATTTTTCTAAACCTAGATTCAAAAGTATTTGTCAATAGCAATTAAATCAAGCATAAGAATGAAAAGCAAGAATAACTTCAATTATCACATAAATTACTAGAATCATATATTTGCAAAATCAAAGATTACAACTAAGCTATATTGAGTACCTCCAATCCCAACAAGGGAAGGTTAGTTGATCATTGTCATGACAACTATACAAAAGTGGAAGGAAGATAAAGATCCAAAGCCAAGTTCTTGATTTCCCAAAGAGTCTTAGTTGATTCCACACTTCAATCATTCTTGCTCCATGAAGATCACCTCTCTTAGCCCTATTTTATGTCTAAAAATATATCCTATAACTATTACAACAATAATCCAATATTGATACCATTCCTGTAAAAATGAGCTGAAAGGCTATATATAGAATTTGGATTTTCAAGGCTCGCTACAGCGATGAGCTGGTCGCTGTAGCGATGGAAGTTTTCTTGGCCATTGGGTTTGCTCCACGTCAGCCAAACAGGGTTCAAACCGCCTTTGGTCGCTATAGCGACCAGTTCCATCGCTGCAGCGATGGAAACTTGATTTCTCCCTGCCTAGGCGCGCTGTAGCGATGGCACCTTGACAATTCTTCATGTTTCTTTGCTCAAATCATGTCCTGGCTTGCATTTTCCTGCACAAATGGATGGGGCAAGAAGTAAAAACATAATTTGGCATTTGATCAGTGATTATGAGCTTTTCCTATGATTACTTGCAAAACAAGTAACATAAAGTGCTTAAATTAAATATGCATTTTAACTAATTTATGGCACTTATCAATGGTGTGAATCGGTGAGAGAAAGTGAGTTACTGGCGGTGACATTTACTGCGGTCAGTTGTTGGTGAGGTGGTAGTTGCGGGGCGGCGTGATGTGTGTGAATTGGTGAGAGAAAGTGATTTTCCGGCGGTGGTAGTTACAGCGGCATGATTTAGGGATAGTGGGATTGAAAGAAAGAGGACCCGAGATTTATGTTGAATACAAAACATTGAATGTCATATAAAACATTAGTACCTTGGTGGTAAGAGTTGTGAATTGAAAGTGAAATTTTGGCAGTTAACTGGTTCTGAACTAAAAACAGAGTATGAAAAATAAAGTTCAGAAGCAGAAAAATAAAGTGCAGAAAGTAAAGAAACACAGTGAATTTGTTAACCCAGTTCGGTGCAAACTTCACCTACTCTGGGGGATACCAATCCAGGAAGGAAATCCACTACGAGGAATTAATCCTAAGACTCAAGACACAGACCCACTGTTCCCAGCCTAAGCAATCAATCTTCACTAGTCTGATTTCTACTTAGGAACCCACCTAAGTATTAGAACACTACTAACTTCCCAATTACTTAATCACACCCCAGTGATCAGCAACTTCTGAATAAACAACTCAAAATATGAAGACACCCTTCAAAAGAACAAAGACATCATTCGTACTTAAAAGCTTAGAATGATTTACAACTCAAACAATCTAAACCTACTCAAACAGATGAGTGGTGTACAAAAACAAAGCCTAAGCTTACACAGACTCTTATAATGTAAAATATAATTGACTCAATCAATTTCTTCAATGCAGCACGTCCTCAATATATAGGCTTCAGCAGCTTCTCATAATTCTGAACACAATCTTCAATTGATATAGTTCTGAAATACTTTGAAGCTCAAAAAGGAAACATATAATTCTGAATCAAATCAAGCAAAGATCCCTTTGAAATATATTCATTCATAAAACACGAAGCCAATCTTCAAAAGATTTTCACCAAAATTATCAGCCTTCTGAAAACTTCAGCATGAATAAATCTTCAATAAATCTACCAAAGATACGCACAGAAATAATCACAAAGAAAGCAGAAATCCAGCTTCTGAAAACAGCTTCTGAAGTTCAGCTTCTGAAGGTCAACGCTGGTCAACGTCTGAAGTTCAGCTTCTGAAGGTCAACGCTGGTCAACGTCTGAACAGTGCGTTTGAAGACCCTCCCAGCGTCTGATGAACAATTCAGAGTCTGAAGGTCATTTCTGCGTCTGAAGGCATTTTCAGCTTCTGAAACTTCTCAAATCCATTTTTCAGCTTCTGAAGGACCAAAATGACATATGAGGACGCTTGCTTGCATACTTTGATTTTGCCAAACATTTAGCCAACACATATATATCCAACAATCTCCCCCTTTGGCAAATTTTTGGCTAAAATCATATAAACCATAAAACTAAGTTCTTGACTCTTCACACATAAACAACCATGAAGAACCACACATAAATTCAAACAAATGCAGCAGAGTCAGCAGCGGATTAAAACACAAACAACTACAAAATACTCCCCCTGCAACAGACAACAACAGTTTCTGAGGAACAACAAGCTTCTCCCCCTGAAACACAACACTCAGGAACTCCCCCTGAACATAAACAGCTTCTGACAGGAAGCACACAAACTCAGGAACACTCCCCCTGAACAGCTCAGCTCAGCAATCATACAAATTTCTCCCCCTTTTTAGCCAAAAAAGTTTGCCAAAACACCAGCAAACACCAGGAGCAGATAAACAAAACACAGAACAGCAGAACAACTAACATCATCAACACTAGAAGCACAAAACTAAGCACAGCACAGACATCATACCAGATGTAACACCCATATAAGGATTGCCTAGGATCTTATACGAGTATTAAAATTTCGTACTGGATACATTAATTTACAATACTGAAAGTTAATTCAAAATATTACATCTCATAGTAATATTACATCCAAAGTTTATACAAACATCTCTCTGATACATGTACATCATAAGTACAACAACATATTACAGTTAGACAGTAAAACATATAAAATCAGCACGATCAGTACAAAGCTTTCTCCTTACCCTTGTTGCGTGCTGCCTGAGAACCTGCCTGTGAACCTGCACCAGAAGGAATGGGATGAGACATAATGTCTCAGTGAGCTCTACCCAACCTACTGTTGGCAACCACAGGGAACCTAGGGTCGCCATGCCTACCTTGGCAATCAAGGGGAAAAACTAGGATCGCCAAGTCTTATCTTTATCCACAAAGGATATAAATCTGTCTATAACTATAAATCTGCCTGTAACTATAACTCTGACTATAACTATGAAACATAATACGTATAAACAAATATTATGTTAGATGTTAGCGTTGAACAAACATTATTATCTGAGTTCATTTTACGGAGTGCATCCGGGTGGAGTAACCCCGAAGTACATCTCCCTATGACCCGATGAAAATTCCTATCTGAGGCTAATCACCGGACTCCTCTTTTAATTTGCATGTGGACAACCCTCTCGGTGAAGTCCCATCCGGTGTATCCCAGAGTCTGCTGAACATGCCTATGACTGTGATATACGTGTGGACTACCCTCTCAGAGAAGTCCCATCCGGCGAATCCCGGAGTCTGCTGAACACGCCTTTAACTGTAACATATAATTCTTTAACTTTACATATGCATTAATCATACATTCACAATCATATAACTCTTAACCTATAACTTATTATTCATGGCTTATCGTTCTCATAAGCCACTTACTTGGTCGTTGGAAACCAACTCTATAAGCTTATCTGAAGCTTCGAATGTCGAAACATTCCTATTACCCTTGTATTCTAAACTGAATACATCTATAATCTTGTTTACCTAATGTAGGTTCTTGACTTATCAAAGTCATATGCCTTCCTTAAGAGTTATCAACTCACATGTAATGGATTTATCCATCTAATCCTCCTACTCTTAATTCTTGTTTTCCTATCAAAGGATTCGACATATCATTATCATATGCCGCTATTAGGGCTTACCTATTCATTTAACCCTTGTTCTTGCATTTCCTTACATTGCGTATTCCTTGCTCCTATAATCTTTTAACCATTGGAAGCCTTTTTGGATGAGTTAAAATGGTGGTTAATGTTTCTAAAATGTTTCAAGAGAAAACGGTTGCGAAAAGCCATGCCTACGCGCACCAGAACACCCAAAACAGCTCAACTGTCATGAGCTGTTCTGGTTTGGTCGCTACAAGCGACAGCCTGGTCGCTACAAGCGATGGTAGGCAGACTCAAAATGTTGTCTGGTCGCTATAGCGACGGCTGGTCGCTGTAGCGACCATGACAGTACAGAACTTGTCCAAAAACGTGTTTTTCCACCATTTTTGCTCAACCAAAGTTACCCAAGCTTCCCAACCATGTTAGGAATGATATTCTATTACAAAATGATAGTTTTAAACATATATGAGCAAGGAATTAGCAAGCAAGGAATTAGGGTAAAATACTATAACTTAGCATGAAATTGCAAAACTCATGTAACTCACTCTAGGTGGGTTCTAAAACCCTAGAGAGCTCACCTAAAGCTGGTAATAAGCTGGCTAAGCTTCAAATCCAAAAACCTCCACTTGTGAAATCTTCCTTTCCTTGGTTTTCCTTAGCTTTCTCTTGCTCCAAGTTTTCCCCAAAACTATGCTTGCTTGAATTACAAGAGTCTAGGAAGAAGTTTGATGGATTAAGGAGTGATGATGATGATGGGCGATTTCTAGAGAGAGGGGGAAGGAAATCAGATTTCTTGAGAGAGGAAAATGAATGATAAATATGAATTAAACTCATATTTATCCTATTTGGTCCTTATCTCAATATTTACCATTTTACCATTCCATTCGTTTAATTCCTGTAATACTGTTAAAAGTCATGCTTGAGCGGGATATTACACTCTACCCCCCTTAAAAGAAATTTCGTCCTCAAAATTTAGAAATTACCTGTAAATAGATGCGGATAGCTTTCCTGCATCTCTGATTCCAATTCCCATGTAGCTTCACCGTAGGGAGAACCTTTCCATATAACTTTAACAATTGGAATCTCTTTGTTCCTCAATGACTTGACATCACGTTCAATAATCCGTTCTGGTCCTGGCCGAAACATCAAATCCGATCTTAAGTCGATGGTTTCCAACTCTACTAGTTGAAAAGGATCTGGAATGAACTTCCTTAACTGAGAAACATGGAAAACATCATGTAATCCTGACATAGCCGGTGGCAGAGCCAATTGATAAGCTGATGGACCGACAAGTTTAAGTATTTGAAATGGCCCAATAAATCTTGGACTCAATTTCTTTGTCCTGTAAACACCTCATAATCCCAACTTAGGGGTAATCTTCAGGAAAACATGATCTCCCACTTCGAACTCTAGTGGTCTTCGCCTCTTGTCCGCATAACTCTTCTGGCGACTCTGGGCAGTTCTGATTTTATCCTGAATGGATTTAATCTTTAAAGTGGTCTCCTGAATAATCTCAGGTCCCAGAATACTTTTATCTCCAACCTCTGACCAACAAAGTGGTGTCCTACATCTTCTGCCATACAATGCCTCATAAGGTGCCATTCCAATACTAGAATGGTAACTGTTATTATAAGCAAATTCAATTCAGGGCAGATGATTATTCCAACTTCCTCCATCCTCTAAAATGCATGCATGTAGCATATCCTCTAATGTCTGAATAGTTCTCTCAGATTAACCGTCTGTTTGAGGATGATGGGACGTACTCATCTTTAACCTCGTTCCTAGGGCCCTCTGAAAAGCTTTCCAAAAGTGAGAGGTAAAAATAGGATCTCTATCTGAAACAATACCAGTTGGAACACCATGCAGTTTCACAATCTTTGCAATGAACAACTTTGCATACTGAGCAGCTTTGTACGTAGTTCTAACCGGTAAAAAGTGAGCAGACTTGGTTAACCGGTCGACAACTACCCAAATTGAATCATGTCCTCGTTGAGTTCGAGGTAACCCTGTTACAAAATCCATAGATATCTCTTCCCATTTCCACTGAGGGATTTCCAATGGTACTAGCATCCCTGCAGGCCTCTGGTGTTCAATCTTTACTTGTTGACACACAATACATCGCGATACAAATTCACAATATCGGTCTTCATCCCAGGCCACCAATAATCCTTCTTTAAATCTTGATACATTTTAGTGGTACCTGGGTGGATACTTTAAATCAAAATCAAAATCTTTTAAGTACTCCATCCATCTTCTCTGCCTCATGTTCAATTCCCGTTGATCGAACAAATACTTTAAACTTTTGTGGTCACTGAACAAATCGAACTGTGCTCCATATAAATGGTGCCGCCATACTTTCAAAGCAAAAACTATAGCTGCCAACTCAAGGTCATGAGTAGGGTAATTCTCCTCATGAGATTTAAGTTGCCGAGAAGCATAAGCTATTACATTCCCTTCCTGCATGAGCACACTACCCAGCCCTTTAGAGGACGCATCACAATATACCACATATTTCTTCTCGGGATCCGGTATTGCTAGCACTGGGGCCTTGGATAATTTCTCCCTCAAAGTCCGGAAACTTTCCTCACAATCTTCGTCCCAGACAAAAGGCACATCTTTCCTCGTGAGACGTGTCAAAGGCAACGCAATCTGTGAAAACCTCATAATAAACCTTCAGTAGTAACCTGCTAAACCCAGAAAACTCCGAACTTCGGTTACATTCACTGGTCTGGCCCAATTAAGGACAGCTTCGACTTTAGATGAGTCTACTGACACTCCTCCTTTAGAGATAACATGACCCAAAAACTGGATTTCCGACAACCAAAATTCACATTTGCTGAATTTTGCATACAACTGATTTTCTCTGAGAATGTCCAAAACAATTCCCAGATGCTGGACATGTTCCTGTGGGTCCTTTGAATAAATCAAAATATCATCAATGAAGATTACCACAAACTGATCCAGATAAGGCTGGAAAATTCTATTCATGTAGTCCATAAACACTGCTGGAGCATTAGTCACTCCAAAAGGCATAACTAGAAATTCATAATGTCCGTAACGTGTTCTGAACGCCGTCTTGGACACATCTGACGATTTGATGCGAATCTGGTGATATCCTGATCTGAGATCAATTTTTGAAAATACTGATGCTCCTTTGAGCTGATCCAAAAGATCATCAATCCTTGGAAGTGGATACTTATTCTTAATTGTCACTTTATTCAGCCGGCGGTAGTCGATACACAATCTCATACTACCATCCTTCTTCTTAACCAACAACACTGGTGCACCCCAAGGTGACACACTGGGCCTGATAAAATGTTTCTGAATTAAGTCTTCTAACTGAGACTTCAATTCCTTAAGATCTGACGGTGACATTCTATACGGCGCCACGGATACTGGCTCCGATCCTGGGATAAGATCAATAGAAAACTCAACTTCTCGTTCTGGGGGTAAATTGATTATCTCGGAAGGAAAAACATCTAGATAATCACTGACAACTGGAATGTCACTGGGACTCAACTCTGATTCTGAAGTCACAGTAACTATTATATAAAAACCCCTATCCTGAGCACACATAAGCTGGGTAAGCTGATGAGTGCGATTTATTAATTCTGATAAAGCCACACCTTCAGTCGTATCATTTGTAGGCATAAAAATACACTTTTCCGCACAGCCAATGTACACATGATTAGCAGAAAGTCAATCCATTCCTAGGATCACATCAAGTTGTATCATGGGAAGACACACCAAATCTATGTAGTATGTCTTGCTAGATACAGTGATCGGGCAATTCTCACATATAAATCTAGCTACTACTCGACCTTCCGTAGCGGTAGATACCGTCATAGGAGGAATCAATGGTGACATAGATAACTGTAGTGTTTCTACACACTTGTATGAAATAAAGGAACATGTTGCACCACAATCAAAAAGTACTTTAACTGGATTCTGGCCTAGATAACACATAACAGCAATTAGATCTTCATTGGCCAAAGCCATCTGGCCATCAAGGGAATACACCCTGTCTTTACTTGTAGTAGTACCTTCAGCTCCACTCTTACTCTTTTTTTCTGGATAATTTGCCAAAACGTGCCTCGACAGCCTACACCCAAAACACACACCTGTACGCCTCATGCATTCACTGTAATGTAATTTCCCACAGTATTTACAAGTGGCACTCGCCTTTGGTGAAAACGACTTTTTGCCCCTCTTAGGAGAGCCCTTAGGCTTATTCTCATGGTACCTATCTTGAAACTTGCCCTTTCTCTTTTCAAATAATGCAGCTTTCTCTTTAGCGGTCTTGGCAAAACCCGCTTCAGCAACCATGTTGTCGTGAACCATCTCATCATAGCTGGTATTTCTTTGAAGGCTCACTGCTGTATCAATTTCACCTCTCAACCCACGCCTATACTGGTTCATCTTCCAGTTCTCATTACCGGCATACTCATTGTGGGTGGAGTAATATGACAACTCTTCAAACTTTTTAGTAAACTCAGTGACTGACATGCCACCTTGTTTCAATTCAAGGAACTCTTGTTCTTTCTTTACTTTATATGACATCGATATATACTTCTCTAGTATTGCTTTCCTTGAAGTTAACCCAATTTATCTCAATGTCATTTGCTATCATTCTACGCTGAGCAGTTTCCCACCAATCTTCTGCTGCGCCTCTGAACTGATTAGTAGCTAACAATACCTTATTTTCTTCTGGGCACTCCGCCATCCGGAACACTTTCTCAATCTGTTTTAGCCATCTCTTGGCTTCCGGAGGTTCACCTTCTCCATTAAATTCAGGAGGGTGGTTTCTATTAAATTCCCAGAAAGACGGATTTGCCACGACTAGTGGTGGTGGAGGCTGCTGCTGAGCACCTTGCCCTTGGTGCATCATCTCCATCATCTCATGCTGTGATTGGGCCTGTTGTTGGGCTTGCTGCTGCATCATAAGCATCATCTGTTGATGCTGTAATGCAGTCTGAGCTTGCTGTTCCTGATACTGTTGTTGCAACGCCTGCTGCTGTTGCATCAGTTGAGCCCAAAAATTCATATTAGGATCTCCTCTGGCTTCCTCAGCATTGGCCTGATTTACTCTAGGCCTTCCAGGACCTCTTCTCCTCCCGGACATCTTATCCTAACTGTCATACACAAGTCAAAGTGATCAGTTTCAACCAGATATAACATTTAGAATAATGTCCTGGATCCAAGAGATCCACAAACTTGGATTGTATTTTAATGACCCAAGGCACGGTCTGAATCGACTTGCTCTGATACCAAATTGTAACACCCATATAAGGATTGCCTAGGATCTTATACGAGTATTAAAATTTTGTACTAGATACATCAATTTACAATACTGAAAGTTAATTCAGAATATTACATCTCATAGTAATATTACATCCAAAGTTTATACAAACATCTCTCTGATATATGTACATCATAAGTACAACAACATATTACAGTTAAACTGTAAAACATATAAAATCAGCACGATCAGTCCAAAGCTTTCTCCTTACCCTTGTTGCGTGCTGCCTGAGAACCTGCCTGTGAACCTGCACCAGAAGGAATGGGATGAGACATAATGTCTCAGTGAGCTCTACCCAACCTACTGTTGGCAACCACAGGGAACCTAGGGTCGCCATGCCTACCTTGGCAATCAAGTGGAAAAACTAGGATCGCCAAGTCTTATCTTTATCCACAAAGGATATAAATTTGTCTATAACTATAAATCTGCCTGTAACTATAACTCTGACTATAACTATGAAACATAATACGTATAAACAAATATTATGTTAGATGTTAGCGTTGAACAAACATTATTATCTGAGTTCATTTTACGGAGTGCATCCGGGTGGAGTAACCCCGAAGTACATCTCCCTATGACCCGGTGTAAATTCCTATCTGAGGCTAATCACCAGATTCCTCTTTTAATTTGCATGTGGACAACCCTCTCGGTGAAGTCCCATCCGGCGTATCCCGGAGTCTGCTGAACATGCCTATGACTGTGATATACGTGTGGACAACCCTCTCGGAGAAGTCCCATCCGGCAAATCCTGGAGTCTGCTGAACAACCCTTTAACTGTAACATATAATTCTTTAACTTTTACATATGCATTAATCATACATTCACAATCATATAAATCTTAACCTATAACTTATTATTCATGGCTTATCGTTCTCATAAGCCACTTACTTGGTCGTTGGAAACCAACTCTATAAGCTTATCTGAAGCTTTGAATGTCGAAACATTCCTATTACCCATGTATTCTAAACTGAATACATATATAATCTTGTTTACGTAATGTAGGTTCTTGACTTATCAAAGTCGTATGCCTTCCTTAAGAGTTATCAACTCACATGTAATGGATTTATCCATCTAATCCTCCTACTCTTAATTCTTGTTTTCCTATCAAAGGATTCGACATATCGTTATCATATGCCGCTATTAGGGCTTACCTATTCATTTAACCCTTGTTCTTGCATTTCCTTTCATTGCGTATTCCTTGCTCCTATAATCTTTTAACCATTGGAAGCCTTTTTGGATGAGTTAAAATGGTGGTTAATGTTTCTAAAATGTTGCAAGAGAAAACGGTTGCGAAAAGCCATGCCTACGCGCACCAGAACACCCAAAACAGCTCAACTGTCATGAGCTGTTCTGGTTTGGTCGATACAAGCGACAGCCTGGTCGCTACAAGCGATGGTAGGCAGACTCAAAATGCTGTCTGGTCGCTGTAGCGACCATGACAGTACAGAACTTGTCCAAAAACGTGTTTTTCCACCATTTTTGCTCAACCAAAGTTACCCAAGCTTCCCAACCATGTTAGGAATGATTTTCTATTACAAAATGATAGTTTTAAACATATATGAGCAAGGAATTAGGGTAAAATACTATAACTGAGCATGAAATTGCAAAACTCATGTAACTCACTCTAGGTGGGTTCTAAAACCCTAAAGAGCTCACCTAAAGCTGGTAATAAGCTGGCTAAGCTTCAAATCCAAAAACCTCCACTTCTGAAATCTTCCTTTCCTTGGTTTTCCTTAGCTTTCTCTTGCTCCAAGTTTTCCCCAAAACTATGCTTGCTTGAATTACAAGAGTCTAGGAAGAAGTTTGATGGATTAAGGAGTGATGATGATGATGGGCGATTTCTAGAGAGAGGGGGAAGGAAATCAGATTTCTTGAGAGAGGAAAATGAATGATAAATATGAATTAAACTCATATTTATCCTATTTGGTCCTTATCTCAATATTTACCATTTTGCCATTCCATTCGTTTAATTCCTGTAATACTGTTAAAAGTCATGCTTGAGCGGGATATTACGCCAGAAATACACAGAGAAAACCAGAACACCAGTCACCAACTAGCCAGTCTTCAGACTCAGCATCATAAATTGCTTAGTCTTCATTAGACACAATCATCAGATGCTGCTCAATTGATATGTGCCTCAGACACATTCAGAACCTTCTTCCCAGCTATCTTCTTCTCAAAATCAGCAACTCTTTTCTGAACACAGGACATAACATCTTCAGACTCACAAGAATCAAGTGCCTTTTGAACAGGAATAGGAGCTAACACTTTGCTCCTGATTTTAGATGAACCATCACCAGAACTCATCTGTGCTACAGGAATGGGCTTGCTGTCATCAGCAACAGCCTTTTCTTTTCCTTTGTTCAGCCTCTGAGCAACACCTTCACACTTTGGTCTCCATTCTTTCTTGATTTTGCTTTTATTCACAGCTGGTTCAGTTTTTCTGTGTTGAAAATGCTTGGGATAACCATGCAACTTGTAACAAAAAGGTTTAATGTGACCCTTTTTACCACAATGACGACAAACCCAAGGATGAAAAACTTTCTTGTTTTTAGAATCCTGAGGTTTGTTCTTAGGTTTTCTCATCAGTGGAACATGAGAATCAGCAGCAGGTATGCACCTCATAGCAGGATTTTGCTTTTTGATATTCAGGTTCTGATCAACAAATCCAATGCCATTTGGTTTTCCTTGATTCTGATTCTCCAGAATCTCTTCCAGCACATCAGTAGCAGAATTCAACATTCTAACTTGCTTTTTCATCTGATCAAGTTGTGAATTCAGTTGAATTACCTCATTACTGAGAACAGAAATCTTCTCTAAGTGTTCACCCCTCTCAATCTGAAGTTGAGTATTAATTTTCTTCTATTCTTCCATCTGCTTGCACACTTCATCAAATTGACATTGCAACTTCCTGCAAAACTCAGCAGGATTTTTGTGATAGGCAGCCAGATCTTCACAGGATGATTCTCCATCACTTGACTCAGATTCTGAACAAGTTTCTGACCCCATAGCTTCATCATCAGGGATGCATCTTCCAGTAAAAGCAGCAACATGCTTAGCAGACTTACTCTCCACATCTCCATCTGAATCCTCTTCATCAGACCAAGTCACAGTCAGACTCTTCTTCTGTTTCTTGAGATAAGTAGGGCATTCTGACTTGACATGTACATAGCCTTCACACTCAAAGCACTGAACTCTCTTTGACTGATTGCTCTAGTCATCAGTTCTTGTTTTCTGCTTCAGAAACTTCTTGAATTGTTTACTCAGCAGCACAAGAGCTTCTGATGAGCTATCATCATCCACACATTCAGTATCAGCAACAAATGCAACACTTTTACCCTTCTTATCAGTTCTGCTTATTTCAAATTTTTGAAGAGAACCTATTAATTCTTCAACCTTCATGCTGGATATGTCATGTGCTTCTTCAATAGCAGTCACCTTCATATCAAACCTCTTGGGTAGGGATCTGAGAATTTTCCTTACAAGCTTCTCATCTGAAACTTTTTCTCCAAGAGATTCAAAAGAGTTTGCCATGTCCAGAACGTTCATGTAAAAGCTTTGTATATTTTCATCTTCCAGCATTCTGAGATTTTCAAATTTAGTGGTCAGAAGCTGAAGTCTAGACAGCTTTACTTTTGAGGTGCCTTCATGAGTAGTCTTGAGTATCTCCCAGGCATCCTTGGCAATTGTACACTGCTTGATCATCCTGAATACATTCTTGTCCACTCCATTGAATATTGCATTCAGGGCTTTGGAGTTTACAAGTGACAGAGCATCTTCATCATTGGTCCAATCTTCCTCTGGTTTTAAAACACCTGTCATGTTACCATCTTTG
Source organism: Medicago ruthenica (assembly GCA_018208015.1). Lineage (NCBI taxonomy): Eukaryota > Viridiplantae > Streptophyta > Magnoliopsida > Fabales > Fabaceae > Medicago > Medicago ruthenica. The sequence goes on from CM031376.1 coordinate 84,946,583, forward strand.
TCAGTCATAACTGGATGTTCCCAACCCTTCAGAACAGCTTTCCAGGTCTTGCTATCAATAGATTTAAGGAAAGCAGTCATGTGTGATTTCCAATAATCATAATTGGTCCCATCCAGCAGGGGTGGCCTGTTAACAAATCCTCCTTATCTCTCCATAAAGCCAGAAATTATCTTCCCTGGAGCTCACCCAAATACAGGCAGGGTGCCTATTCTGATGCCAATTTAAATTCTGGCAGTTAACTGGTTCTGAACTAAAAACAAAGTATGAAAAATAAAGTTCAGAAGCAGAAAAATAAAGTGCAGAAAGTAAAGAAACACAATGAATTTGTTAACCCAGTTCGGTGCAAACTTCACCTACTCTGGGGGATACCAATCCAGGAAGGAAATCCACTACGAGGAATTAATCCTAAGACTCAAGACACAGACCCCCTGTTGCCAGCCTAAGCAATCAATCTCCACTAGTCTGATTTCTACTTAGGAACCCACCTAAGTATTAGAACACTACTAACTTCCCAATTACTTAATCACACCCCAGTGATCAGCAACTTCTGAATAAACAACTCAAAATATGAAGACACCCTTCAAAAGAACAAAGACATCATTCGTACTTAAAAGCTTAGAATGATTTACAATTCAAACAATCTAAACCTACTCAAACAGATGAATGGTGTACAAAAACAAAGCCTAAGCTTACACATACTCTTATAATGTAAACTGTAATTGACTCAATCAATTTCTTCAATGCAGTACATCCTCAATATATAGGCATCAGCAGCTTCTCATAATTCTGAACACAATCTTCAATTGATATAGTTCTGAAATACTTTGAAGCTCAAAAAGGAAACATATAATTCTGAATCAAATCAAGCAAAGATCCCTTTGAAATATATTCATTCATAAAACACGAAGCCAATCTTCAAAAGATTTTCACCAAAATTATCAGCCTTCTGAAAACTTCAGCATGAATAAATCTTCAATAAATCTACCAAAGATACACACATAAATAATCACAAAGAAAGCAGAAATCCAGCTTCTGAAAACAGCTTCTGAAGGCCAACGCTGGTCAACGTCTGAAGTTCAGCTTCTGAAGGTCAACGCTGGTCAACGTCTGAACAGTGCGTCTGAAGACCCTCCCAGCGTCTGATGAACAGTTCAGAGTCTGAAGGTCATTTCTGCGTCTGAAGGCATTTTCAGCTTCTGAAACTTCTCAAATCCATTTTTCAGCTTCTGAAGGACCAAAATGACATCTGAGGACGCTTGCTTGCATACTTTGATTTTGCCAAACATTTAGCCAACACATATATATCCAACAGAAAGTATGTGGTACCTGGTTCGATCCCCATCAGGAGTTTTTTTCGTAACTTTTTTTCAGAACTAAAAATTAGGGCTAATCATTAGGGTTAGGATAATTAAAAAGAACCGTTAATAATGAAAAGAAACTGCTATCAAAAAAGGAATTACAATGACGTTAGTGACTTTTAAAAATAATAACATTTTCATGTGCTACATGATTCAATTCGCGAGTGAGAAATAATTTAGGCATTGTGAGATTGAAAGAAAGAGGACCCGAGATTTGTGTTGGATACATAACATTGAAGCAATCACATGTCATAAAAAACATCAATACCTTGGTGGTAGGAGTTGTGAATTGGAAGCATGTGGTACCGGGTTCGATTCCCACCAGGTGTTTTTATCATAAATTTTTTTTCAGAACAAAAAATTGGGTTATGGCAACACTACTTAACATTTAGTATTATAAATATTGCTCTTCTCCCATAAAAATTGCTCATTCCCAAACAAACTGACCAAATACCCCCCGCGTGAGTTAACTCACGCTGTGTACATATTATTACATTACATCACTAAAACATAAATATTATTACACACACCCTAAATATTATTACATTACATTGTAATTCATTACATTCAACAATGATTATTATAACATAAATTAAGGAATTTTTTTTAAAAAAATCGTTTAATCATAATGACCAATCTTATTGGGGTAGGGGGCCGGTAGACGAACCCGCCATAACCACCTCTACCGCTAGCGGGAAAACACATTTAGGCCGAATTTTTGTCGATTAATCATAATGATCCTAACAAGACTCAAAAATTCCCTTGTCGATTAATATAATGATCTCAATTGCCGTCATAAAAAAACAACATAAGATCATTATGATTTATCGACGAAGGAATTTGAGGTCGTTTACGCCTATAGTAACAAAACTTAAAAAAAAATATTTTAGAGAAGAGATGGGAGATGGGAGAATAATTGAGAAGAAATGAGAATGAGAAAAAATGAAAGAAAATGTTTCAATTTATAGATTTTTTGCTTGAATTCTATTGGTCGAAGGAAGTAACTACTCCTCCCTGATTGACCATCATCCAAATTCATTAAAATGCAACATTACAGACACAAATTCAAACATGTTACACTATTACACGTTAATAAATATTACACTTCAATGGATCGAACACAAAGATGTAAAATGTTATTTTGAACCAATAACCTAAACATGTAACCTACATCGAAATCATTACGGATAATATCTGGATAATAAACCGTCTTCCTCCTTATCCTACCCCAAGTCCACGCATGGCACCTGTACAAATACATTTGATGTTCTTCGATTTTCACCTAGACGGACAAAATATGTGTCAAGTTGTGCCTTCAAATTATCCAACTTGTCTGTTGGGGTTAAATAGACCTTAACCGTCTTCTTCACTTGGGAGTATCAGACATGAGCTTTAACTTTGTCTTGGGACATGTTTCACTTCACAAAATAAATAAATAGTTGAATAATTAGAGACATAATTTTATAAAATGCGAGCAATAAAAATAACGAATAAAAATGTTTTATCCATCACAAAAAATGTTATATATTTATATAATCTTATTTACATATTAGCCACAAAAATTGGCATTACATAATCGACCGACCACAAAAAAAAAATGTCGGTGTAAAATCGACAAAAAAAGGACGAACACCGACTAAAAAGTGTCGTAGCCTATCTAACTAGCTAGTGATAGCGCATAATCTTCATCTTCTTCTATTACTTCAAATTCTCCTTTTGGTTTTTCCGGAGTGGGAGTGTCGCAATATATTGGATTGAGTTGATATATTGGTTTTTTCGGCGGCTCCAGCTCCTTAGGCATGAGGTCTTTGAACAAAGCTTGTGTACCCATAAATGCAAACTCCCATTGCTCCGCCATACCAATCTTGTGAATCTTCCACTCCATACAAGGCGGTGGTAATGGACAACCGTCTTTCAAATAAACATGAAGAAAGTGGCTGAGACTTAAGCCAAGACACAAGATGTGGGAATGTGGGTTAAGTTGTGGAGCACCTCGGATTGAGAAATATGTCTCAGATATACCTCTTTCCGCCGAAACCAATTCAACAGCGACTCTATGGTAACAAGTTGCAACAATGTGATCCATATCCGGTAATGTCAACCACTTATCTTCGTATGCAATTCCACCACTATTTAATGGAGGGTGTAAACCATTCAAAATATATTGAAAACGCTTCTCCGAACAAAATATCGGCAAATAGTCACTCTTATTATTTTTCAACTCTTGAATAAGTGCACTACGAACCAATACATGATATTCCTCATCCATGCCCATGTGTCTAGTTATGACCCGGAATCCACAATTACCATCTCCTTTAACATTCACAATATTTTCGATGAAAGGTTTGATGATCTTTGGGAATTGTGTTATGTATGGTAAACCTGGAATATACAGATTCGGGTGTCTAGTAGAGGTTGAAGCTTGTGAGCGGGATGAATTTCCTAAACGTGCGCTTTTCCTTTTTGCAAATGTTGTCTTGGCATGTGAAGATTGACTATCGGGATTTTGAGAATCAACACGCTCTCATGTAGAGAGGATTCGACACGTGGATGACTATTTCGGTGTAGACCTCGTCCTTTTAGGTGCTCCCTTAGTTACCACCTTTCTTAGAGGTGTAGACAACATTGTGTCTTCCGAAAATGCAAGTTGACACATCACCTGTTTGATGTGGAGTTTCATCTTGTAATGAGCTTTTTTGAGCCGTTCTTGAATGCCATTCCACTCCTCCATCACCAAAAAGTCATCATCAACATCTTCTCCACATACGCTTAACCTTTGCCAATGAGGTTCTATTTCATCCAATCGAATAAGCAATTTTTCTTTTCTCTTCATGGAAATAATACATGCACAAGGCAAGCCGTATGATGTCTTTTGAACACAACCACAATCTTTCTTGGCAAACCTGAATGTCTTTGAACGGTTTGCTTCGTCAAAGATAAAGCACAATGCGGGTCTAGATACATAACCCTCCAACTAGGAGTACAAAAAGTCTCCTTTGTATCTATGTTCAAAGACGGTACGGCTCCTCCCAAAACTTGCTTGTATCTCGGACAATTGGATAGCTAACATCTTGTCTATTTCATCCCAACATGATGTCAAATCTCCCACACTACTCCTCAAATATTTTTTTCAATTTTCCATTAGCCGATTCAACAATGTTGGTGGTTCTACAACCAAGATGCAAGAATTTATCCGTCCATTGTGGTTTGAACATAGTCAAAGAATTTTGCATATGGTTTGCATACATCTTTGAATCGCATTACCACACTTGCATATGCATCCTCCGTAGGAGATTCAACCAAATCTCTCCAAGCATCCATGATTTTGTCAACAATTTCACTTGCCTTCGCCTCTTTCACTTCCTTCACTTCCTTCACTTCTTTTCCATCAACTTTGACATCCTTCGGCTTCGCTTTGACTCTACAATCCGTGATGCACTTAGCCCTTACATTCTTCCCAATATGAAAATAACAAAGTAAAGCGGGTGTTTTGGGGAGAACTTTGACAACGACATTCATCAAAGCATTGTCCGGGTCTGTGACAACCACCTTAGGCATGTTGAGTTTTGACGATAAAAGACTAACCAACATCTCAAGTGCCCAAGTAAAGTTGTCCTCTTTTCCGGAGGCAAGAAAGGCAAAACCAACCGAATATGTCATGGTGGTAGAGGTGACACCAACAATCTCAAATAATGGCATTCTATACAGGTTGGTTTTGTAAGTGGAATCCATGACCTAAACGGTCGGAAAAGTGTTAAGCATATTAATTGACTCAGGATGAGCAAAAAATATGTCTTCAAGAATTGTTTCCTCACTATTTGCTCTTGTGAAATAGACGTATTTATGCTCCTCCAACTTCGATATCAAGAATTGCATCTCCGTCTTGTCACCTCTTATCCCTTTTCGCCATCTTGTACGCGCATTGTACACTTATTTTATAACCGTCACACTTTCTTGGTTTTTTTGCCTTTAAATCCGTTAAAATATTCCTAGGCAACGCCAAGCTCTTTGTCATGTCGATTACCCTCTTCTTCTCATCCTCTTTAAGTCATCCAGCAAGAAGGTGGCCGCCTACTTTTGGCTCCAACTCATGGTTGTGAATTCCACAAAGCATGGCCAACCACCAATCACTTGATTTCTTCTCAAAGAAACCACGCAATCTAAACGGGCAATCACATTTCCTTGAGCCTGTGCCTTCAAGCTTCAACTTCTTATTCGTCTTCGGTGGTTTGTATACACCACTCCTTTCACATTGCAAAGTCACCATTGGATTCTTTATACTAGATTTATCTATAGATATAGTAAATCCAGCCCTTGCCGCTTGTCGACGAACCCAGCCAAGCAACTCATCTCGCTCTCGCCATCTTTCCTTTGTTAAAAAAAAATGAGGAGGTGTTTACTTCATAACCGCGAGGCTTGGCAAAATCGGTAGGTACCGGTATAGGTTTTTCTTCAATGTGAGCTTGAAATGGAATTTTGACTTTAAGCTTCACATCAACGGTTGGTTTGACATCAATGGAAGCTTCGCTTAAAGCTTCATGAATGGCAGGTTTCGGCTCAACGTCATCATCCACCATATTATCAACCATCACTATGTCTATTGAATAGAAAAATAACACGCAAAAAAATATAAATAACTTGCGCAACAAGCTAAGAAAGAAAAATAAAATTGGCGCAAAATTTCAAATACTGGGCACTAACGTGACTTAAGTCACGCTGAGCTAACACCTCCGTGAGTTAACTCACGCAGAGCTCCAGCGTGAGTTAAGTCACGCCCAAGTCGTGTACCAGACTAGTTAACATAGCTCAATAACCAGCAAAATCAAGAGAGGTTAGATGATACATTACCTGATCTTTGACGTTTGATGAGCGTAGAAACTTCCTTCGTGACGATTCACAATGATTTTGGATCAAGATTTTTACCCAAAAATTTGCACTTTTGGTTTTTTTTGTAGGTGAAGAGTGAAAGAAAACTTGGTTTGAAGTTGGAACTGTTGGGTTTTGTCCCAAAACAGTAATGCATTGCAGCGTGAGTTAACTTAAGCTGGAAAGCAACATGACTTAACTCACGCAGAAGCTTTCGAACGTGAGTTAAGTCACACATGGATATTTTCGTCTTTTTCTTTGGGAGAGAGCAAATTTGTTTGTGGGAAGAGCAATTTTCAACATTTAATATTATAAAGATTGGACTAGGGTTACTCACTCTAATAGACTTAGTCACATTTCATCACTTAATTATTTCTCTACACTTTTACTTCACTTAAACCTCCCACTTTACTATCTCTCCACCATTCTCTAAATTCAAATTTCTAACTTCTAACATATTACAAAAATGTCACTAACCCTCAAAATTACCAAAATTCCCTTAATCACCCAAAATCCACTAAATCACCAAAATAAACATTTGATAAATATAATAAACGTATAATAATAAATAAAATCTAATACTAAAAATCGGGTTGTTACAAGTGGCCCACTAACTTAATTTGTTTAAGGGAACTTAATTATTTTCTTATAAAATTCATCAAACAATTTTAATTTTGTTCCATTAAAAGTTAAGTATTGCCCTCACATAGACATGCACGTTATGTTATCATCGTCATACTATAAATTGGGGGTTGGTTACACCAATCAAACTTTGAAGATCCGTCCTTGTTACTGTATAGGGTAATAGGGTATATAAATACAACCATCAAAGTTTCAAAGCCTTCATCAAAAAATTTCCACGAAGCATTCATCCAAGGACCATGAATGTATTAATTTCCTTTAATTTCTTTGATGAATGAAGGAAACCACATAGCTCTTTTTTTTTTTTAAACCGGCTTATCCTTGAGCCTTGTGGAACTAAAATAGATTGCAAACTCTCTTTAAGAGTTTTAACCTGCTACAGGCATGTTTTGTAAAAGAAAAAAAGATGAATTCGTTAAAAAGTGTTTTAAATAGTAATATTTATTTTTGGACCGGTTCAATATTAGACGTCCCCTAAAAACAGTTCAAAAATGGTTCTTTAATTCTTAACACCATCATCTTTCCAATCTCCAGTGGTGAGTTTTTCCTCATGTTTTCATCACCAAATCTAGTTGTGTTCTGCCTCTGTCCCGTTTTCATCAAACCCACACTCGGATTCGTTCCGTTTTCAACACGAACTTCAAAACGTGATGAACCTAGTTGGGTCCCAAACTCAACAAAACATGATGAAACTCGAACCGTGTTCCGCATCTGTCCAGTTTTCATCTTCGTAATATTGTTAACAAGGTTGGATTGCTAGAAGGCTGAGGTTTGCTAGAAGGAGAGTTGGATTGTTAACAAAGTTTTTTTTTTCCATGGTGTTGAAGTTTTGATTGTGGTGATGATGAGGAGCGTGTGGACTATTTTTATTTTTAAAGGTGTTATTGTTTTTAGAGGAGCATTGTATTTGGTGTCCTGGGAAGCAAGGATCAGAAACTCACCTCTTTGTTAAGTGTGGCTACACGAGCACTGTTTGGTAAAATATTTTTAAGAAAATTGTTTTTCCCATTTTAAAGAAAGTTAAAACACACCAGTAATTTACGTTTTTACCCCGGCGGCAGTTTGTTGCCGATAGAAAGGATCCGGCGGTAGCTAACTGCCGATGGGAAGGAAGCCAGCGGCAGTTAGTTGCCGCCGTCCCCATCGGCAGCTAAATGCCGCTACGATCAGTACTTATGAAGTTCAGCACCCAGAACCTTCAACTTCATCTCTTCAATCTCTAAAAACTCTCTCAAATCTTCCAAAAATCTCAAAATTTTCAACCTCAAATCAACCAACACTCCAATAACAAGTAAGTTTTCATAATCAAGTTCATTGTCATTTTATGCTTTTATGTTACATTTATTATCTTAATTTTTTTTTTTTTTTAGTTTTAGACTTTGTTTAATTTTTGATTTTTTTTGGCAAGAAATGATAGATTGTTTACATGGAAATGACTTATGTTCCTTAAATGTTTAGATCTTTGCATGTTTATGTTGTAATTTTTAGCTTTAGGGTTTATGTATAATTTGCACTACAAGTGTTTGATGAAATGTTTGAATGAGTTTTTAATTGGATTGTTTTTAATTTCTTATGGTGTAGATCTGAAAAAAGTGGCTCAAGTATACTTTCATGTATCCTTCAACGATGGTAACCAACATTTTTTCAAGGTTCGCGACGATGTGACGTTAAAAGAATTGAAGGATCTACTTCATGAATCAACCAACGAATCAACCACGGAGACGCGAGGAGAGTGGAATACGTTTGGTATCACCGTCGATCGTTCGATGATAGGTCCGCAAGTGCACGGAAATATCGGTTTTAGTATAAAAGATGTCGAACCCCACAGAGACCAACGTCAAGTACCGTTATCTATTGTCACGTTGTTTATCTAAGGCGGTGCTAATTAGTTTGGTTGCAAAATTGGGAAAATAACTTGTTTTTAATTACTTTTAATGATGAGAGACCGGAATATAATTCGTGTCGACCGTGAATACTTGTTAAGTTGTATTTCATTATTGTAACATGAAAATATTTTCGCGCGTAAAAATGATTAAATTAAAGGGGTCGCCAGCTTTCGCGTGCACGACACCGAATTTTGACTTTGTAATCTATTCGACCGCTTTCGCGCGTACGCCTTACAATTCAAAACTCTGTTTGAAAAATGATCAATTTATGTGCGAAAAGTTATTTTTAGTAGAAAACAAATTTAAAGGTACAGTCGGCTTTCGCGCGCCCGTTACCAGATTTTAAGCTTATAACTGCCAGCTTTCGCATGTACAGTTACAATTTTAAAATCTCTTTTTGGAAATTTTTAATTTCTAAATTAATTAAAGAAAACGCTGTCGCTGAATTGTAAAATTAATTTCTGAATTTACTAAGGTCAGATACAAGTTTCACTCTTTCGACATGAAACCGGTATCGCGTTATTCCAGCTTTCACTGTAAATATTTATCGTTAAAAATCAGAATTTTCAGACTTAAAAATAATTTCTGTTACAATTTCTAATCATACAACTTAACAGAATATCATTGGTACGACGTTCATCATAATTCCGGACTCTATAAAAATCTACTCATACATGATACAATAATATTCTAAACCTATTTTTGATGAATTCATATTAAAGAGGAGTAAGAGAAACAAACCTGTTAATTGATGGATACTTTCAATTAAGGGAATAAGTGCACGGCAATAGCAATACGGATTAAAGTGAAACAGCAGCGTAGCAACAAGGAAAGAAATTGGAATTGAATTGGTGCAGCCTTTGTTAATCACGGCAACAGAGAAAGAAAACGGCAACAACTACATGCATCGCCTCAATGAATTCTTATCAATGTAATTTAAACTAAATACCCACGCAAGAATAATATGCACTCACGGTTTGGAATTGCAGCACAACAAATATAAAGGTTCTAACAACTATTAATGAAAAAAAAACTAAATTGGAGTGAAAAGGAATTGTGAAAATTGAAAATCGAATCATACTGAATTCAAAATATTCTGCAGAACTATTAATAAAACTACCGTAGCTAAAGGTTTTACAAAATTGGACCCCTAAAAACTGATTCTTCAAGGTCTACTTATAGGCAACAAATTCATCAGTAGTGCTTCTGATAGTGTCCCAAGAGGTGGAGAACATGGAGGAAGTGGAGGTAACTGCTTCTGAAAGTGGAGAGGAATTATTCAATCTGACTATAGGTGTTTGACTTCCCATTTGACTTGTGGACTTTTTTAGCCTTTTTTCCTTTTTTACCGTTTTTCTTCATTTTTGCTTTCTACACCCTAGGTTCCTGAAACACATCAAAATACCAGCAGATATCATGCAAAACACAACAAATGACCCTAAAACAAATAAAAAATTAAGTTACTTAGACAGTGTATTTTGCGTGTTATTATTCGACTCAGACGGGAATTTGTCGTTCACTCGGTCGGAGTTAACGAACGACGACGACGTGAGGAGCATTTTCTCGATATTTGCTGAGCCGAACATGATCCCCCTCGAGATGGATGTTACGTTGCTGAGGTCGCATGAAGATATTCTCAAGAGTTTGATTCGGTCGGATGAAGATGTTTAGGTAGTATTATTATGTTGTGTCGTTGTTTTGTTAGATTTTTTTTAATTTTTGAAACGGAAAATCTCGGCATTGAAGTGTCTTATACTTAATGTGAATGTTGGCAAGTCTTTTTGGAAACTCAAAAGAATGAAGAGAACACGGCATGTATTCTGCGGAATCAGCTATATAGGTTCTCACATCGAATTCCTTCGTATAGGATGAGTGTGACAAAAGAGAATGCAGTTCTAAAATGTTGGTTTGTACTTGATCATGCTCCTCTGTCAATTGAAACTTTGTTAGTTGGCAGGACAGTAGGATTAAGTTCAAAAGAATATATTGGAATGCATTCCTTTTTGTCATGACTCATCTTATATGAGGGAATTCGATGTGAAAACATATATAGCTGATTTCGTAGAATATATGTGTTGTGTTCTCTTCATTATTTTGAGTTTTCAAAAAGACTTGCAAATTTTTACACTAAGTTTAAGACAGGAGAGCATATATATGTTTTGCGCAAACTTTCAAGAATTAAATTTAAATCCAACATCATTCATGATGATACAACATATTTAGGGATAATGTAATGTAATGTAACACTTATTTTGTGAATTTTTAGTTATGATTTAGTTCGGATCATGAATGAATTGTTGTTATTGTTGTTTCAAAATAATCAAAATAATCAAAATAAAGCAAAATAAACCCGAAATCATGCTAAAATCGTTCCAAAAAAACTACGATAATGTGAATGTGCCATAAATTTACAAAAAAAAAAAAATCTAACAAATGTCAACAAAAAAAAACTAACAAAATGTCCTAATCCTGATCCTAGTCATCATGTTGCTGCTGCTGCCGCCTCCTCGACCTCCTGGACAGTATCGGTGCCATCATGTCCCTGATATGGCGCATCGCCTGATATAGCTGCTCACTGCTCATCACCTCCTGACCCAAGTAGTCATCAGCCTGGCTCACAACACCACCAACCATGTCAATGGTATCAGGCGAGCCTCTCTCCTGGTGCCGCTGCTGATGGTGTGCAATGATCTGCTCCTCATTTGCTGGCCTCGGAGGAGATCCATCAATAGGTGGCAGAATCTTTGGGTGAGACACATGTCCGTACCACCTCACGTACCCCTCCTCGTACTGCCATGGCTGATCAACCTCTCTACCCCACGCAGCCTGAGGAATGTTGTGCACACGGAAGTCTAGGAAAGCATGTGCAACGGACTGAAAAGGGAGAGGAAGCACAAACGTCGGAGCTCAGGGGATGTCCTGCACGTACCTGTATTGCCTTTTAACCTGCTCAGGCAAGTGACGGTAGATGATGTCACAACCACACATGATCCAGCCTGAATACCAGAATATCTCCACAAACTCCTGGATCTCCCTATGATCCTCGTATGGCATCCAGGTAACATCATCCATCTCCAAACGATCCAGCGCCAGACGGTAGGGCTTCGGATTCGCATGACCCCTATGTGGAATCCATCTGGCCGCGCAAGGATAGTTTTGCCTGTATTTATCATTATGGTCATGTGGGTAGACTTCTGGAAAATGTGGCAAGAACCATCCCTGCACAAACCAAACACATTTATAAGTTATTAGCAAACATAGTAAATTAAAAGGCATAGTAAATTAAAAGGCATAGTAAATTATTAAAAGACATAGTAAATTAAAATTATTACCATCAAAAGTGTCGTGCTTCCCCCGATCCTCTTTCCTGCAAGCGAAGAGGCCTCAGATAGAGTGTGGTAAAGGTATGCCAATGCCATTCCTCCCCACGAGTAGTCCCTCATTCCAGCAAAGGTCTCCATCGTCTGCAGGTATGTCAGGTCGATGTGTTTGTTGCTCAAGTCACCGAACAACGTACATCCAAGCAGGTATAGGAGGAAACACCTCACACAGGCAAGCCTACGTCTGGCTAGCTCCTGGAGCTGCTCCTGTGTCTCAGCAAGCGCTAATCTGGTGGCCACACTCAGGTGATCCTCATAAAGCTCCTTCAGCGCCTTATAGCTAATGTAGCCACCATACTCAGTCTTGCAGTTTTTCACCGCATACTCCTGGGTTACACCTAAGTACCTCACCATCAATTCCACCCCATCAACCTGAGACACCTTCTTCCTATGGCTCAGCATCCGTCCTTCAACAGGAACATGCAGCAGACACGCCACATCATCTAAAGTGATAGTCATTTCCCCAGTAGGCATGTGAAAGCTGCTAGTCTTGGAATGCCACCTCTCGCTTAGCGCCTGGAGCAGAGCATGATTAACAGTAGAATACCCTGTGTACAACAAATCATGCAACCCACTCGTCCTTATAGGATCCCAAAACCAGAGCTGATTCATATGTGGACGCTGGATCTCTGCCACCTTCGACCCGTGATTTATGCATCTCATCCTACGGGTGTTGTGAATCTAAAATAATAAAAAAAAACACCACATAAATCAAAAACATACAAAAAAAAACATATACTTCATATATAAAAAATTACGCGCGAACAATAATCGAAGACAAAAAAATAATCAGACAACGACATGTGTTCATGTCATTTTTTTTAAACGTTATCATACAAAAAAAAGCATATACTTCATATATAAAAAAATTACGCGCTAACAATAATCGAAGACAAAAAAAAGTCAGACAACGGCATATGTTCATGTCATTTTTTTTAAACTTTATCATACAAAAAAAAGCATATACTTCATATATAAAAAATTACGCGCGAACAATAATCGAAGACAAAAAAATAATCAGACAACGGCATGTGTTCATGTCATTTTTTTTAAACGTTATCATACAAAAAAAAGCATATAACTTCATATATAAAAAATTACGCGCGAACAATAATTGAAGGCAAAAAAAATAATCAGACAACGGCATTTGTTCATGTCATTTTTTTTAAAAGTTATCATACAAAAAAAATATATCGACTTCATATATAAAAGTTAAAAAAGAAAAAAGAAAACTTACATTATTTGTATTATACCACAATCGTAATGCAACGTGTGAAGCGTATGATGACAACAATGAGTCATCATAAGGCCCTACAGGAAATGGAGCCACATCAGGTAACTGCTCTGGGGCTGTCGCAGCCACAATCTCATCCTCATCTAGCGCAGCCGCATCGTCGTCCCCACCCTCATCAGCAACATGCTGGACGGCATAATGTAGATGCTCCTGATAATGCAGGTACTGCGTGGGGTCCTCCACCTGCGACACCAGCTGTGTCGGCTGAGAACTACCCTCGCCCGCAACAGGCCTCCGGCTTCTTCCCCTCTTAGGCACATGAGGGTTTGCAGCCTGCCTCTCCCGTCGGTAGCTGCTAGTCATGGGCTGCTTACCAGCTCTAGTCGTCCTATCTTGGTTCTGATCAGACATATCTACAAAAATACAAAACTAAAAAAATTAGGCATAATAAAAACATCATTCTATCACAATTCCAACATTCACACAATTCTATCACAATCTAAACAACATTCATCAACATACTCATTTAGGCATTTTAACAAACACTTTGAGTGCAACATTCACATTGTGTTAATTGTGTTAATTGGACAACACTCACAACCACATTATACTTAAACATAATCTAAACATCATTCACAACAACTACATTCATCTATAACATCATAAACTAACAAAAAATTCAATTTTTACATAAACTCTAACCACATAAATCTACCAAAATTAACAAAAATAAACCTACACAAACTAACATTAACATTATAAATGATCAATACTACTTACTTGTTGTTTTGTGGAGATGATTTACTTCAATTTTGTGAGAAGGGAATTGGAGAGGATTGGAGCAAATTTGGAAATTTGAAAGGGATTATGCAACTGATGCAGGTTCTGTTTTGCTGTTTTGGTTATGTACAGATCGCAGCGGCAGTTAGCTACCGATGGGGACGGTGGCAACTAACTACCGATGGGTCGGCGGCAGTTAACTGCCGATGAACCATCCTAGCGGCACTTAACTGCCGTCGGGGTAAAACAATCATTTACTGGTGTTTTTTAGCCTTCTTTAATGTGGGAAAAGCAATTTTCTATTTTTAATAAGCTAGGAATGTCCTTGGTCTTACCGGGGGACCTTTTCTCATGAGAAAAGGATCATGGGGTTGTTGTTTATTTGGCACACAACGGTGTGGTTTATTTGGAAGACGCAAAATGGTTTTATTTTCTCTAATGTGACTCCAAAGTTGGAAGAGGTGGTAGGTGCAAATCATGCAATCCATTGGATTTTATGATCATTTAGGTGGATTGGGTAACCTTTGGGTGTTTTGTTTTTGAAAATTGCTCTTCTCCAAATGGAAATTGCTCACTCCCATACAAACTGACGAAACACCCCCAACATGATTTTAAGTCACGCAAGTTATACACCAGTGTGACTTAACTAACGTTCGGTATATCAACGTGACTTAAGTCACGCTGGTGTATAACCTGCGTGACTTAAGTCACGCTTGTTTTAGGTAAGTTATGTTTTCACCAATTTTGCACAAAGATAATATTTTTTGAAGACCTCAAGCATACAATATGTTATGTTCATTTTTTAAAAGCATGTCATGTCTTAGAAACAACAATAACAACAATTCATTCATGATCCAAAATAAATCATAACTAAAAATACACAAGTATGCGTAATAAATTTCAAAATTAATAGAATACGACAAATTTATTTAGTTATAATTTCATCTCCGTTCAAATAAACGAAGCGTTACATTACATTACATTCTTCGTAAATATGTTGTATCATCATGATGTTGGATTAAAATTAAATTCATGAAAGTTTGTCAAAAATGTTGGCATTGAAGTGTCTTAGACTTCCTGTAAAAATTTGCAAGTCTCTTTGAAAACTCAAAAAAATGAAGAGAACACAACACATGTATTGTACCGAATCAACTATATAAGTTATCACATTGAATCCCTTCATATATGATGAGT
The DNA here is from genome assembly GCA_018208015.1 of Medicago ruthenica. NCBI lineage: Eukaryota > Viridiplantae > Streptophyta > Magnoliopsida > Fabales > Fabaceae > Medicago > Medicago ruthenica. Next base: position 84,961,923 of record CM031376.1, read on the forward strand.
TGTCAGAGAAAGGAATGCATCTCAATATATTCTTTTGAACTTAATCCTACTGTCCTGCCAACTGACAAGTTTCAATTGACAGAGGAGCATGATCAAGCACAAAACAACATCTTAGAACTGCATTCCCTTCTGTGACACTCATCCTATACGAAGAAATTCGATGTGAGAACATATATAGTTGATTAGGCATAATACATGTTGTGTTCTCTTCATTCTTTTGAGTTTTCAAAGAGACTTGCAAACCTTTACACTAAGTATAAGACACTTCAATGTCAACATCTTCAGCAAATTAACAAAAATTAAACTAAAATCCAACAAAATAATGACACAACATAATAATACTACCTAAACATCTTCATCCGGCCGAATCAAACTTTTGAGAATATCTTCAGGCGACCTCAGCAATGTAGCATCCATCTCGATGGGGATCATGCTGTGCTGAGCAAATATTGAGAACATGGTCCTCACGTCGTAATTGTTCATTAACTCCGGCCGAGTGAACGTCAAAAATTCCCCTCTGAGTCGAACGATGGACGTTCGTACCAAACGTATTCCACCCTCCTCGTGTCTCCGTGGTTGAATCGTTGGTTGATTTCATGAAGTTGATCCTTCAATTCTTTTAACGTGACATCGTCGTGAACCTTGAAAAAATTAGGGTTTCCACCGTTGAAGGATACTTGAGCTTATACTTGAGCCATAGTTTCAGATCTACATCATAAGAAATTAAAAACAATCAATGAAAAACTCATTCAAACATTTCATCAAACACTTGGAGTGAAAAAAGAGGAAGAAAAATCGATTTTGAAAACAAGAACACAGTGGTTCTGTGTTCTGGTCGTTCTGTTCCTATAAAAGCACACAACATGACTTAAGTCACGCTAACTCATCATGACTTAAATCACGCAGGGGTATTTTCATAATTTTATTTGAGAGGGAGCAATGTTGTTTGGGGGTAGAGCAATTTTCTTTGTTTTTGTGTGTGGGTTTAGTACCACTTGTACTCATTTCTAATCTTGGGTTTAATATTGCTTGTACTCTCATCCATTATTAGTGATATCTTATTTGTCGTTAAAAAATAAAATAAAAAAACCATCAAAAGTTGAAGGCCTTATTGGCAACCCAAATCAATATGTATAAGTTGGTAAAACAAGAGGAGTTTTTTTAGGCAAATTAGGGCTAAAAGTGTTTGGCTCAAAGAGGGTGATAAACTCTAATTTTTATTTTCATTCATACGCTAAATGCAAGAAAAAGAGTACTAGAACTATCAAGATCCAGAACAAAAGAGGAGATATGGTAGAGGACCCAACCAAGGTTTGTGATGTTGCTCTTGGGTATTTTGAGGACCTATCTCACAGTAGACAAGGTGGGTATGAACTTGTTTTAAGTGCAATGACACCCTGTATTTCATCCAAAGATAATTTAGAGTTGAGTGGTTAGGTAGTTAAATTGGTTTGAGTTAAGATAAAAGAAGTTGGAGGTTTTGGATTCAAATCCTGACGAAGAAATAAATATTAATGTAACAAACTAACTGCTAACATTTATCATTAAAAAAAAAAGATAATCCAGAGTTGATTCGACCATTTATCAGGGACGAGTTTATGCTAGCTTTGAAAGATATGGATGTGGACAAGGTGCAAGGGTCAGGATGGTTTCAATCTGGATTTTTTCAAACATTTTGAGATATTATATTGAGGCATTTTCTACGTGGTGGGGTGTAGCTGGTTAATTACAGAGGGTTTCCTTTCCTTCTATGTTGAATGAGACGCATATTGGTCTCAAACCTGTTTGTTCGGGCTTTTGAAATATAGATATCATAACGTGTAAAGAAAAAGTGATTTATTTTAGGATATTCTATATAGTTAGAATTGTTTAAGTCATTTTTTAATTTTCATCATAAAAAGTTGTTATAACTTACTTTTTTATAGATACAATTCAAAGTAGTTTCACATTACAATTAGGGATATGTGCATTTCTTTTTTGAAACATTAACTTATAAAGAACAATTTGTTTAGAAGTTAAGCAACAATCAAATAATTTTTTTAATTGAAAAACTAAATCAAACAATCAAAATGAGCTATGATATTTTGACAGCTAGAAATAGTTGTCTGTGTGCACACCGTATCCCGACTAAAGGTGGACTGTTAAACTTAAATCTGTTGAAGAACAATAGCCTTAAGTTTTGATGATAACAATATATTTAAGAATAATTGATACTTTGATGTTTGTCTCCTTGTGCACAAAAGTACTATATGTGGACAACAAGGCAAAGATTACAAGCAACAACCAACCAACTAAACACGAAGATTTTCTCAACAACATACATATTCATAGTCTCTTTGTAAAAAAGACTTGATGCTGCTGAAGAAATCGACAAACCTTGAGCAGAAAATAATTGAAATACTTAAGAGAAAGACAATTTGAGATACATTGTACTGAACTTAATTGTGTTTACAACTCTTTCAGTCTTTGTAAGCAATTTTTTTTGTATGAGAATTTCCTCTAGTTTGAGGCAGAAGTCCTCTAGTTTGAGGCAAACGAAATCTAAGACTAGGTGTCTTAGTGCAATATGTAGTCAAGTAGATTAAAGTGAAAAGTCCTTCAAGTGTGAAGAGATTGAAGTAGCTTCGGATTGTGTAGTGAATCAGGATAAATTTCTTGTACTTTTTTCTTACCCTTATATTTTTACTTTTAGCACATAGTTTGAAAGAAGAGAAAAATCGTAAGAACCCTAAACACGATTCAAACCATCAATATCTTGTGTTTTTCTCGCTTTATGCTATCCAAAATTCAAAGTCTACCATGCAAATCAAAGAGAGGAAAAAATTATTAAAAAAATAAAGAAGTAAACGGGATAGTATATTTATACGGTGGTGGCTACAACTTAAGTTGTCAAATTGTTATTTCTCCATCAAGAATAAGTGTTTGTTTGATCCAATGAGAGGAAAAGAACTAATATAGAATATAGAAATTAACACATTTCCAAATATAAAGTAGTGGGCATCTGTCAACATAAAACATGAATTTTTTTAGAGGACAGGACAACATATATAGGTGTAAGATTTAGGAAATTATAGAAGAGAATTTAAATGAAATAATATTGCTCAAAAGTCAAAACATCATTAATACAATGTAAATGTACAAATGAGGTTGAGTCATTGAAAACTATAAACTAAATTTAGTAGTATGCAATCATATCCATTTCATGAAAATACAAAGTACAAAATATTGTGATAAAAGTGTGAAGTATTTAAAAGACAAGGCAGAAACTTGCAAAAACACTCGTTAAAATCCTCCAATCATTGATTAATTAGGAATACGTAGGTAACATGGAATATTATTGTGTTTGTTTGAGGGTGAGTCCCAAACAGAGAAAGCACTAGAAGAGTTCATCCACATGTCTGTCATTTTTGGATGGTGACGATCAAACACATCTTTTAAGCTCTCAGTTGTGTTTACCCATTCTAACCCTTTTTTAGTGTATGTCTCCTCATTGTAGTAGCTTGTGAAAAATCTATCACCTTCTAGCCTCCTACAATGTGCATTAAAGTTTAATCAAATCCATTTTTCATGGAGAATTTCTTTAAATCAACAACTTCAACAAAGCTCAAGCATAATATATTGTTGGGCTAAAAAGTTCAATGTGTTACTTGAGAGATGATATAAAACTAGAGTTTAATAATTATACATTGACAAATAAATAAATTAGAAGGCGAGTTTATGAACTATAAACTGAGAATATAAAATCTTACACTTTTTATTTTTTAAATTCCTAAAATTAGATGTGTTGTTGTATCAATGTGATACATTGTTGTATAGTAAAATAGTCAGAGAAACTGACACTGTATAATTGTGTATATATATCACTGAGAATCAATAGAAAGGTAAAGTCTATCATTCTTTCATATACATTATAACTATGTTGACACGCCAATGTAATTATAACTAATCAAAGTGTTTAAATTATCATTTTACAACTTTCTACAAGAGAATTTAACATTTGTCCCTTAAGATTATAAGGGCAAACTTCTACCACAAGTTAACAACATAAAAAATGGCCACACAAATATCTACATGAGTTATGATTAGATATATATAGTTTTTCAACCGTAAGTGTGTAATAGTTCAATACTTCTAATATTATGAAGGTAAAAACATCAATAAAATAAAATGAAATAAATTGTAATTTCTTTTTTACCTAGATGCCATGAGAAGGAATATTGTAAAAGCTGTTTCACTTATTGCAAAACCCTTTATCTTCTTCTCTGCCATGAGACCTACTTGTACATCAAGCTCCTCAACATCATCCCCATATACCTCTTCCAATACTTTAATTGCTTCCTTATCATATGTCAAATCTTTCCATTTAGAAATAGGTATCATTAGTAGTCCTCTCCTTGGTTGGTTATATCTAGGTACATTCCTCTCTCTATCCCTGTAAACTGCATCATTTATTACATCAAGTTACAATTTTAATTCCATAACTTACACATAAAATATAATAAAAATGTTCTTAAAATTGAAATTTGTGGTTAGTATATCCTACTTTCAAGTGCAGCTAAATCCACATGATCACATCTTTCTGTGCCATTTACGTTATGTGGTACTAAGTCTCTGAGCCATGAAGGATAGTTCCAAAGTTCTAGAGCCCCACAAGCTTGGTGACCCATTGATACTAGTTGCCTTTCAACTCCTATCTCTGTCAATTTTTTTTCTCCTTGTAGTCCAATCAATTCATTCATAGGAATCCTATATATAATATCAAAAGATAGATTTTTTAAGAACTTGTGAGAGGTAGAAATAATTTAGGTATATTAAATACGTTTTGAGATTTATGAGTGCTAACAATATACTCTTTTACTCTTAAAAAAAATGACATACAATTTTTATTTTCTTCCCAACCCTCTATAAATGATCGAGTAAATCTACATGAGTCATACTAAATATGTGAATCTCATATTCTATTTAGTGTAATTCATTTACAAATCTGTGGACTCCACGTAATTTTCATTCACGGATATAAAAAATAAAGTTTTAGAGAGTGAGTTGGTGAAATTTCACATGTTACTATTATTGAAAAAATATAATGAGTTATGATAGTGTAAAAATAGCCATACTCTTCGGTGAATGGGGGGGATTTGTTATGCCCTGGCTTTGAGGAGTCAGATATGTCCCTCAAATGCAGAGAATCGGGTAGGAGTTGATGCATCCTATAGACACTCACAAATTCCTCAGTTAAAGAGTATGGAACACCATGATTTTTTGGTCTTTTCATACCCACAAATCCACTCAAGATGGCTCCTCCAAAATGCCCAAATTTGTCCTTGATTTTTTTTCCCAATAATCCATACCTAAAATAAAATTTAAAATTTTAGCACAAATGACATAAAATTAGTGTAGTGAACATCAAAGTTATATTCAATTTATTTTAATTTGAGGTAAACATATAATAGCATTCACTCCTATAAAATTTTAGCGAAAATTTCGTACAAAAATAACCCAAACACTATTGTATAATATATAATTAGTTTCTAAATTTAAATTTCAAAATGTCACAAAAAATCATAGTAATGAGAGTGTAACCTATGGATGACAATTTCATCCATTTTCATCCATCAATCGACCATGTATCAATTCTTATTATTAATAGATTGAATTCAATCCATAGAAACTAAATAATTAAATGGATGGATCATAGATGTATATCCTCTCTTGAAAGATGATAAGTAAAGGGCTGATAAATGTTAGGAAGTTTGGAGAGCGTCGGGAGAGACAATAGACTAAACATCCAAGACTCCTAAGAGACTTAGACACCACATCTCCATCCAAAACCTTAAGGCATTAGGTATATGGGTCCCCTATCTTATATATCTAACATTTCATCCATTCCTGGTCAATGTGAGACATAATCACTTACACTTGAAACCCAACAAAATTATTTTGATCTATCCAATTCAAATCCAACCCATTCAAACATTTTTCCACTCCTAATGTAAATTAGTGTTCTTACCAATTAGCACGCATGCCAGCAAGCAAAGTGTCAGTTTTAAGGAGCTCCACGGTCCAATCTATAGTGTGAATCTTTGCAATCACAGCTGAAGTCACCAATCTAGCATGACGATAAAGATCTTCATCTTCCAAGTCTGGATAATGTTCCTAATAAAGTACATTATTAAAAAAATATTAGTTTTCCTGTTTTATATAATTATATTTAGTATATCATCACTAAGGAAAAATTGTTCAAGAGGACATGAATTCGATTTCTAGGTAGAACAATATTTTATGATGTTTTACTTACCTCCTAACCGAACTCAAGATTACCATAACCCCTTTCTTCCAAGAACCGGAGGGTTAACACCAAGAAATATCATCATTTTTTTTCTTCTAGAGTACTTAACATTGCACACAAGTAGTGTGACATATGTTTCAATTTCTTGGTTTCTATCAAGATCTTGTGAAGTAAACTACTAAATCCAACTTAAATAATTATACATGTACCTTGAGGGCATCACAGACAGCATTGTGTTCTTGAATGAAAAGGGCCTGCAAAGTTGAAACACCAGCCCAACTATTGCGAACATCACCTGAAATTGCTACTCCATCTTCGTTTTGTAGAAGATGATTTCCTTCCTTTGATATTTTTAACTTCCCATCTTGGGAAGTCCTCACTTGGGTCAAAACTTCATCATTGCTTCCATATATGACACTTCCATCCCTTTTAAATATCAAATAATGTTTTAATCTCATTTTAAAAAAATTATTAAATGAAATGATATTATTCAAATGATTGATATATGTTTATGGAGTGTAGATGGAAAGTTTAATAAAAATAGTAAAGACAAAAATGAGTAAAATTTAAAATAAAAATAAACAAAAACTATATTTTTTTTAATTAAAATTTCATTAAGAAAGTCCTCACCCAATATAAAACTGAGAAGACTTTACTCACCTTCTATGAAAGATCACAAAGATCGCACACTATCATTTCCTTAAAAAGTTGGGGTAAGAAAAATCATAGGAAGTCTATGATACAATATAATACTAATAAAGCAACACATTTTGGGCTAAACTAAGACTGACAATGAACATAGAATCTCGAACATTGTTCACAACCAAACTTGACAATTAACTCATTGAATTTAGTTTATGATCAAATAAATTGAACTTGAGTAGAAAATTACATTTGTTAAATAAATTAATTGAGTGTCAGTTATATATAACTCGCCTCGTTTGATTCATGATCATGAATGTAGATAAAAGATATAATTGATTAATTAATGTTTATCCTATAGTATATAAAAATCATACCACCAAGGTGTGCGGATGTTTGCATGTCCAGTCTTGATCTCATCGAAGCCAGTGGGAATTTCCTTTGTCTTCAAAAACTTGAAAGATTTTAGTGGGCATTGGCTTGCAACTTCTTGTGGTGCAGTCAGTTCAATCTATATATATATTATAACATTTATATTGAGTAGATGAAAATATAATATGTAATTTTCACAAACATGTTATTTAAAATGTATTCTCATATTTAAAAACCTCTGTAATTTTCCTTTCAAAATAAAATTATATGTAATTTTAAGCTGATAGAATCCAATCATGTATCATAAATTGAATCCAAGTAGCTGCAATCACATTAAATTGCTTCCCAGTGTCCTTGTATGTTCTCCTCTCCAAAAGTTTTGTAGCCACCACCATTGGATCTGGCTTCAATAGCTGCACAAAAAAAAATTAATTATATATTCTTTCTAAATTATATGCTCAGCGCCTAATTAATTGAAACAGTTAAATTTGAATTTGTATAAGATTTTTATTTCCATCATTGATAATTAAGTATGAAAAATATGAATTATCTATGAAAACTAGAAATAGCAAAAAAAAAATATAGATTTAAATTTTAGTGTCATCGTCCCCGTTAGTTTAGCTCAATTGGTAGGGACAATGCATAATATATGCATGAGTCGGGATTCGAACCCCGGACACCATATTTATTCACCTTAAAAAGATGAATTTATAGTCAGTAGACTATTTGACAGAAAAAAAAAAAAAAAAAAAATTTGGCATCTTCATTACGTAACCACAAAATTTTAACTTTTTTCCCTAAATGTTTTTGTAAGTAATTCGACTTTTTTTTTATGTTCAATATTATTCTCACCAAGTATAAAAACATATATATAAAGTTGTACAAAAAAAATATATACTCATTCCGTCTTTATTTACAAGACTACTTTACAAAAAAAGTTTTGTCCCTAAATATAAGATTATCAACAAATTTCTAGATGCATTTATTACTCTTTTTCTAAATACACGCCTCATTAATATAATTAATATACCTTGAAATATGAAAAGTTAACATTAAATATCTCTATAGAAAAAGGGTAATTTGGTAATAGAAACATGCATTTGTGACAAATTTATTACTCCGACAACTTTTCTTAATACTCATGATTTTTATAAAATAGTTTTATCAAAAGGGACGGAGGACTTGTCAAAAATATATATAAAGTCAAATATGTTAAAATGAAAAAGTCAATTATATAATTAATTTGTAATTTGGACCTTGTTCTTCTGATCCACAGGAAGAACGTTTCTTCCAAAGAAAGACCCTTGGCTTCCAGCATGATCATCGAAAGGGTCATTATATTTTCCATCAGCTGTTCTATATGGATGAGTAGAAGTGTGATACAAAGAACACTCACATGGGCCGACCCAAACACATTATTTCTAAGCCCATCAGGTTGAATAACTATGTCACGTAGGCCACAAGGCCCAATGGAAAGCTTTCTAGAATGTTCTCACATAAAGGGATGAGTCTTATCATCATTGGAGAATCATAACGGTCAAATTCTTCATTCCTATCTTTTAATTGTCCTTTTTCTTATCCTTATGTCCTTTTATTTTGACTGTCATGAGCTGGCAACATCTTTTCTTTTATCAGGAGCCTACGAGGTTGCCTTCTATTGTATAAAAGAGAAAGATTGGTGATGAAATAGATTATTGAAATTTCACAAATTAGTTCCCTAGGTAGCATAGCCTTAGTAGTAGCTGAAAACTTACCTATCAATTGGTGCTTTCATTGTCTGTCTCTACCATGGACCCACCACCACCAACACCAACACAACAACCCTCCCCCCTCGAATCTGCTGTCACTGCTCTCGCTGCCAAACTTGATGCTTTAGCAGACGATGTCTCCTCCCTCCGCAACCAAAACTCCTCCGATTACACCACACCACCACCACAACCACCGCCGCCACCACCACCACAACCACCACGACCTCACATGAAACTCGAAGTACCCCGTTTCGACGGCACCGATGTCATTGGTTGGATTTTTAAAATTTCTCAGTTCTTTGATTTCCACAACACCTCAGAACATGACCGCTTAACCATCGCCTCCTTTTACATGGATGGTCCAGCCCTTAGTTGGTTTCAATGGATGACCAAAAATGGCTCATCAATTCCTGGACCGATCTGCTACTAACCCTTGAAACTAGATTCGCCCTTTCCTTCTACGACGATCCTCGAGGTGCACTCTTCAAACTCACACAAACTGGAACCGTGAATCAGTATCTTAACGAATTCGAAAGAATTGCTAACCGTGTCGTAGGTTTGCCACACCAATTCCTACTTAGGTGTTTTATTTCAGGCTTGGCACCGGAAATCCGCCAGGAGGTCCAAGCATTCCAACCCCACTCTCTTCCTCACACCACCGCACTGGCCAAAATCCAGGAAGGTAAACAGAACGATCGTCGTCGTTCCTTCCGTTCAAAACCCCCCTTCACCTTCCCCCACACAGACACAACCAACCCCTACACCAAATACAACCACTGCTTCAACCACACCCTCCATAACCCAACCCCTCCCTAACCCCAATCCCAAAGTTAACTTCAAAAAACTATCACCCGAGGAATTAATTTCCAGACGCGAACGCAATCTCTGTTATAATTGCGACGAGCGTTTTACCTCAGGCCACCGCTGCAAAGGTCGATTCTTCCTACTGATTTCAGAAGAGGAAGACGATATCGTACCCTCCGAACCAGCCTCAACAACATCCATTGAAGAAATTCCATCCCCAACATATTCTGATACCGATAACCAAGCCCAATTGAGCCTTCACGCCATGTCCGGCTCGACAACACATAACACAATCCGTCTTTCCGGAACTATCACAAAAAAACCCATAGCCATACTTGTTGATGGTGGAAGCTCCCACAATTTTATCCAAACCAGACTTGCAAAATTCCTTGGTTTAACACCCATCCCTACACTAGTTCCACTTCGTGTAATGGTCGGCAATGGAGACACCCTCAACTGTACTCACAAATACACCAACATCCCTCTCGATATCCAAGGTCACCAATTTTCGGTTGACCTCTTCGCCATTCCTCTCGGTGGAACAGAGCTAGTTCTTGGGGCTCCTTGGCTCAAAAGTTTGGGCCCGGTCCTTATGGATTACTCAAAGCTTTCCCTTTCCTTTACCCACCTGGGCCAGCCCATTACACTTGAGTCCACTATATCCCTCTACCCGAATGACTCTTCACACTCCCAACTAAAAAGAAATCTCCAAACCAACGCCCTCTCTTCCCTTTTTCACCTACAAATCCTTCCACCTTCCTCCACACCAGAACAACAAACCACCAACCCAGAAATCATGAACCTCCTCCAAAACTTTGAAACGCTATTTAATCAACCTCCTCGCCTACCCCCCTCTCGCCTTACAGACCACCAAATCCATCTTTTACCCAACTCCACACCCGTAAATGTCCATCCATACTGATACCCGTACTCTCAAAAATGCAAAATTGAAAAGCAAGTCTCTGAAATGCTCACCTCTGACCTAATCCAACACAGCCGCAGCCCCTTCTCTTCCCCGGTCTTACTTGTGAAGAAAAAAGATGGCTCTTGGCGATGCTGCGTCGACTACCGTGCCCTCAACGCCATCACCATCAAAGACCGATTCCCTTTACCCATAATAGACGAACTCCTGGATGATTTGGGCAAAGCCTCTTGGTTTTCCAAATTAGACCTTCAACAAGGTTTCCACCAGATTCGAATGAGCACAAATGACATCCCCAAAACCACCTTCGGTACCCACCACGGCCATTACGAATACAAAGTCATGCCATTTGGCCTTTGTAATGCCCCATCCACATTCCAATCCACCATGAATGACCTATTCCAACCTTTTCTCCGAAAATTTGTTGTTGTATTTTTTGATGATATACTCATCTACAGTACCACCCTTCAGGAACACCTGCATCACCTACACCTCATTCTTACCAAACTTTTTGATGCTAAATTCTTCCTAAAAAAATCCAAATGCCTTTTTGGGCAGCGTCGACTTGAATACTTAGGACACATCATCTCCAATAGCGGTATCCAAGCAGATCCCTCCAAACTCTAAGCTATGGTAGATTGGCCTAGACCTACCTCCCCCACCTCCCTCCGCGGATTCTTGGGACTTACCGGTTTTTATCGAAAATTCATCAAGAATTATGCCTCCATACGTCCCCATTAACCCAACTACTCAAAAAAGACGCATTTCTCTGGTCAGACGAAGCAGAAAAATCCTTCCACACACTTAAGACCGCCATGACAAAAGCACCCATCCTAGCCGTCCCTGACTTTACCCTCCCCTTTGACCTTGAGACAGACGCATCAGGTAAGGCTATGGGTGCAGTCTTAATGCAGCAGCAGCATCCTATTGCATTTTTCAGCAAACAATTATGTCCTCGCCTACTCCGCTCATCCACATATGTCCGTGAACTCCATGCTATCACCACCGCTGTCAAAAAATGACGTCAATACCTCCTAGGACATTCCTTCACCAAACACACCGACCACAAAAGCCTCAAAGAGCTCATCTCGCAGGTGATTCAAACACCCGAACAACAGGTATATCTCTCTAAACTTCTTGGTTACGATTTTAAAATTCAGTATAAGTCCGGTAAAACTAACGTTGTGGCTGATGCCTTGTCACGAGTCGAAATACCCAACCAATGCTTCACCTTGTCTATGCCTCATTTTATCTTTCTTGATGAACTGAAAACATCCCTGCAGTCCTCCCCTGAATTTACTACACTCTACAATAACATCTCCACCAATCCCTCTTCCTATCCCGAACACAAAATCCACCAAGGCCTTATCTTTTACAAAAACAAAATTTGGCTGAACAGTACCAACCCATTCAAAGACAAACTGCTCCAGGAATTCCACAACTCTCCAACCAGTGGCCATATGGGAACACAGAAAACCTACCTTCGACTCTTAGAAAAAAAAATTTGGAACGGTATGAGAAGTGATGTTTCTAAATTCATCTCTGAATGTCCTGTCTGCCAAGTAACAAAATATGAGACAAAAAAACCAACCGGCCTCCTCCAACCGTTACCTCTGCCATCAGCCATTTGGGAAGACCTTTCCCTCGATTTTATTACCGGACTCCCACCATCACATGGTTTCTCGGTTATTTTTGTTGTAGTAGACAGGTTTTCTAAAGGAGCTCACTTCGGCGCGCTGCCTGCCAACTACTCCGCCTTCAAAGTGGCGTCTCTATTCCTGGACATAATCTACAAACACCACGGTATTCCAAGAAGCCTGGTTTCCGACAGAGATCCTGTTTTCATCAGTCAATTTTGGCGCGAGCTCTTCCGTCTATGTGGCACAAAACTCAGAATGAGCACCTCTTATCACCCACAAACAGACGGACAAACCGAAGTCTTAAACCGAGTCCTAGAACAGTACCTGCGCGCCTTCGTCCATAACAAACCCAATCAATGGCACACCTTCCTCCCACTTGCAGAATGGTCTTACAACACATCAACACATTCTGCCACCGGATTCTCCCCTTTCAACATTACCTATGGAAAAGAGCCTCCTTCAATCCCAAACTACTTGATTGGTTCTTCTAAGATCGAAGCCGTGGATTCTCTTTTATCCACCCGACAAGCTACCATTTCAATCCTCAAGAAAAAGCTTCTCAAGGCACAGGAGAGAATGAAACACTATGCAGACCAGAAACGACGAGACGTCACATACCACATTGGTGATCCCGTTTATGTCAAACTCCGCCCCTACCGCCAACAATCCATCACCGGCACCACTTACTCTAAGTTGTCCAAACGTTACTATGGCCCTTACAAAATCATTAAACAAATGGGCCCTGTTGCGTTCCAACTCGACCTTCCGCCTCACGCCAAAATTCACCTAGTGTTCCATTGTTCTTTGCTCAAACCACACCACGGACCACTCACCTCCCCACCCGAAGAACTACCACCCCTAACCTATAACAACCAACCGGTTATTCCGCCACTCACAATTCTCGAAACCAAGCTGGATCACTCCACTACTCCTCCGCAACAATTGGTCTTAGTGCAATGGCAAGGTTTGGCTCCGGAAGACACTTCCTAGGAGAACTGGCAGGAACTCTCCACAACCTTTCACCTTGAGGACAAGGTGGTTTTCCCAGCTGTCGGAAGTGATACAAAGGACACTCACATGGGCCGACCCAAACGCATTATTTCTAAGCCCATCAGGTTGAATGATTATGTCACTTAGGCCACAAGGCCCAATGGAAAGCTTTCTAGAATGTTCTCACATAACTGTCAAATTCTTCATTCCTATCTTTTAATTGTCCTTTTTCTTATCCTTATGTCCTTTTATTTTGACTGTCATGAGCTGGCAACATCTTTTCTTTTATCAGGAGCCTACGAGGTTGCCTTCTATTGTATAAAAGAGAAAGATTGGTGATGAAATAGATTATTGAAATTTCACAAATTAGTTCCTTAGGTAGCATAGCCTTAGTAGTAGCTGAAAACTTACCTATCAAAGTGCTAGACCTAACCCCTTCATGTATTTTTCCAACATTTAAGAGATTGTACCGTTGGTGAAGATGACGCCTAATGAACAAGTAAAATAGGCCTAAGAAAACAGGTAAACGGGGCCATATTGCCAACTTGTCAATGGAGTGTATAATCTGTGTAAATCAACAAAAGTATCATTTAATTAGAGGTCATGAGAATAATAAAGATAAAACTATAGCAATTGGATCTATGATTATCTGTCGTTAGAAGAGAAAAAATACACTATTAATATTATGACCATAAATTTATTTTGAAATATAACTTAAAAAATGAGCATAATAAAGTAAAAATTATAGCAATCAGAACATGAATCTATTCCGTCAGAGAAAACACAAAGTTGAGATCTTGACTATAGGATAAAGATGAAACGACTTTTTAACTTAAAATACAAATCGTCTGATCTTTATTATCAACAAAAAAAAAATTCGTAACACAATTATGATGTAACTATTAGGGTAACAAGAACAATATAGTGATGAAGAAGGATATTTATACATAGAAGAGAAAAGCATCTATGATGGACATTTTTGCCACTGCTTCATGGAAATCTTTATGGATGGAATGGTGCATAAGTCTTGTAACAAGAGCTCTAATGGGATTTGTAGATCACATGGTTTTGCTTGATACAAGGCTATACTTTGATGAAATGTGTGTGTGAGTGTGTATCATTTATTGAAAAACTTTTAGAGTATTTATAAACGCAAGGTTGAGGAGTTAGAAGTTCGTCTCTTTCAATTTTGAGTGTGGTGGGTAAGAAGGTGGCCATTTTCTTATTCAGATTAATGTTCAAATAAATCATACAAGAGTAATTTAAAATGATCCAAAATACAACCACGACTGTGACGGTGATATTTTTATATTGGCGGGTTTTGTTTATTTTTTTTTTCTTCCTTCATACATGACATGTTTGCAATATTTGAATACAACTTTATTGCAGACTTCTTAACTTTAGTCAAACTACCATGAGCTGTTTGATTTAATTGCCTATGCTATGAATTAACAGTCTTTTACCCAATTAGTGCAACCAATACAGTATTCCTTTCCTTGTCCCACAATAATTGTCACATTAATTTGTTGTCGAATTTGAAAGTTAGCCGATTATTTGGCTATAACTCTAAGCAATATAATGATTTTTTTTTCTTTAAACATTTTAACAAGGAAGAAACTATATATGTCCCTCGATTAGGTTCCTTAACTTCTCTAAAGAATTTTTTTTTTAACAAGCCAACTTCTCTAAAGAAGGTTAATTTTGGATAAGGATCTTTTTTGAAAACTAATAAGCCATGGAAAAATATAATGCAGTCTCAAAGCAGAAAAACATAGAAAAAATGTGTAATTTTCTATGAAGTCCGGACATTCTAATATAGAGACGTACTTGTATTGAATATCGATACTCTATGGATACTTGCAGATACGTACCGACGGAATATTAGAATTAATTACTTTTTATTTATTTTAAAAAATCGGATACTTACATGATACTTATAAGATACTTCGCTGATACATATCTTGGAAAGGAAAAAAGGGTGAAAAATTGATTGTGTTGTGAAAATTCAATCGATATGTATATATGATTCAATTTAAGATATGAATCAAGATAATTGTTTTTCAATTAATTAATTAAAAATTATGTTTTTGGTGGGTGAAGGTAAGAAGAGAGAGAGGAAGAGAGAGAAGATTTAATCAATCAACATTAAACAAACTTTGTTTTGAGTTCTTTTATTGATGCATTTGTTGATATCCGAACATATGAATGAAAATAGAATATGATTTATACGAAAATTATACATTTTTTTTATTTTGATCACATATTATTTTTTGTAAATTGTAACTTTTATAAAAAATAATATGTGTTCGAAAATTAATAAAGTTTGTTTTATACTCATAAAAAAAATATTAATATCTTTTTTGACTCAAAAATAAATAAAGTATAGTTTTAAAAAAATAAAAGAAAATATTTTATTCATTAATAACGATGACACTAATAGTCATTTTACAAATGTCTTATATGAGATTTGAATTATTTTCCTTGAGATTACAAAGTCAAGTTGTTACCAATCAACATACATCTCTTGGACTAAAAAGGTCTAGTGGTAACAAACTCACTCTCTATTTAATTTGTTTTTGGATTTTGGCTAACATTACAAGAGTACTTCCTCCGTCCCAAAATATAAGAAAAAAATTGGTCAACATAAGTTAATGTATTTAGAATAAATTTTGAATCAAATACATTAGCTTTTGTCTATTTTAAATTGATTATTGTTTTCAAAAGAATATTTTTAACTTTTAAGGAATTGAATCACCATTATCAAAACAATAATTTTTTTGTCAATTTTATTTTTTAACAAAACAATATTTTTATTTTTTACTCCGGGAAGAGAAATAAATTTTTTCAAAGGTGCCAATTTCTAAACAGACCCATACAATATTAAACAGGAGTAAAATGGTATAAACACAAAAATATAAAAGAATCTATTAATTGATCATTCAATTTAAAAGTGCAGGAAATACACATAAAACATTGACTCAAGAATTTCCCTTTATAAAATACAATTGATTCAAGACATTTCGTTTATTAAAAAGAAAATTGACTCTAGACTTTCAAATGGAATGCCACCAAAATTGTTTACATAAAAATATAAAGAAAGATGACACAAATTCGGGGGTGGCATTGTCTCTGCCCTTCGAATCCAGACTACCCATGTGTTGAATTTTCATGATTTGCAAAAAATAATTAATAATTTCCTAATTTTGGTTTGTTTATATAATTTCCTAATTTTGGTTTGTTTAATAATTTCCTAATTTTGGGTACTCATGACTAGTTCCAATAAACATGTATTCAAGTAAATCATTGACAACATGTTATTGTATTTGGAAAGAAGCAACCTAATTTCTTTTTAGTTTTTTTTCCAACAAATACTAAAAATTAGCAAAACCCACCAATAAAAAAATGTTAAAATACATGTTGTTTGTTAAGTTACTTAATTGCGCTTCGTTAGAATTTGAGATCCACCGTCTATGAGAGGTGTGGATGACTTCGAGTCGTCGGTCTCCAATAAGTAGATTCGCTCTTCTATGGGAAAGGGGGATGGGGATGTAGTGGCCACATTTAATTTTAATGGAGAGGAATACAAATGGCAGAGACGAAAGAGGGTAAGTGGCCACATGTCGGCATTTTCTTGTTCAAAAGCAATTTTTTATTTTTAAATAAATGGCACAACAACATTTTTCAGTTAAAACCTAAATGAGGGACTAGTAAATTCAAAAGGAGGAAAATTTGGAGGATATATAAAATTGAGCAATTTAAACTTGGAGGGCCAAAACTATATTTATGTTTTTTTTTTATATATAAATTATGTATTCGTATACAATGTCAAAATACAATATTGCCTGCTTATTTTGGCAAACGTGTGTGTTTATAAAATTTTAATCGTAATTTTAGTCATTCACAATATGTAGTCTGTAAAAATTGTCTTTATTTGAAAAACTTTGTACAAAAAAATAATACTTCTAGTCCTCCAAAATAGTCTATATAAAATGCAAATAGGGACTACAAGTTAATAATTGTTTTAGAGACTAAACTTGAAAGCTTATAATTTTGTAGGGACTAAAAACATATTTAACTTATGGTCCCTTGACTTTATTTCAGGTAACAATTTAGTGTTTTATCTTCTTTTTATTTTATTTTTGTCCTTTTTATCCACTTGCATATGGAATTCAAGCTTCAAATATATAGTCTTATTTTCTTGTGACCTCCAATTCTTCAAATATATGGCCTTTTATTCATGTTTGCATACTAATCTTGGATTTAAAGCTCAAAAATACATATGCAAATGAACCTATAGGGCAAAAATGAAATTAAAAAAAATGAAGGACTAAATTGTCAACTGAAATTAAGTCAAGGGACTAAAAATGTAATTTTGTCTTTGTTATATATTTGTTTATTGCACTAATCTCATTTCAATTGTTTGATTACATTAACGAAGGAAATTAGGAGAAGAGTTTAATAGCGATACACTGACGATATAAATGTTTTACAACGTCGTTTAAGGGTGGAAATTTACCGTCTTGACATGTAGGCCTATTTTGTAACCCTCTTTTAAATATAACTATCAATATTTTATTTAGAGATGGCAAAGCGGTCCAACCCGCCCAGTCCCGCCCCGCCCCGTCATTTACCCGCTAAAAAAGGGGCGGGTCAACTAGTGATGGTGGATTGAAAAACTCACCCCGCTCCGTTTCATGGCGGATTGGCGGGGTGCCCCGTCAACTTTTTTTTTTTAGAAAAATAAATGATAAATTTGCAAAAACGTGTAAAAATAACATAAAATTAAAGACTATTCAAAGAATCAAAATATAAAACTAAACTTCAAACATTCATGATCCATTAAAACAACAAGAAAACCATAAAACCTTGATGAAATAATCTCAAATCCAACATCTCAAACAAAACTAGGATTCTATGTTTAAATCCACATCAACAAAAATTAAACCAACAAGAAGAAAACTATAAGGAAATATTCGAATCCAACAAAAACAAAACTTTGATTCAATGTCTAAATCCACACCAATAACAATAAGTAGTCTTCAATCCAAATTAACAATGGTGTTTGATGCATAGTTGGATGTTGACGATGAACAATTTACAACGGGTCTGGATTTTTTTTTAATTTATTTTTGCTTAAGTCCGAAGGGCCAACCCGCCCCGCCCTATCACCACCCCGTTTTTTAACGGGTTATGCGGGGTGGACACCCTGCTAATGGCGGATTCAAAATCTCAACCCACCCCGCCAAAATAGGCGGGCTAAACGGACCGACCCAACGGGTCCAACCCGTTTTGCCATCCCTAATTTTATTTCTATTGAACGTTAGTGTAAAACTATATCTTTCTTCTTTTACGAGAGTAATAACATTAATGAATTATCCCTAAAAAACATTAATGAATTATGAATTTCTTTACTTATAATTGAGAGGCAAGACGCAAGAGAGTTATCTATCATGTAATTGTACATGTCTTCTACTAATAATGTCTCCATCTACTTCCAAATTCTCTTTTTAGAATTTTAGAGTTTTATAACCTTTCAAGAGAGGAACATTTTCAATAGTTTGTGATTCCTGGCCAGCAAAACCATCCTCCTCCTCTTCTTCCTTTGCTTTGCCCCACATTACAGTATAAAATCCAATTGATATTACTGTGCCTCCAATTATACTACACAATGCAATGACAATGTTAGCTAATGAAAATTCTATGATACAGACATAATATTATTTAATTGAATTGCTTCTTCACAAAAATGTATCACAATCAAAAGAAAAGTACTAGAATTGATTTTACAACTTTTTGGAAATTCTAAATCATATGAATGATGTTTGTTATTTGTTTTCTAAATCATATGAATTAATTTTACCACTTTTTGGAGCTTCTAAATCAAAAGAAATGTACTATTAAGGATCGTTTTGATAGAAAAGTATATATTGAACATCATATAAATGGGATGACTAATGTATCTACTGCTTTAAGATTTCATACGAAAATGTGGTGTTCAATTCATTTAAGTAGTTACTTTTAGTCAAATGTGATGATCTCTCGGTATTTTAAACTCCGCAGTTCGTTTTGGCATATTGTTTAAACTGTAGGGAGCTATTTTGGCCATGTCTGCATATACTCCCAACCAGACGGTCAATCCGAGACTTCAAATAAGTGCTTGCAAATGTATTTGAAATGTTTCAAATTTCAAGAATCCTAAGAGTTGAGATAAGATGCTGCTTTGGGCGGAATTATAAGAATGTAATCCCCTGATTATTATTGATAAGTTTTCTGATACATATATAATTGTTTCTAATTCTAATGTGGAGACTAATTAATGATTGCCAATCAATGTAATTACATATTTGACAAGTCAACTAATAATGTCTAATCAATGTACATTAAACATGATTGATTCTAATACTCCCCCGCAGTCGAAGCGGGAGGTGGACGAACGCTGAGGCTGTCTATGAAATCTTGGAATAATATCAAGGGAAGACCTTTGGTGAAAACATCCGCAATTTGATATCGTGATGGGACGTGCAGAACTCGGACTTGGCCACGAGCCACCTTTTTGCGAACGAAATGAATATCCAGCTCAATGTGTTTTGTTCTTTGATGTTGGACCGGGTTACCAGAGAGATAAATTGCACTGACGTTGTCACAGTAAACCATGGTGGCTTTGTGAATGGGACAATGTAATTCAAGAAGAAGGTTGCGTAGCCAGCATGATTCAGAGACCACATTGGCAACTCCACGGTATTCGGCTTCGACACTAGATCAGGATAAAGTGGGTTGTCGTTTGGATGACCAAGATATCAGGTTATCCCCAAGAAATACACAGTAGCCAGAAGTAGAGTGTCTGGTATCGGGGCACCCACCCCAATCCGCATCTGTATATGAAAGTAAAGAAGTAGTGGATGAAGGCTAAAGATGCAAACCATAGTGACATGGTACCAGAGCCTATCGGGTCTATCGTTGGGCTTCCTGCATCGTCCACGCTTCAGGCCCATTGGGCTGGACTGAAGCGTGAGGGGTGTGTTAGCAGCCAACACTCGGTGAATTTAGTCCTATATCGGATAGATAGGATTCTTGATAAGAGTTTAAAATGAGGAGACACTCATCACCGTACAAGTCGGTTTTGTAAGGATGGGTTAGGCCCCATAATTCGTGACATGGTATCAGAGCCTATATACATGAAGTGAACCATCAATTGATATTTGTTAATTATCCTAATAGGTAATATAGACCAATTCCTGAGGTACTAAGATGTATTTAAAGGGATGACCTATCCCAACAAATTTCTTTCATAACTAATAGTCTGGAATCAAACTTTTGTTCACATACTTTATCACTCTGCGATTGAACTTTTGATCATATACTTTAGAGATCTGAATAAATCTTTGATACCATCGTAAATCTTCTTATTACATAAATTTCAATTTTCCTCATCTTACTTCAGGTAGTCTTATTTACTTTTTTTTTTATACTTTCCCGTGTTGTAAACTAGAATCAAATATAACATGTGATTTGGCATAAGTGTTAATGAACTCCACCTAAAAATGAATAATTCCAGAAAACTCGAGTCTGAGTTTTGGATGGACAATTGTTTATCGGATTTTACTTACCTCTCAGCCAAACTCCAGATTACTAAGGTCTCATTCCCTAAAAATCGGAGAGTTAACCCAGAAAAAAAAACAAAAAAGAACTAGAATCAAATATAAAAGCTATACATATTCACTCACCTTCCAATATGAAGAGTATCACCAAGGAACAAGATACCCATAGAAACAGCAATAACAATTGAAAGTGGCTTGAACATTGTTGCATACACAGGACCCTTTAAATGTATTGCCCAAGCATATACTGCACTGCTCAGGAACTTGCCAAATATTCCCTAAGAATAAATGCATCATAAGATCATCAATAAATTGCATTAGCTTAATTACATAAAATTTGTCTATATTCTCTATAGGGACTGAAATTGAACGAAATATTTGTAGATACCAAATTAAAAAATTTGTTAATTTTATTGGAACTAAAAACATGTTCAATTTGAAAAAAAAATGAAGAGGTGACTTATCGTACAGTGCAGATAATAGAGATAAGTGATATGTCTGGTCCTATTTTCCAAAGATTTCTATTTGTCTCTGCTATTAAACCTACAGTTAAAGCTAAAATGGTTGCGAATATGTTGTGAATGAAGACCATAGTTAGTTCATCT
Source organism: Medicago ruthenica (assembly GCA_018208015.1). NCBI lineage: Eukaryota > Viridiplantae > Streptophyta > Magnoliopsida > Fabales > Fabaceae > Medicago > Medicago ruthenica. The sequence continues at coordinate 84,983,530 of CM031376.1, forward strand.
GGAATCTCCTTCATGATTTCCACCTTCAAAATGAACATATATATTAGAATTTAACTAAAATTTTGTTTATTTTAAGGAAGAATTTAACTAAAATTATTAGGTAGCAACCTTATTATATATTTCTATTTCAATAAATGTTTTAAAAACCGAATAGGACATCAAACCGGCGAGACCTCCAAATCATGGTTCATCTGTTTTAAACCGACATTGTGTACAATACCGCTCAAACAACTCTATTGTACACAATGTCGGTTTAAGATTTAACCATACGGTTTGGTTCAATTTTTAAAAGATTGATTTCAATATTTTTGCAACAAAGAATATATACCTGAGCAATGAACCATATTGTAAGTAGTATATTGGATACCGTTAGCAGAAGTCCACCAATGGCCCAATTTGTATCAATTGAAGTAAGAATGCCATTTGAGTGTGGAAGGTGAATGGAAGGGGAATTATGAGCAATGATGATTGATTTTCCTTTGTAAAATGTCACTATAAATGCACCTGATATTGATATAATGCTTCCCCAAACCTTAGCTTGTGTAGTTCTACTTTTAATAGCTATCTTTTCCATCCTTAAAAAACATAATGAGAATGAATACTAGACTAAGATGATAGTGAGAGGTTAAATTTTTATAATTTGGAGAGGTGATGAAAAGAAAATTGAACCGATAAAACTTGTGCATTATATTATATAATGAAAACTGAGGCCGAGTTCGAACCCAGACATCTCACTTATTTACTTTAAAGGTGAATTTCTCTAACCACTATGTTACTTGACAAAAAAAATGATAAAGTGAAAAGAGGAAGAGTTAGGAGGCCCTATAATTTTTTGAGAAATGCTAGCGACACAAGTTTTAACACACTCGTTTTGATTGATTAAAGTTCACATGAGTCTCACCAGTTTTATATGGGACCCGCATAATTTAGTGGAACCCATGTAAATTTTAATCAATCAAAAAGTGTGTTGAAAAGAGTGTATTAAAATATGTATTGCTACCATTCCTCATTTTTAACGGTTAAGAATCACGAGAGCACCAAAACCAACCACAAACTATTATCAAGACCATCAAAAAATAAGGTCACCATATCTCCATCCAAAATCTTTAGAATTATTGACCATAAGCTATTAAGGTAATCTTTTCAATGTATCTTTCATTTTGCTCATTCTAATCAATGTAAAACTAACCACAGTTGAGTTCTAACATTGATATTTATGGTGCATTAGGAGATCATTTTTTTTAACAAGGCATTAGGAGATCATTATAAGCAGTAAAAAAAATTATTGGATTGGACTAAAATAATATGGCTTTGGCCCTCTTTGTCTGCCAAAAAAACTAATAAATTATTGGATTGGACCTTATTAATAAAATGAACTTGGATAATTATTTTTTGTCAATTATGAGAGTGGAGGAAACCTGCAAATGACAGCTAACATGAAGGTAAAAGCAGGAATGAGGTTTCCAATTGCAGAGGAAAGTGTTGGAGAACTGTAACTGATGCCAGCATACCCCAAGATCTGAGATGAACATCTTCCATTGATAGCCACAAAAAATTCAAACCAATAAAAATAAGCACAAGTACAATACTCTAACCATGGTTGGATAAACATCTTAATCAAGCGCTTATAGCATAAACACTGATAAGAATGTTTCTGAGATGTTATTGAAATAGCTTATAACATATCTATAAACAATTGGGCTAAAGTGGTTAATGAACTACATCAATGACGAATTGTTTCAGAGAACTTGAGTTCAATTCGTGGGTAGAACAATTTTTTACTAGACTTTACTTACCTCGAGTGAAGGGTTCCTCAGAACCGGAGGTTTAAAACACACAAAAAAATGATAACTTATAATTTGACTATTTTATCTTTTGTTCCAGAAATGACTAATACATAAGCACTTATGCCATAATACTAGAAGGCCTAGTAGTATTACCCTATGACTCCAAGAAGAGCAATTTTAAATAGGATGGAGAAACTGAGTTGAGGAACCACTCTTGATCTGGAAAGAGAGACATGAAAAAACAATCATTAATCAAGTGTATAAGCTAAGTTATATATAAATATGTATGCATATAATACAAACCTGGTATAGAAAAAATATACAGGAAGAAGGACAATAGTTGAAACAGTATAAGAGTAAGCAATAAAAACATAGTTACTCAATCCTTGCAACGTAGCTACTTTGAACAAAGTGTATACACCAACAATGATGCATTCATTGCCAACAAGAGAAATAAAAGGTAGCAAATCTTTGTAACAACAGCATCTTCTGTCCATCCCTCACTGCTAGACTTGGTTTTACAGACACCCTTTAGTACACTTCAAATTTCATATACTATATATTAATCATATCATATGTACTAGAAAAGTTAACAACAACCAGTTACTGCACACTCTGAGTGTAGAAAGTTTTATTTCAATCATCATAGTGTAAAATATTATAAAAAAAATATTATATGGATGGAAGAAAAGGGCATCACGCAATGTCAATGACCAACCAGTGCACGGCACTAGTGATTTTTTTGAGAACAACCAAAATTTGGCTGCCACAAATATCATGGTTGCCACCAAAAATATGATTTGACTGAAAAATATCCACTATGATGATTGATATTGACAAGTTGGCAGTTAGTAAATCTAAAATTATAGGTTTTAATGAAGATTGAGCTTTATCGAGAAATGTGAATTAAGGTAGATTTTTTTCTTTTTGTCGAATTTTCTTCATATATACAAAGGGTCAATGATCAAATCTTTAATCACTTGTTTAAGTGACCAAAATCTTTTATCATTTAGATTAATTTATTGTTGGTTTAATTATTTTTTTAACAAAAAAGAAAAACTAACAGACTAAAAAAAATAACCCTTACACAAAAATCTAAAAGTGAGGATCTATTTAGTCTCGTGATTTTTCCTTTAATAAATTTTCATATAGATTAAAGTCAGTAACATTTTCTGAAATAATTTTACAAATTATGCACATTAACTTAGATAAAATTCTCTAATCCAAATACACTGACATTTTAGTTTTTGATTTCATTTCAATGTTTTTAGCTGATTAAATATATATAGCACATTTTCATGCTTATATCAACTTAGTATTTTCAAACCTAGCCATCATCACTTTTTTTCTTCTTGATCTACCGAAAATGGGTGATTTAGGGTCAATTTTGACCTAAAATCACTCCTCCAAATTGTTTTTCTTTCATTTTTAGTTAAATAAGTGATTTTCATGTATTTTCAATCTTATTTCATTTTTTTTATTTCTTCGTGTTTGCACGACTTTATTTATTTTGATTTTCCGTCTTAGTATGATGTTTATTTGATTTAGGTTGAAAGATTATTTTTGAGCAAATGCAGATTCAGTTAATGACTGTGTCGTCGTCAACGTTGCACGTCCAGAGACATGAGTATTCCGGAGACTTGAATATTTGTAGGCATAGGCATTCGGTCATTTTATGCTATTAATATGGATGATGTGAGTTCGCATATTCATCCTTTTTGTTTATAGCGACTTTGAATTTGTATTGTATCGATGTACTTTATCAATTTAAATAAATGAATATCGTTTATTTTTTTTTAAAAAAAAAAGTCAACTTAGTATTTTCATATATCACTTGTTTTTGCTAAATGTATTTTTTTGTACATGTATGTTACGATTAATTCTTTTAAACATTTTCAATTTGATAACCATGTTTTTAAACATGTCCATCTATTTTCTTTTCAAAAGTTTCTGCTCTATAGCTTTGCAAAAGAGGTGCATTCTCAGTAGATGGTGACTGCAAGCTACCAGCATCTTCCTCTATCTCTTCTGTTGCTTTGCCCCATAATACAGCATAAAGACCAATTGAGATTATTATGGCTCCAATTATACTGCAAAACGCAGAAACAAAAATATACATAAATGGACACTTCACTAATATTCTCTTCATTTAGTCAGTTTATAACAAATGTGAGAGACTTCATCACTAAAACTAGTAAAGTGCTTTTAAATTTAAATTGTCTTCATTGATACCATAGTGTCTCCTATTAGCAAACTCTTCATTTTCACATCTTGATTCAATCTAATTTTCCCTAATCCATTTAAGTCTATTTCCATTGCTACCAACATGCTTTGGATTCATTCAGCATTGTTTCATAAAGCACATGTTCTACATGATTGATTTTGTTATGCATCAATTTCTTCATTTATCTACACTTGTAAATTTGGAAGGAGAGTCTCTGAACAACGGTAAGGTTGTTGCCTCGCGACCTGAGGTCACGAGTTCAAATCCTAAAAACTGTCTCTCTATCTGCAGAGATAAGATAGTTTACATCTATTCTCCCCAGGCTTCACTTGGTGGTAGGGCTATGCAAAAAAATAAAATAAAATGAACCACTAAACCAAACAATACCACATCGAAATGTGACTGACAGTTCATGAACTGAACCGAAGCACTTCGGTTCAGTTAAGTTCGTGAGCTATCCATCACAGTTCGGTTATTTTCAGTTTGGTTTAACAATTCGGTTTGGTTTTTGGTCTATTTAAACAGTCCTATTAGATTTGGTTCGGTTATTTTTTTTTTAAGTCCTACTTATCAGTTAACACTAGCAATTTAGTATAGTTCTGTCACAAAGAATCAAATGCAAAATTGAACTAACCATACCTTCCAACATGAATAGTATCGCCAAGGAATATAACGCCCAACCAAACAGAGATAACAATTTGCAGTGGCTTGAATGAGGTTACATAGACAGCCCCCTTTAAGTGTATTGCCCAGGCAGAAACTATATTGCCTATTAATTTCCCGAAAATTCCCTGGAAAAGAGAGTGTTATCAATAAACACAAACATATATAACATGTGTCAGAACTCGTTGACCATCCACTCAACACAGTTAACCACAATTTTGAACGTCGTTGACCACGATTTCTTAGCATATATTTGAACTCAAGTCATGGTTAATGAATATCATATATATTGGAGCACAATTCGGATGGTTAATGGATAAATATGTGCTTCTGAACACGTGAAAGTAGTGGTTAATGAAGTTCAAAATCGTGGTTAATTGTGTTCAGTGGATATTTAAGGAGCTGTGACACCTTATTATATTAATTAACCATATGCTGAACATAGTTAACCGCAACTTTGAGATTTGTTAACCATCTAAGTTGATGTCGAATATTGATGTCAAACTTGCGAGTAAAATAACACAACTCAAATATTTTTGTCAAAGTGTAGCAGTAGATTTGCAGTGTATCTTACAGAAGAAACAATGGAGATCAGTGAGAGATTTAGTCCTATTTTCCAAGCACTTGGATTTGGAACTGATAAGAAAGCTACAACTGTAGATATGATTGTGGCAGCTATGGAATATATCAAGACTAAAGTTAGTTCATCAGGAAACTCTTTCAAGATATGTACCTGTGAAATGAAAAAAATAACTGAAACATTTTAATATTAAACTTTTTATTCTCTCATCAAATAACAAGAAAAGAAGAAACAAGTAGCATATTTTATTGAAGAGTAAATGTGTGTTTGGATTGGCAGAGAGTTTGACAAAATCAAGTGTACTGTGGTGACTTTAGCAAAAGCTACACTTTGGAACCTCCACCAAAATCACGGTATCAATGTGATTTTGTCAAACCAACCGTGTATCCAAACATACACTGTTACTAGAAACACTTTCTCATAATACACACTTTCAAACATACTATCTGTTATTGAGTGAAATTCACATGAAAGAATGAATTAGAGAACTTTTGCTAGTATTATTGAAAAGAATATTTAGTACAAGTGGTAACCATCAATAAGAAAATTAAGAAAGCCAATTGTCACAAATTCAAGTAAATAGCTATGTAGCACACTTCAGATATAAGACGTGTCTGGTGTTCGATACCGACAAGTGTTGTTATATTCAATCAGTAATGCTTTCTCAAATTATCATTGATGTCTATGTGTCAGTGTCAACGTTGTGTCTAGCATCTGTGTCATTGTTTCTTAACTTGCATTTTAGGTTTAAAAGTATAATAATACCTATCATTTTGCATAGTACTAATCCTACCTGTAAAATGTACCATAGTGAACCCAGAAAATAGTCAATTGTCAGCAGAATACCAGCAATGGCCCAGCTTGAATCCACTGACTTGAGAAAGCCAATTGATTGATGAAGTGATTTGGGATTCATGATGGATGGTCCTTTGTAGAAAGTCAACACAAAAGCACCTGCTATTGATATTATGCTTCCCATTACCTTAGCATTACTACTTCTACTCTTTGCAGCTAACTTTTCCATTCTTAATTGCAATGATAACAGGAAAAAAAAATAAGTGGACAATAGACTAAGTTTGATGTGAAGTATAAATGCAGTTTAAAACTTTCCTTCTCATTCAGCTTAATTAAATTTTCCCTTGATCTATCGACTAACATCATTATGGTGCATTAGTTCAAATTTTAACTATCTTCTGTTAGGGATTTAAGCTATCATTTAGACAAAACTCAAGTGTCAAATATCAGCTATATAGCAGCACTTTAGCGTAACGAAATTTGAACAAATCGCTATTGTTTTGCGATATACTATTTAGTACAAATTATTGTCAAATAGTGACTATTAGTGACACTATATCACCGTTGCATAGCGAAATTTGAACAAACCTCTATTCTCCGCGATCCGTAATTGACAACACTGTTACTCATGTGTTAAAGTGTGTGAGTGACTGGTGGAGTTTGTAGACGAGTCATTCCCACTTTTCACATACTAACAAGTATCAAGTCTATTGTTGTTTCTAAGACATTTCATTGAGTGCAAGACAAGTAATGCAAAATTTAGTTGACTAGAAAAACTAAATAACTTAGTTTCAAAGGATATAAGAATCTTCCAGATTAAAATATAATTAGCAAACCTGAAAGTGACAGCTAACATGAAAGTGAAAGCTGGTATCAGATTGGCAATTGCTGAAGCAAGTGTTGGAGAACTGTTATTAATACTAATATACCCCAGAATCTGAGATGCACATCTGCATAACACACCCATACAATTCCAAAATATGAAACACAAATCATCAGAAGCATAAAATTAATGGCACCCCTGTAACTATAACTAACTAACATCAAGACTAGATATAACAAAGTTACTATAATACTACAAGGCCTTAACCTATGAAGCGTGGACACAGACACAGACACCAAACAACATTGCCACAGACACGTAGACACCGATAAATTTTGAGAAAATGACATAATTCAATGTAATCACAAGTGTCGGTGTTGTGTCAGTGTCGGACACGACACATGTCGGTGCAACATAGGCTTTAACAAAATCATCCTGAAATTTTGGAGAGTTTGGTAACATCTTAGAAAAAAGTACAGTTTTTTAGGGAACTCGGGAAAAGAGCCTGAGTTTGATTGTTGGAGTCACCTATTTAGAAGACAGTTCAACCCCGTGTGAAAAATTTGGATGTCTCACTCCCGGTTCAAGGATTAGAAAAATTCTAAGTCCTAGAGATATCTTTGCATGCCAATTGTGTGTCAAAGACCCTAACTACGGTGGATTACCAACAACCAAGCCTTTTCCCACTAAATAAGGCCGGCTACATGAATCAAATTACGCCATAGTGTTCTATCATATACCATATTTCGGTTTAATTACAGTGGATTAACAGCAGGAAGAAAAAAAAAGACTTAACAATCAACTATCGATGTAAAGTATAATGTAATTTTGCACTTACCCTATTGCCCCAAGAAGCACACTTTTGCATATAATGGAGAAACTGATTGGAGGAGGAACAGCTCTTGATCTGCAAAAAGACATCAAAAGAAAAACATGAAGAAATTAGTCAAATGAAATATAGTCCCAAGTCTATGTTTAAAATCACTTTCAATTTAACAAAATCATGGTAACACCGTGATTCTATTGAAATTACAAAATATAATTTTTGCCAAAATCTCGGTGGAACACTATGATTGTGCAAAACTCATCGTCAATTCAAACATGCACTAAATTATATACATATGTTGTATGTTTATGGTATATTGCAATAAATTAACAATTATATGAACCTTCTGGTGAAAAGAGTGACAGGGAGAAGAACAGAAGTACCAACAGCATAAGCATAAGCAATAAAGACATGATTGTTCATTCCTTGAAGTGTTGCTGCTTTGAACAAAGTGAGTAAAGCCATGTCAATACATTCATTGCCTATAATCACCACTGGTGGCAGAAAATCCATGTAAAAGGACCACCTTCCTGTCATGTTTCTGACACTTCTGTATTCTATCACTTACACAACAATCACAAACCTTGTTGAAGTTCTGAATTTCTGAGATGTTTTTTGTTATGTTTTGATTTTGACCATCTTTTGAAATAAAAACCAAAATGAAAGATTAAGCTATAAGTCATGTTTTATAATAATAATAATAATAACAATAATAATGATGATAATAATAATAATAATAATAATAATAATAATAGTAGTAGTAGTAGTAGTAGTAGTAATAATAATAATAATAATAATAATAATAATAATAATAATAATTTTTAGTCTCTTGTAAAAAAAAATATTTTTGTCAAAAACGTGTTTATAATATTATGAATTTTTTTAGGAATATAATATTATGATTTTAGTCATGTCATATAATAATTTCTCATAATGGTGTTGACAAAATATCTTTTTTTTAGCAAAAAATATCTTAAACTTTGCATTAAATATTATGTGTTATACTATCATATTTGCCATGGAAAATTGGGGTGCCCATAATGGGTCTATGTCTCACCAAAATACAAACAATTGTGAAAATGACAAAAAAAAAATTTGACATACGTGAAAATGACAGTTTGGCCACTAAGATAAATTTAAACTTCCTCTGAATAAAGATTATTTAAAGTTAGCATCTTCAAAAAACATCTTAAAATAAATACTGTGGCTGACGAACCATTATCATACACATTATATTAGTTTAGTTTTCAAATTAGTTTATTTCTTTGGCCAATTCAATGGTAGCCATAAAAGGAAAATTAATTAGTTCGGTTCAGTGATAATAAAAAGACAAGGTCCCCCCCTCAAAAAAAAAAAAAAGGCAAGGTTTACCCCTAATAAAAAGACAAGGGTTAGATGTGGAGATTTCAGCTCTCTATTGTTTTTAGAGGTAAATGTAAATACCATAATAAATCTTCTTTGAGTGTTTTGGACGGAGAGATCATCCTTCCACCCTTAATTTTTATCGTAAAAATGAAAAAGAAAAAATAGTTTAAAAATTGATATATTTGTTGGTTTTGTCTCAAAATTATTGGATTTGGTAAGAGTGCAACTGTGACACGGTTTTTTAGTCAGAATGTGATTAAGTGATTGGCAGAAAATAGTAGCGCGGTTTGTAAAATCATGACACAATTTTGTGATAAGGATGTAGTACTGTGCACTAGCTTTGTCGTGGCACGAGACAAATTGTGACACAATTTTGCATTAGTCTGAGCACTATTTAAGACTTCATTGTTCATTTTTGAGGTAGGGCTTCAAGAGAGAGAAACTTAGAAAATCAAATGAGGTAATTTTAGTGTTGAGTGTCTTTGGTGAGGTTCTCTTGGGTTGGGAAACATTTTTAAACATTGGGTGAGTGAAATCATTGAGTATCTTGTCCATGAGAAGAGATTGAAAAATGGGTAGAAATTAGGTTTGTTCTTGGAGAGCTTGTTGAAGCTAATTTCTTGTAACCCTTTTATATCTCTTTGTAAAGATCTCATTGATACTCAAGTGAAAAGATATCTCTCCCCCGTAGTAGGTCATTGTTGGACCGAACTTTGTAAACATTTCTTGGTGTGTTTGTTTCTTTTCACTCTTTATCTTTTGCTTATGGTTTTATGCTTTACACATGGTTTCTAGATTAGATTTATGTATGTTATTGTTGTTGTTGCTGCTTGAATCTACTTTGATATTGGTTACTAGTTCCATTTTGCTCCACACATCTAAGTTTATTGGTGTGAGATTATTTGTTCGAATTCACAACAATATTAATTAATACATGGATTAAATTTGTAAATATTGAAAGTGTAGAACTTTTTTACAATTGCATTCAATCAAATGTCGATATAGGGCTCTCCTACAAGGGCTGGTTATGGAGGAGTTTTAAGAAATGATGCAGGTTTTTATTTGTCAGGATTCTCTGGCTACATCCAAAATTCTTCTGATATTCTGTTTGCTGAACTCTATGCCATATATCAGGGCCTTTTGTTGGGCAAGAACATTTAGTTTGCTACCTCGATTCTCTTCATTGTATCAACATCCTTCATGTTTATGCTGTTTTGATTCAAGATGTAAAAGAGCTATTGGAGCAAGGAAATGTTACGATGAATCGTACCCTCCGAGAAGCGAATCAATGTGCGGATTTTTTTGCTAAACTTGATACCTCATCAAACTTTGAGTTTCTTTGTCACGAGTCTCCTCCGGCAGATCTTTTGAATTTTCTTCGGAGTGATGCAGCTGAAACTTCTTATTTGAGATAATAGCTCTCTTTTTTCTGTTTCTTTTGTTTTCCTTTTTTTTCTCTTTTGTTTTAGCATTGTACACCAAAAAAAAAATGTCGATATATTTTGCAAGTGTATTTCTGCTTCTTGAAACCTCATCGAAGCTGCTCTTGGTGTCTTGTTTGTTCAAAAGGGCAAAGTGAATGAAGATGGGAGAGACAAATTGGTGGCTGAACATCTCGACATTGAAAGGTTGCTGGACGGTGAAAGGCTTCATACACCTTGCCCAATTCTAAAAAAAACACAAATTGGTCTTGACATTTATATGTATGTACAAATTAGTTCATCTTTTATAAGTCAAAGTTAAGATATAACTAATTATAAAAATGTCAATCCTAATTTAGATCATTAGATTTTTTTCCATGATTAAATTGAGCCACTACAAAATGGTGAGGGATGAATGTACATCTTTAGTCTAAATTTTAATATTTATCAAACAAAACAACTATGACATTTTATTTGTTTATATCTATTATTTTTTTCTTGCTTCTTACTTTTATTGATCTCTTAATTCCATTTTGTCTTGAGATCATGAAACTGGCAAAAAAAAAATTGAAATGTCATATTTTTATTGCAGATATATCTTACGATTCATTACAAAAATCAATTTATAAACTCATTTGGATTGATCTAATGGTGTTGGCTTGAAACTTTGGAGTATGCTCGTCTCAAGTTGCCAGATTTGATTATTCTAGTGTCAATTTCGATGGACTAGTTTAATTTTTTCATAAAAAATATCAATTTATAATTAAATATTTTTTTACAAATTATAATTAAATATATATGGAGTTCGGATTGTATTTGAATATCAATTTGGTAACGATGTTTTAAACATTTCCATTTGTTTTATTTTCAAAAGTTTGAGTTCTAGCGTAGCGCTTTGCAAAAGAGGTGCATTCTCTATAGATGGTGACTCCAAACTACCAACATCTTCCTCTCTCTCTTCTGTTGCTTTGCCCCATAATACAGCATAAAGGCCAATTTATATGATTGTTGCCCCTATTATACTGCAAAATGCATAAAAAATATACACAAATGAACACTTTAACAATCATTAAATCAGAAATGAGCAAAAGAACTTATATCAGTAGATAAACTCAAATAAGTTGAAAAATCATAAATGACCAAAACCAATGCCAAAATGTGGCTGGTTGGTTGAGGATGAAAAGCAACACATGGTTTGGAGACCTAGCTGGAGGAAAGGTTGCTCCCAAATGAAAATATCAATGCAGGAAGGCTACTAAACTAACCTATTTTGATTCACTTATTTGGACTAATCTACATACATAAATACTTTTGACATTGCTTGGACGAGTTTATGGAAACAATTTATTTTCATAATCTCTCCGGGAATATTATAAAATAATTTATAGCTTATATGAAAATAATATGACTTTAATTTATCTTTAGTTATAGAAAGAGCTTATACGTAATCACTTATATGATCAGCATTTATACTATAAATGCCTAACTAAGTTGTTTGTTCGAACAAGATATAAACATGGTAACATGCCGCATAATAGTAAATTAGACACAACACCTTAACCAAAACCCAAAACAGTAAATATATGAATCTGTTTATGTCTTCATTTAATTTATTTAAATTTGTTGTAACAAATGCGAGACTGCATCACTCACACTTTTGAAGTGCTATTAAATTTTGATTGTCTTCTTTGACACCATAATGGCTTTCCCTATTAGCTAATTAACGAACTCTTAATTTTCCACATATATCTTCCTCAGGCTCCACGCGGTGGTAGGGTTGTGAAAGAAAACTAAAAACCGAACTAATTAAACCGAATGAAACCACACCGAAAAGCCAGAATGTGACTAATAGTTCATCAACTGAACTGAAGTACGGTTACTTTCGTTATTATTCAGTTTGGTTTAACACAATTCAGTTCGGATTTTAGTTTTTTATTTGTTTTTTCTTTCAAAAGCCCTTATTATTGGTTAATGATAGCAATTTCGTACATGTAGGTCCACAAAAACTGAGTTCGGTTTTTTGTAAAGGTATTACCAGTTTGATTCCAAAAAGAATCAGTTCGGTTTTCTTGTAAAGGTATTTTCAGCTCGGTTGGAAACCACATAATCGGTGCACTAAACCTTTATATCAGTTTGGTTTGGGACGAACCATTAACGGTTCAGTGGAGTTTTATCGAACTGTTGTAACAGTTCGATTTTCCTTCCTAAACCGAACTATAAACAGCCCTACATGGTGGGATCCTTGTATATTTGCTTCCAAATGTTTCATTTCAAGCAAAGAATCAAATGCAAAAATCGAACTAACCATACCTTCCAACATGAAGAGTATCACCAAGGAACATAACACCTAAGCCAGCAGAAATAACAATTTGAAGTGGCTTGAATGAGGTTACATAGACAGCCCCCTTTAAGCGAACTGACCAGGCACAAACTGTATTGCCTATCAATTTTCCAATAATTGCCTGGAAAGATAATGTATCATCAATAAACTACACAACCTTAACAGGTGTAATTTTTTTACAAATGATATTTCGACACATAATTTGACATCAAAAGTCAACAACGGCCAAGATAGTTAACAAAGTTCAAATATGAGGTTAATTACGTCCAGTGACTGATTTAACAAGTGTCACAACTCATTAATCGTCTACTTAACGCAATTAACCACAAATTTGAATATCGTTAACCACAATTTTCAAGTGTATCTGAAACTCATTTTGATTAATGAATATCATTTACATTTGAACACAATCTGAATGGTTAATCGATATATGTATATTTGAAACCTAAAAGTAGTAGTTAACGAAGTTCAAAGTTGTGGTCAACCACATATTTGAATTGTGTTAACCATCTAAGTTGATGTTAAATTTTGATATCAAATAACTCAAATTTTTTCAGTGTAGCAGTAGTTTTACAGTGTATCTTACAGAACAAACAATGGAGACGTGTGAGAGATTCAGTCCTATTTTCCAAGCACTTGCATTTGGAACTGATAACAAAGCTACAACTATAGATAAGATGGTGGCAGTTGTGGAGTATAACAAGATTATAGTTACTTCATCTGGGAACTCTTTCAAGATATGTACCTGTGAAATGAATAACTGAAATTTTCAGTACTAAAATTTTGATGATCTCATTAAATAACAAGAAACGAAGAAATATTTAGTTGTAAGGAAACCAATTGTGCCACATTCGAGTAAATACTATGTAGGACTAATACTTCACATTGAAGGCGTGTTCAGTGTTCAACATGTATCAGTGTCTGGCATGTGCTGGTGTCGGACATAAACATGCGTGTTACATTCAATCATTTCCATTTTCTCAAATTATTATTGGTGTCTATATCCCAGTGTCAGTGTTACGTCTAGTGTTTGTGACTGTGTCAATGTTCATAACTTCCTGGATTTTAATTTTTAAAATTTAATATCTCTCATTTTGCATAATACTAATCCTGCCCTACCTACCAGTAAAATGTACCATAGTGAAGACAAAAAATAGTCAACTATTAGAAGAATGCCAGCAAATGCCCAACTTGAATCCACTGACTTGAGAAAGCCAATAGATTGATGAAGTGATGAGGAATTCATGATGGATGGTCCTTTGTAGAAAGTCAACACAAAAGCACCTGCTATTGATATTATGCTTCCCATTACCTTAGCCTTACTACTTCTACTCTTTGCAGATAACTTTTCCATCCTTAATATATTGCAGTGATATAAGAGGAAATAGTATAAGTGGACAATAGACTAAGAAGCTTCATAAAATATAAAGCACTTCAATAGATGTAGTTTAAAACAATTTTCTTCTCATTTAACTTAATGAAACTTTCCTTTGATCTGTTGAACTTGAAATAACATCATTATGATACATTAGTTCAAATTTTAATTAGCTTATTCTGTTAAGGATTTAGGTTATCATTTAGACAAAACTTAGTGTCACTGTAAGTTATCATTCCTGATCCTGACCAAAGTTGTTAAATTGCGGCTATAGAATAGCGACACTACAACACTAGTACAGCGGAATTTGAACAAATCGCTAGTGTTCTGCAATAAACTATTTAGTACAATTTTTTGTCGAATTGCTGCGATAGCGGCGTTATAACACTGTTGCATGGTGGAATTCAAACAAACTGCTAATTTCCATGATCCACAATTTGACACAGTTACTGACATGTTAAAGGGCGTGAGTGTGACTGGTGGAATTTGTAAATAAGCCATGCTCTCTTTTCACAAACTAACAAGTATCAGAGTGTATTGTTGTGTCTAAGAAATTTCTTTGAGTACAAGAAAAGTAACGCGAAATTTCATTGAGTAACAATATTTAATAACAATTTATTTTTTTTAAGAAATAACTGCAGTTTAAAAGAGTAAGAATCTGCCATTTTCTGATATACTAGTTAATACTCATATTAGCAATTGCTGAAGCAAGTGTTGGAGAACTGTAATTAATACTCATATACCCCAGAATCTGAGATGAACATCTGCATAACAGTCCCAAAAATTTCCAAAACATGAAACACAAATCATCAAAAGCATATAATTAATGACACCCCTATTACCAAAACAAACTAGCATCAACACTAGCGATAACAAAATTACTAGTATTTTTTGTCTTAACCTTTTGGTTTGCACGAAAAAGGGGTCATGATAGTCTGGAGTTTGACCGGAAGTTAAGTAAACTTCCACCAAAGATTGTTCCAGTAGGGGACCAAATTACTATTACACTAATAAGCCGAGTAAACCACCAAATTAGTCTATGACTTTGTAGGTCACTCTCAAATACGCTCTGACTTTGTGAATATTTCAAAAAAGTCTCCAACTTTGTCAAATTTACTCATATCAGTCCTTCAAAGAATATGCTATAGACTAAATTGTTAGTAAGCGGATAAACCTAAGGACCAAATTGACAGTAAGTTGTTAAAATATAGGGACTTAATCGATATTAAGTGGTTGAGTATAGGGACCAACTTAATAGTTTAATAGAGTCAAAGACCTTTTTGAAATATTCATAATCTCAAAGACATATTTGAGAGTATCCTACAAAATCAAAGACTAATTTGTTGGTTTACTCCTAAAATGGCCCTAAAAGTCAAATCAAATATTTTAGTGAAGTATAAGGCCATTTTTGCCACTACCCTGTTGCACCAAGAAGCACACTTTTGCTTATTGTAGAGAAACGGAGAGGAACAACTCTTGATCTGCAAAAAGACAAGAAAAGAAAAACATAAGGAAATTAATCAGGTGAAGTATAAAGTGTAGCTTTTGTTGAAATCACGCCCCGGTAGCAATGTGTTGCCAAAATCTTGGTAGCGTGATTCTGAAAAACTCACCGTCAATCCAAACATACACTAAGTTATATAAATATGTTGAATGTTAATGAAAATTGCAATAGATAAATGTGAACCTTCTACTTCTAGTGAAAAGAGTGACAGGAAGAAGAACAGAAGTACCAACAGCCAAAGTGTTACTGTTTTGAACAAAGTGAGTAAAGCCATGTCAGAACATTCATTGCCTATAATCACCACTGGTGGCAAAACATCCATGTAAAAGGACCATCTTCTTGTCATGTTTCTGTCACTTCTATGTTCTAAATATCACTTGCAGAACAATCACAAACCTTGATGAACTTAAGAATTCCTGTGACATGTTTTGATGATCAGGTTTTGATTTTGACCATTTTTTGAACCAAAATAAAATATAAGAGCCCGTTTGGTGCATATGATATGATAGAGATATGATAGGATATGAAACTAATTATAATATCATATATATCCTATTACATGTTTGTTGCGCACATGATAACAAACATAATATCATATATATCACAATTAAATGACATAATTAACCTTGTAATTAATTATAATTAAATATAATTTCTTCCTTTTTTAGGGGTGCCATAATCTTCATTCTTAAAGTTCAATTAAAAAAATCATGACTTCTTCAATTAAAAAAATTGTTTACTGTCTTCTTCCTTCTTCAATTACAAAATTCTATCAAAACCTCTTTGTGTAACTTCAACCTGTAAAAAAAATCATACACCAAATCAACCTATAAAAAATTTACAATTACAATTCAAGCTCTTACCAAACTAATTGTTGTCTCTGTTGAAAATAATACGAAATTCCAAAACTCTATGTTTCATTTCTTTTCAAATTTGACTTGAATACAAAATAGACAATCAAAAAAGAAAGAAACAAACAATTAAGCAGATTGAGGAAAAAGTGATTATAAGGTGGAATTCGAGTCAGATCTGTAACAAATAGAAGAGATGAAGTTGAAGAGTTACGGAGGAAGAGGTAGAGGTCGATGGATGGAGAGCATAGAGAACATGAGCGATGAATTGAGAGAGATGGCAAAATAAGCATTTTAGTGTTAATCATGATAGGATAATTCTAACCCACCAAAAACTAAGGATAAAAATAACAAAGGAGAGATAAGATAGGATTAGTAATATGTTATATTTATCATATCCTATTAGTGCATCAAACAACAGATTTAGATAGGATATGATAGTTTTATCATATCATGTCTCCTTATCATGTGCACCAAACAGACCTTAAAGCTATTACTATTAAATTGATAGACTATATTATATATTGATTTTCTTACATGGTATATAAGAATAAATTCTGATAACTGTTTTGACAAAATATCTCAAACTTTTTTATAAAATATCAGTATTTGTTACCATATTTAGCCATGACAAAGTGAGCCCAGAGTGGGTCCATTATAGCAATATACAAACAATGATGAAAATGACAAATTGGCTGCTAAAAATAATTTAGAATTGAAGGATCTTAAAAAAATACTTTGACTGACGAACCATTAACATATACAGACATTTTTTTAATAAACCATATATATAGACATCATATTACCATTTTTTTCTTGTAAAAAGAATATTGTTCTATTTTTAAAATTATTTTGTATCTTTAGCCATTTGAAGGTGAAAGGCTCGTAATGGAAGGAAGTTGATTTGTGGTTTTTTTCTCACAGTCCAGCATGTCACTCAATTATTCGATGGCACACCATTGGAGGTAATGTGTAGAGCGATGGCTCGAGTGAATAGGTAAATTTGTCCTTGAATTTGTAAGGAACAATCAATTATATCCCCCAATTTGTTGAAATAGACAATTAGTCCCTGAATTTGTTAAATGTCAATCAATTTTGTCTTTCCATCAAGTTGGATCATTAACGGTGATGATGTGGGACTTTAACCACTCACGTGGCGTGTCATGTCATATGCCACTGTTTACTCTGAAATTTGGTAAACAACCGCTAGTCTAAATTAATTGCTTGCGAGACCAACTAGTGAATCTCAGGAGCATAGTGCTTTGTTTGAATTCTTTAAATTATATGAATGTTCATTACGCATAAACATTTTAGTGTAGTTTTGGGGAGAATTAAACATAAAAGTTACTTGGATTGCAAATAACAAGGAAAAACAAGTTCCTATTTAATAAATACTGTGTTTCGATCGAAACAGAAATGGACAGAATTTAAATGAAAAACGTTAAACTTTGCATGAAACTTTAAAGTGCTTAAAAGATACATTTCATGAAAAAGGTAAATTGCATTGAATTGTAAAAGATGCTTTACATAAAAGGATGGTTCACAGATTCATACTTGGATCCCATTTCACTCGTTTCTCTCGATAGCGTGGGTACTTTGAGTTTACAAGGATTTTGTATATAATGAATTGCGACCTTTTTTCTGACTAAAAAACTACTATATATAGACTTTCGAAAATAAACTGCCCTAACGGTCGAACACTATACTACTGCCAAATGTCCTGCCACGTACACCCTGCATGCACTTAACTGCTCCTTAGAACGGTTGTATCTTTCGAAGTCGAACTGAGTGTTGTGAAAGTTTGTCAGAATTGTGCTAAGTCCAGAACTTTGTTGCTTCGATTCGATCATACGCTCGTTCGATCTGCCTTCTGGTTCGAAGTCCTCCTTCTTTGCCTTAGCCTTGTATTTGTAAATATTCCTTTGAACCTATTTGAAATTCAAATCTTGTGCCTTCGACAGTTGCAATCTTTGATTTGACGAAAAAGACATTCCGAAGCATAATTAATTCTTCGTCCCGTCGATGTATGCTTCGACTATTTCTGGATGTTTCGATTCTGTCGAAAGAACAAGTATCCATTCCAAAGTTCTTTTAAACTGCAAAAATCTCATCTTCTTCCACGTGTCCAGTCAAACCTCAGAAATTATGTCAAATTCCTCTTGTTGAAAAACACAGGTAACAAATTGCCCCCCAAAAATGTTAGGTTCGACGGAATATAATGTAGGAGAAAACTGACATTTTTGAAAAAACTGTAACCTTCGACGGAAACTTTACATCTTCTTAAACGATGACGTCATTTACCTCGAGCAGTTCCCAAACCAGTTATCATTACAGCACTATTTTCGGAGATTTTTTTGGCTCCTAGAAGAAATAACCGACGGCTTGGTTCAGAGATCCTTCAGTTTTCCTCTCGCCACGTGGTTGAATTTTTCAACTTTTTCAACTTTTCAATCAAGTCTTTTCAGTTTCCCTTCAGTAATGAGTACAAAAATCTACTTTTCACTTCTCCCATTGTCATTTCCTTTCCAGAAAAAACCTCTTTAGAAAAACCAACTTTCTTCTTTTCTCTATCATGGAGAAACTTTCAGAAGATTTACTAATCACCATTACTAAAAAGGTAGCAGCAACTGGTACTCAAAACTTACTCAACTTTAAGGCAACTTCCGTTACTCATCGTCGATTGGCGAACAAGAAGACAGTTTTTAGGGTTTTGCCTCGTAGCTGTGTGTGGTATTTCTATGACCATTTTCCTCCTGCTGAGAAACTTGCTTTCATGCGACGAATGATCCAGAGTGGTCACGAATCGTTCAGCCTAGTGGAGACAGCAAGACTTCTTTATGATGAACCTAACAACTTGAATGGCATTCTCCGTATTTTGCGCAAAGCAGCTTCCCATGGCGTGGAAGGGGCAAAATACTTACTGATGATACTGAAAATCCTTTCAAAAGATGGATTCTCAATGGAGGAAGTTTTTCCCATTTTCAAAGATCTTTTCGATCGTCGAATGCTAGCAGAATGCAGAAGATCTATTTGTGGAGGACCAGGTTTCCCCTACTTTTTGCCATACAGACCTCATTGTGGTATTAGGCCTCTACCTCCAAGCTTGGTCATTCGTTTCACCTGCATTGCTTCAGGGAAATGCAAAGGACATGGGAGAAGATCTGGGATTTTCTGGCCCTTACCTGGTTCAGACAATGAATACTATGGGACTGAACTTTGCTTCTACTGTCGTCTCGACTTAGAAGTTAAATGGTTCCTGCATGAATTTCACTTCTTGGAGATCGAAGGTTTCTAGGTTCTTTAGGCATTTAGGATATAACCTCTCTCTTTTTTAGGGCCTATAAACCATTTTTGATGTATTTTGGATGTTGATCAATATCTTCGATGTCATTATGCTTCGACATCTTTGATGTAATATGCCTAATTTTTGGCTTCGACTTTTAATGCAATCTAATGCCTTTTTTATTTCCTATTGCTTTCTATCTCCAAATTCGATTTGAACAATGAAACTTCGACACTGTAACCTTACGCGTCGAATGAGAAATTACAAGTTTCGACTCTAACGAAACTGAAACGGAGGGTTGTTTTCATTTGAAACAAGTTTATGGCGCCATTTCTCGAAAGCTAATGGGCCACGTTTACTGAAACGGCGTCATGATGGCACGTTTTAATGTATAACTGTCACCTCGATTCCCACTATCATCATGAGTTCCAACTTTCTAGGTAAAAGTGGGACACGTGTCACACTGGGAAGTCGAAGTGATTTTGATTTGACAGATTTTTTTTTTTTTTTTAAACTGAAAAGGTAACCCTATAAAAGGCCAGAAACGGCCATTGAAGAACTTTTCAAGTACGACAGTTTTCTGAGTTCTTGCTTTTTCACTCTCTTGCTTCTTAATCTCCATAGCTTCTTACGAATCAAACCAATCCATTGTTTCCTTCCATAATCGTTCTTAAGACTGCCTAAGGTAATCCAAATGGCTATCTTCGGACGAAGATTTGATGATTATATCATCTATATAAACTTGCATGAATGTGTCTATAAAATCATGGAACATACAATTCATGGCCCTTTGATAAGTGGCCCCAGCATTCTTCAAGCCAAAAGGCATAACAACCCATTCATAAGTGCCTAATGCACCAGGGCATCGAAAAGCTGTTTTTGACACATCATTTTCAGCAATAAATATTTGGTTATAACCAGAATAACCATCTAACATGCTTAAAAATTCGAAGCCAGCTGCTGAATCTACTAACATTTCTGCTACTGGCATAGCATATTCATCTTTAGGTGTAGCATTATTTAAATCCCTAAAGTCTATGCATACTCTAAGAGTTCCATTCTTTTTAATAACAGGGACTATATTTGCTAACCATTCGACATACCTGGCAGCTCTGATGAATTAACACCTCAGCAGCCTTTCGATCTCATCCTTGATCTTGGACATAATTTCTGGTGCGAACCTTCTTGGTAGTTGTTTCACTGGCCTCTTTCCTTCTTTGATAGGTAGTTTCAGTTCGACCATTTCTCTGCTTAACCCAGGCATTTCGTTGTAATCCCACGCAAAGCAGTCTTTGAACTCTTTAAGAAGCAGCACCAGCTTTTCTTTTAGACTTGAAGTGATATTGGCGCTGATATAAGTTGGCCTTTTAATCGAGCCATCTCCAATATCGATCTCCTCCAAAGGATCTTGTGCTTGCATTTTTGGCGCCTCACTCATAGGATCCTTCTCGAACCCCAGCGGCTCATCGTCATAGATGCAGTCAAGTCTTCGATCCTTTGTTTCTTTGACTTCCTGATCTTCGATCTTGGCTTCTACTGCCATATTTTGTTGAAACTCAGCCTCAAGGGCCGTATTTAATCTATTTTCGGCCATATAAGCCGTAATCCTGGCCCATGCAGTGGCCTCAGTCATAGTAGTCTTCATATATATTCCACCCAGTTGGTGGAATGACTCCATCTTCAGAAGAAACAGCATTAATTTCTTCTCTCTCCCATATAAAGCCATGGGCAGGGTGGAGCTTGACAGAATGAATGACATTGTCACTTGGCACGAAAGCAGAATCCTTGTCACCACAAGGTGCTATATTAGCCAAATTTTTGTCAAAGGTTTGTGGGGTGACAATGTCAACCTCTGACTTATAGAAGCTTTGATCTGCCTCTATGTTTTCAACAATCCCATCTTCCCTCCAAATAATAAGTTTCTGGTGGAGAGTGGATGGTACTGCCCCAACTCCGTGGATCCATTCCCTTCCTAACAGCAAGTTAAAGTTAGCCTTGGATTGAACCACCAGGAAAAGAGTTGGTCGAACTATGCTGCCCACAGCAACATCAACTTGTATGGCTCCCATCGAATAGCCAGTTTTGCCCTCATAATTAGAAAGCACAATGTTGTGGGCAGATAGATCGCTGTCATATTTCCCAATCCTGTAGAGCGTAGATTGAGGCATCAAGTTGACAGCTGCTCCCCCATCAATGAGCACTTTGTTGATCCCAACGTTCTCAACCTTTGCTCTGATGAAAAGGGGTTTGAGATGGCTTTTCATCCCAAGACTTGGCCTTTCGAAAGAGGCCAGTTGCTCCTCAATGCAGCCATTGTTCATCACATAGTAACATACAGGCTTTGGGTCAGCCATATCAAGATGATCGAATTCACCTTCGATCTCAGTAACTTCAGTTTCGACATCATACTCAGACGGCAAGATGGATACCACGCAGATGACGTCGAAATCAGGTTCAGAGTCCAGGAGATCCTCGTCTTCCATCTTATCTTCATCCACTGGAGGAAAGAGTCTTTCTTTTGCTGGCCTCCTGGACACATCCTTATATTGGCCAGTTTGCAGATTCTGTTCGGCCAATTTCTTTTGACGCTGAAACCTGTGCCATTGGGTCCTTGTCATAGGATTCTTACCCTTGTAGTTGTTTCTGTAAGAATACTTATTAGCCTCCTGTGGGCCAACTTGCTTCGTTCCACTGGAACCACCTACCTCCATAGTTCCTTTGTTGAACCTTATGAGCCCCTGGTGCATCCATTTTTCGAAAGGAATCGAACCAGGAGGAATAAAGGTAGTCTTTCGACCAGATTTCTGGTTGTTGTTCGACTGCACCATAGTCCTCTTGCCTTTATCGAATCGCTGGTTTTGCGTTGCCCCCTTGTTGACAACCTGGTACTTCTTGAGGCCCTCAGTAGCCTCTCTATCACATACTGCACTGCAGCGAGGACACAGCATCACATTCTTGTTTTCGAGTTTGCATCTATTCAGAAAATCGATCAGATCCTCTTCAGTCTGAGGATACACCACCTTCATCTTTTCGCTGTAGTCTTCTTCAGATATGCCTTGAACTTTCACCTCAGACACCTCCATGGCTTCGATCATCATTACTCCTTGAGGTTCCGCATAGAGGGTTTCAACAGCTTTAGGTGCTTCAACATCCGCCTGAGTGGTCTTTGATTTTTCACCGAACTTGAGTCTCCCTTCATTGAGAGCCTTTTGGACCAGATCCCTGAAAAGAATACAACGTGAGGTTTTATGGCCAAGGAAATTATGAAATTTACAATAACCCCTTTTCTTCTGTTGTTCGATTGGGGGTACTTTTAAGCCCTTAGGAACAATAATCTGGCCATCTGTAACTAATAAATCAAATATTTCATCACATTTGGTTATGTCAAATGTATAAGTTTTAGACACAAATTTATCATTTTTAGGCTCAACAGGATTTTTCCCATTCAAAGGTTTAAGGAGTTTACAGACATAAGGAGGTCCAGGTTTTAATTCTGCTAAATCAACCTTATTGTCTTCGATATCTTCATAAGTGATATCGAACTCTTGGTCACTGTCGTTTGCTTCGACATATGCAACCTTCTCCCTCTTATGAAATTTAGAATTCCTAGCCTTTTCAGCTTTTAGCCGTTCGACTTGTCGAACTCTATCAGCCAACTGAGCCATGTCCCTCAAATACTGAGTGTCTAATTTCTTTCTAATCGAATAGTCTAGGCCACCAGCAGCCATTTCGACTAATTCATGTTCAGGGACTTGGGTGAAGCACCTTGCCTTTAAAAGTCTAAATCTATTGAGATAATCATCAATTGACTCAGGCGCTTTACGTCGAACACTTGCTAATTCTTTAAGGCTTATTTTTGATTGTCCCATGTAAAATTGTTCATGGAAAACTCTCTCTAATTGATTCCAATTATGTATGGAATGTGGAGGGAGGGTTGTAAACCATGTAAAGGCATTTTTAGTTAAAGAATTTGGGAAATACTTCATCCTTAAATTCTCATTATTTGCTATGTCTCCTGCTTCTGTCAGAAATCTTGCAATGTGCTCAACGGTTGATTCGCTAGTGTCACCAGCGAACTTAGTGAATTTTGGGATTTTGACACCCCTTGGTAGTTCAGTCTGAAGCACATACTCTGACAAGGCAGAAACAAAATTTGGTCTATGTAAACCTATATTCAAACCATTTTGGACTAAAATAGCTTCGACCAAATTTGCTATGTTATTTTGTGCCCCTAAATTATTTTGTTGGACATTTCGAACCACTTCATCAGCATTTTGATTTCGATTTACTAAGACTATCCCTGGATTTGGTTCGATTTGTGGTTGTACTTGTGGTTGAGCGTATGGTTCGATTGGACCCATTTGTAATTGTCCTTGATTAGGCTGTACCACTAAGTTATTGGGCATAGGCACCATAGCATTATTTGGTACTTGGATGTTTTGTATGGGTGCTAGATTCTGGATCTGAGGGACTGGTTGATTAGGGACATGTGGAGCCCCAAAGAAATCAGCCATTCTACCCATCTGGGTGGCTAACAATTGATAAGACTGGTTAGTATTTTGTATCAAAGGATTAAACACTGTACCAATTTGTTGTGTCAACATATTAACCATATCATGATTACTTTCATCCATTTGTTGCCTTAAAGACATCAAGGATGTATTAGTTAATGATGGCACTGCATTTCGATTAACAGAACTGGAGGACAATCGTTGGTTTGTAGGCGAGTAAACGCCAGGCACAGTTTCTGAATATAATGAAGGGTTGGTTTGTAGCCCTTGCATCAGCGTCGTAGGCATACCATATGGTACATTCCTACTGTTGCCTTGATTCGTATATTGTGAAAAAGGCATACTGAATGTAGAGCCCATTGTGCCTCCTCCTCTTGCTGGAGATGGCTAGCTCCCTAAATTTTCGGGTATCGAAACTGCAGGGCCTGCAGTGGTAAAGGGCATCGTTGTTGATGCAATGATAGGCATAGTAACGCCCAATGTCGAAGAACTGGGAGCGGAAATGGTCGCCCCAGTCACATTCGAAGTGTTCAACGCGCTCGAAGGCGCTGACACATTGTTATCATTCACATTTGCATTTTCCATATTATTTGTGTTTGTATTTCTGGGTGGTGGTCTAACCATTTCAGGGAGTATTTTCCCACTCCTCAAGAACATGCACTAACGCAATTTCCAGAAAGAATGCACAAATAGAAATTTGCAAATCCAAACAAAAATATTTTTGATAGAAAAGATTCAATTAAAGCACATGTCCCACCGGGCGTGCCAATTTGTTTACTCTGAAATTTGGTAAACAACCGCTAGTCTAAATTAATTGCTTGCGAGACCAACTAGTGAATCTCAAGAGCATAGTGCTTTGTTTGAATTCTTTAAATTATATGAATGTCCATTACGCATAAACATTTTAGTGTAGTTTTGGGAAGAATTAAACATAAAAGTTACTTGGATTGCAAATAACAAGGAAAAACAAGTTCCTATTTAATAAATACTGTGTTTCGATCGAAACAGAAATGGACAGAATTTAAATGAAAAACGTTAAACTTTGCATGAAACTTTAAAGTGCTTAAAAGATACATTTCATGAAAAAGGTAAATTGCATTGAATTGTAAAAGATGCTTTACATAAAAGGATGGTTCACAGATTCATACTTGGATCCCATTTCACTCGTTTCTCTCGATAGCGTGGGTACTTTGAGTTTACAAGGATTTTGTATATAATGAATTGCGACCTTTTTTCTGACTAAAAAACTACTATATATAGACTTTCGAAAATAAACTGCCCTAACGGTCGAACACTATACTACTGCCAAATGTCCTGCCACGTACACCCTGCATGCACTTAACTGCTCCTTAGAACGGTTGTATCTTTCGAAGTCGAACTGAGTGTTGTGAAAGTTTGTCAGAATTGTGCTAAGTCCAGAACTTTGTTGCTTCGATTCGATCATACGCTCGTTCGATCTGCCTTCTGGTTCGAAGTCCTCCTTCTTTGCCTTAGCCTTGTATTTGTAAATATTCCTTTGAACCTATTTGAAATTCAAATCTTGTGCCTTCGACAGTTGCAATCTTTGATTTGACGAAAAAGACATTCCGAAGCATAATTAATTCTTCGTCCCGTCGATGTATGCTTCGACTATTTCTGGATGTTTCGATTCTGTCGAAAGAACAAGTATCCCTTCCAAAGTTCTTTTAAACTGCAAAAATCTCATCTTCTTCCACGTGTCCAGTCAAACCTCAGAAATTATGTCAAATTCCTCTTGTTGAAAAACACAGGTAACATGGCGTGGCGTGTCATGATGTGGGACTTTAACCACTCACGTGGCGTGTCATGTCATATGCCACACAGTCAGGGACTAATATGAACGAAAATGAAAAAAAATTTCAAGGACGAATTTGATTGAAATCCACAAAAACATTGTCTTCTTCATGGTCATTTCTTCCCCAATTCTATAAACTTGGAACTCTAATTTTTCAATCTTTCATTTAGAGTCCAAAATCCGCAAAATTTCTTCCATTAATTAACAATTATTTCTTCCCCAATTCTAAAAACTTCGAACCCTAATTTTTTTGCTCCCATTTACAATCTAAAATCCCCAAAATTTCTTCAATAAAATTTGTTCCGATTGAATCGGAAATGATGGGTGGTGGTCGTATGGGCAAAAATAATTCACAAAGCTCTCAAACTCGAGCTTCATCTTCAAGCTTCATGTTTAATGGTGATGTCTGAATGCTTGAATGTTGGTGTCCTAGAATTTGTGCGGTAAGAAAATTCAATACTCTGAAAAATCTAGGAAGGTCTTTCTATGTTTGCCCTTTGCCAAAGGTATTTTTAACAATGGTTATGTGTTCTTTAATGTTATGCATTTTTATTGTTGATAGATTTTGATTTTCCTTTGTACAGGATGATGATGATAATTGTGAATTTTTTGTTTGGGTTGATGAAGCTGATGAACTATTATACTTTAAAAACAATGGAATTGGTACTGGTCAGGGAAGAAATGCAAGGTTGATGGAAAATGTTCAGTTTATGGTTAAGGATATATGGAAAGTGGCAATGAAGAGGTTTGGAGGGCAAGGTTGATGGACAAAGTTGTTTGTGTAGGAAGTGAGCTTAGATTGATTAAGTATTTGATAGGCATAATTTGCTTTTTTGAATTTTTTAACATGTTAATGTATTGTACTAGGTGTGTGTAATACCCTCAATGAAAAGAGGTTAAAGAAAAATGTAACCTTTATTTTGAAAACATGACATCGATCCCTACATTATATGAAAAACTATCAAATAAGTCCATGAATTATTTATTTAGTTATCAAATTGATCCTTGATGTATGTATGTTCAGAACAAAGTAAAAAGTAAAGAAACACAATTGGAGTGCATAATATTCAACTTGTTTAATAATTTAGTCATTGTACTACAAAGTCCTTACATACCCAAAATAATGGTTCCTAACCACCCTTAATAAAGTCATAATGATGGACATAAACTTAAGGCAACCATTGCAAAACAAGTGCAGAAATATTACATATCCAAAAGCAACCGAACTATGGGCATTAATAAGACATAAGTCATAAAAGGAAGTTATTTAATATTACATAGCCAAAAGCAACCCAACTAGGGGCATATAAATAAGTTATAAGCAGGAAGTTCCTAAGCTAGCAACATGAATGAGTTTTGACAGTGATCTGAGCATTCCTCTATGGAAGTTTGCCACTTGCCTCACCATCAAATTAACTAGCTTCTAAGCATGGTCCATGTTTCAAATTTACTTCCTTGAAATGTATTAGAGTATATTGAATAAGCCATAGTTAGTTGATAGGTAAACTATGATTAATTGGTTGGTTAGGTAGTTAAGAGTTAGTTAGACTAACTTACCCTATAAATATTTCTCACTATTGTACTCTATTGTTATCTTTTAGGCTAAATTACATCATGAGTCCTTTAAGTTATTTAATTGTAACAAATTGGTCCTTCAAGTTTTTTTTGTACCACTTACGTCCTTTAAGTTATTTAATTGTAACAAGTTGGTCCTTTAAGTATTTTTTGTAACGCTTAGGTCCTTTAAGTTATATAATTGTAACTTTTAGGCCCCGAATAACTTACATTTTTAAGATCTAAAATACACTAAATTATTACAGTTAAATAACTTAAAGGACTTAATTGGTACGGAAAAAACTTAAAGGACCAATTTATTACAATTAATTAACATAAAGGATCTAAGTGATACAAAAGAAACTTAAAAGACCAATTTATTACAATTAAATAAGTTAAAGACCATTTCATTTTCTGTAATTTAGCCTATCTTTTATCAAATCTAGTTCATTCTACAATGAGTCTCTATGGATATATGCCACGTGAATATTCTTATCCACTCTTTCTTGCTGATCACTACGACCATTATCATGGGATTCCATGATTACTAACATGGTATCAGAGTGATACCCTAGAGATAAAGACGATGATGTTGCTTCGGCTTTCGATTCAGAAATTGATGAAGATGAAGAATCTGATGATGCAATTCTCACAAGTTCTGCTTCTGCGATTCTAGAATTATCAGATTCACATTTTGAGTTTGTTTTCGGTAGTTTCAGCAATCCGATCAAACTTGTTTCAAATCCTTCAATCAAACCAGAATTTGATGGCTTCTCCATCAAGGTTGGGGAGATTTCTTGTGCTCTTGTGGATTCTCGCTGCAACATGGTCGATGAAGACGAATCTGCCTTTGCAGCTTCAGAAGATGACAAGATAGAGAATCTTGAAACGGCGTTTGTGATTTCTGAAGCAATCAAGAAAATGAAGAATCAGTTCATCGTTCCTGAAGCGTTCGCGAAATCAGAAGATTTCGTCATCGACACATTACCGGTGAGACTGTGTAGCACTGTTTACGGCGTCGTCATCGGAAAACAGTCCGAACAATTTGTTTCTACTGTCAACAATCACCGTCAATCTTTCCAATTACACGAAGAATCCATTGTTAATTTTGATCCCGGTGGAAGAGTTTTTCGTGTTCTTTGTTCTTGGTTTCCAATGTTCTATGTCGCATCTCTTTCTGTTTGTTGTGGATACCTTGGGACTGAGGAAGGAAGCGTTTGTCCTCGTTGATCTCAAGCAACATAAGCTGTGGTACGGTACGTGTTGTGTGCGCTTTCGATTTTAAGAATTTGAACAAGTTTCCTTCTTAGTTCTTGGAAAAGCGCGTTTGACAAAGTGCTTTTTGGAGAAGCTATTTTGGTTCAGCTTTTGATGTGTTATGTTTCTGCTAGCAGAATCAAGTTTATGCATGAATTCGTGTTTGGATCGTCACATTTGTAGAATAATTTCTTTTCAGAATCACGTTTTCTTCTATGAAGGCCCGATACCTGACACGATACGGATACTATACGATACCGATACGGTGATATGAGTAATTTTTCAAAACTCCCGATATGATACGTCCTAGATACGTTATTAAATGAAAGTGAAAGCAGGTACCAGATTACCAATTGCTGAAGCAAGTGTTGGAGAACTGTAATTAATACCAATATACCCCAAAATCTGAGCTGAACATCTGCATAACATGAACACAAACCAACAGAAGCATAGCATTAAAGAGACCACTTTCACCAAAACTAACTAACCTCAATACTAGGTTCCGTAGAGAAATAGACCTTGGTAATACGGAGTTTGATCAGAAGGTAAATAATCTGTAAACAATCAGTATTTCATCCAGAGACAAAATTACTACTACATTTGTTCCTTATTATAAGAGACAGTTCACTTGTAACTGATGTATCTAGTCTACCAGATACATCAGTTATTCAATGAACGTAGAAAGTGAACTGTCTCCTATAACTCAATGAACCTAGAAAGTGAAGTATCTCTTATAATAAAGAACGAGGTAGTAGTATACTAAAAGACATTAACAATCAGCCAATAATTGGTGTAAAGGATAAGACCATGTTGGCATTACCCTATTGCTCCAAGAAGCACACTTTTCAATACTATGGATAAACTTAGTGGAGGAACCAATCTGCAAAAAGACATCATAAGAAAAAACATGAAGAAATCAGCCAGTAAAAATACTAAGTGTTTTTTTTTTAAATCACATATAGTTTGACAAAATCACGAAGACAATATAATTTTCTTAAAACTTCAAAGTATAACTGTTTTTTAAGTGAAGTGTAATTGCTAAGTGTAAGTTTGGAATCACGATCAGTTTCCAAAAATAATTTTTGTCAAAATCTCGATGGTACAGTGTGATAATCCTGACAAATTTACCGTCAATCTAAACATATACTAAGTTGTTATAAACATACGTTGTTTATTTATGATATTGCAATAAACAAGAATTTCTAACACCGTGATTCTGACAAAATTACCTTCTTCTAAAAAAAGTGATAGGAAGGAGAATAGTAGTACCAATAGCATAAGCATAGGCAATAAAGACATGGTTGTTCATCCCTTGAAGTGTAGCTGCTTTGAACAAAGTGAGTAAAGCCATTTCAATAGTTTCCTGGCATATGATCACTACAATTGGCAGAAAATCCATGTAAAAGGACCATCTTCTTGTCATATTTTCTATGTATTCTAATTTCTAAGTTCTATAGCTTACACAACAATCACAGATTCTGCTGAAGTTGAGAATTTATGTGAGATGTTTTTCATGATTTAGTTTGGATTTTGATCACTTTTGAACCATAAACTGAAAGATAAAGTTGGTTGGTTGGTATTAAATTCATATCATTTAGGCTTTGTTTGGATTGATGGAAACGAACGGAGCGGAGTGGAATGGAATAAAATGGAATGGAGCGGAGCGGAATGGAATAAAATGGAATGGAGATCACATTCCATTGTTTGGATATTTTATGACGGAATGGAACAAAGTTTCCATTCCATTGTTTGGGAAGGGGACGGAATGGAATGAATTATAATTTTTTATTCCAGTTTTACCCTTTTTTGAGGGAACACTATTATGTAAAATGTATTATATACTTTATTAAAATTGTATAGCTTAAAATTATTCAAGCATGGAAGCAACCTTGACCTGATGTTTTAAAAGAAATCCATAAAAATGACATAGATATACCATTATGCATACCAACCATATAATCTTAACAATTATCTTCCAAGACCAGAATTGGCAGAGCATGACAATTGTGTTGCAAGTGCCACATGTAATTAATCATGCAACCCAAATGCAATGAAAATAATAAAAGAAAAAATGGGTGATGAAATGAGTTAAATAGAGACAAAAGGAAAACACAAGATAACAATCAAATATGTTACTTTTTTTTTATCTGGAAACTTTTCAGTAAAACAGAATAAAAATATGGAAGAAAATATATATCTGTTGGTGGAGAAAAAAAAAGGAATGAGGTGTAAGTGATGGAATAAGATGGAATAGATACCATTGGGTTCCATTCCATTCCATCATGTTTTTTACAATCCAAACAATGGAACAGTTTATTCCATTCCATTCCATCCCATTCCATCTCATCCCACCAATCCAAACATAGCCTTAAAAAACTGTTTATATACTCCCATTGTATTTTGCTATCTTGGAGCTATTTAAAATTTGGTGGATTCTAGGGTGAGGGTCCAATTAGGTCCCTCACCGGTGGACCACGAGAAAAACACCAATAGATTAAATAGTTGGTTCAGATTTATTCAAATTAAAAGTGAGAACATATACAACTACCCACATCCAATATTATCTTCATATGGTCTCCACTTATGTTTACCATTCGTATGAGATACTCTCTTTACCTCCAATGATCTCATTCACTCAAACCATAAAATCTGAAATCAAATTATGAACCCTAAATTAAAAATTTTGTTATTCTTCTTCAAACATCAATTCCCCCTTTTCAATCCAAAATTAGACGATGAAATAGAAATCAAAGATTGAGAGGAGGAAAATATGAAAATTCTATTTCATCGTCTAATTTTGGATTGAAAAGGGGGAATTGATGTTTGAAGAAGAATAACAAAATTTTTAATTTAGGGTTCATAATTTGATTTCAGATTTTATGGTTTGAGTGAATGAGATCATTGGAGGTAAAGAGAGTATCTCATACGAATGGTAAACATAAGTGGAGATCATATGAAGATAATATTGGATGTGGGTAGTTGTATATGTTCTCACTTTTAATTTGAATAAATCTGAGCCAACTATTTAATCTATTGGTGTTTTTCTCGTGGTCCACCGGTGAGGGACCTAATTGGACCCTCACCCTAGAATCCACCTTAAAATTTGCCCAAAATTGTTTTAAAATTATTTTATTTCTTTTACCAGTTGTACGGTGGAAAAAATTAGCTTGAAAAATTATATGAATTAAAATCTATAATTAATATGATTTAGTTTAAAATTTCTTCAAAACGAATGATTTAGTATAAAATTAAGTATATTTTGTTGTCAAAAAAGTAGAATTAGTACCATATAATTTGAAGGATCGTGTTAACTAGTGCTCGAAGTACATAATTATCGGTAGTGTCTTTGCCAACATGTACACCTTGTGTCAGTTTGGATATTGCTTGGACACTGCTAATTGATATTGTGGTGGTGGCAAATGTTTACTACGTTGCCAAGAATGGCAACGGTGCCATTCTCTTCCCTTTTTCACCTTGTATCAATATTTTATTAATTTAAAATATAAATTTGGAGTATATTGTAAAATTAATGGGACTCATTTTAAAGTTTTGGATGAGTAGTATTGATATTTGGAAAATGTAGTTAAATAGTTTAAATAATTGAAAAGTGCAAAGTAATATAATATATTAAATGTGATCCATTTATACTATCAATATGTGTGGCAAAGATGTTGATGCTCTAAGGGTGCAAGTTAAAACAACTAAAAAAGGAATTAAAAGTCATTTTTTTTGTATTAAAAGGATAAATTTTTTAACTTTCAAAATATTAAATGCGCCATTCTTAAAAAAATATTAAATGCATCATTTTTAAGAAAAAGTTTCTATGTTTAGTTTCTAAACACGTGCCCCAAAGGCACAAGTTAACCGGAATGTATCATCTCAACTGTTTTTCTCATATATCTCTCAATTGTTATCAATCTCACATTAAACTTTTTTACTCTCATTTTTTATATTAAAAATCAATCTCACATTTTTCCATTCATTGATGAAATTGACACCAATTGAGAAACATGAGAGAAAAACAACCGAGGTAATTCATTCCTCAAGTTATCATTTCTCTAATTTAAAGTATATAATTTTTTTTTGCCTAGCTACATTTTGATCTTTTAATTTAATCAAAACAAAATTTTAGTCCCCAATTTTTAAATTCAAGAATTTAGATCCTGTTTCCCCACAACTATGTGGCTCACTATGACAAGTCATATTCATCAATAATGTAGAGTTATATGTGGCAATGCTCGTTTGGACCATAAATAATGTATTGCAAAATAATATGATTATATTTTTTAATAAAGGAATATGATTACATTTAATCAATGTAAATGAGAAAGAAAAAAAAATTGTAGCATTAGCAAAATAAAAAAAAATTTGTGAGTTTTTTTAATCCAAAACTGAAATGTCGCGTACTTAAATGTAATTTCACATCATTAATGAATATAACTCGTATATGAAACTTTTGAAATTAGAGTTCAAATCTCGAATTAAAAATGGAGACTAAAATTGTGTTTATGTTAAAATATAGAGAGAAAAACTGCACTTAAGTTTTACAAAAAATTATACTTGTAAGAGCATCTACGATATAAACTAATAAGGACTCTTTATTATGGACTACATGTGTATACATCATTTATTTATAATTTTTTAATAAAAGTATCTATTAAGGACTTTATGACTCCAATGACAATACACTAAGATGGACTCAAATGAAAAGTACTTAAATAGGTCACATTAACTTTACATCATTATACAAAAGTAATTTATTACTAATTTTGAAAGTGAGACCAACTTATACATATTTTATTATTTCTTTTAAACGTGGGGTCCGTTAGTTACTCAGAAGAGAGAATCCTTATATAGTTGTCTGTTAACTAATAGCTATCCATTATATCTTTCTCCAATGGAGGTCCTTAACCAGGAGCGGTCCTTGTTAAATAAAGGAATCTCCATTAAAAATGCTCTAAAAAAACTTAAATAATTAAGAAAAATTGGACGAGGTGTAAGATAGTTTTACACCAACGTCCAATAAAAATTAAGTGTGTTTGTGTTTGTGTTTGAAAGAAGCAAGTATAATTTTACACCAACCTCCAATAATTGTGAAAAACTGAAAGGCTTCACACGATAAATTGGTGGGGTGTCTAGGTGAATTTTGTGGTTTATAATTATTGCTGACTTAATTTCAATGTCTTTCAAATGATTGGGACTTGTATGTATAAAGTTTTTATGCTTTTCTTTTTAGAAATTGAGATTGAGAAAATGTTATACAATTTAGCATTTTATAAGTATGAAATTTGAACTATGTTGATTATAAAATCAAACTCTAACCATAATTTGACATATCGTAAACGCTTTTTATGCTCGTATATATTAATAAGTACTTGTATGATGTTAACCCCATAAGATGGTTGCTTAGCTGCCCCTTAAGATTTTCTATGATGTTAATAGTGGTGAAAGTCTTTACTTGTCTTTTTAAACATAGTTACCAATATCATACTATACATGTGAATCATATCTCGATTTGAAATAAAACAAAATCAATCAACATGAATCGTTGTACATGTCTATTTAAGACATGAATCTTATCATGAATCTCTTGTTTCCCTTGTACTTCGGGTAGCCATACCTACTTCTCTTGTTGTTTTGATCAATGACTTAAATCTAGATTTATTTTGAGGTTAAAATATGATATATCATTTTTGATTTTACATTCATAACTTATTTTTACTTAAAATGTCATATTTTTATTGCGCATCGATCTATCTGTTAATTCATTATAAGATTCGATTCACGATTCAAAGTATAGGAATTTTGGTTGATAATTGAATCTCGGTTTGATAACCATATTTCTAAACATTTCCATTTGTTTTGTTTTCAAAAGTTTCAATTCTACGGCTTTGCAATAGAGGTGCATTATCTGTAGATGGTGACTCTAAGCTACTAACATCTTCCTCTATCTCTTCTCTTGATTTGCCCCACATTACAGCATAAAGGCCAATTGAGATGATTAAGGCTCCAATTATACTATAGAAAAAAATACACAAATTAATGATTGTCAACAACCATATCTTTAAGTTGGAAAAATAAATATTAGCAAGAACAATGCCAAGAATCAAATTTAAAAATTGAATAAACCATACCTTCCAACATGAAGAGCATCACCAAGGAATATAACACTCAAGGCAACAGAAAAAACAATTTGGAGTGGCTT
Organism: Medicago ruthenica; assembly: GCA_018208015.1. Classification (NCBI taxonomy): domain Eukaryota; kingdom Viridiplantae; phylum Streptophyta; class Magnoliopsida; order Fabales; family Fabaceae; genus Medicago; species Medicago ruthenica. The sequence goes on from CM031376.1 coordinate 85,018,708, forward strand.
GAATGATGTTACATAGACAGCTCCCTTTAAGCGCATTGACCATGCATAAACTATACTCCCTATTAATTTTCCCAAAATTCCCTAGAAAAATAAATGTGTCAAAGTAAGAGGTGTAAAAAAAATTGTCATAGTGAAGCAATATGGTTTGAAGTGTATCTTACGGAAGAAACAATGGAGATGAGGGAGAGATTTATTCCTATTTTCCAAGCACTTGCATTTGGAACTGATAACAGTGCTACAACTGTTGATAAGATGGTGGCAGTAATGGAGTAAAGCAAGACTAAAGTTGGTTCATCTGGGAACTCTTTCAAGACATGTACCTATGAAATGAATATAGAAACTAAAACTTTTTAGAACTAAAATTTTTATGCTCTCATTAAATAAAAGAAATGAAGAAACATTTACTAGTAAAGTGTTCTGAATTAGAACAAATGACACGAAGTGTGGAGCAAATAACAAAGGCAACCAACAAATTAAAACAGTCCAAGCAACAATAATCAATATTAGTAAATATAGCAACCTAGCTAGATGTATAGCTAATCCACAATCATTACCAAGGAACAAGATAAAGAGAAGAGGAACATGCACACCAAAAATTTGTTAACTCAGCTCGTTCTAAATTGACCTATGTCCGAGAGATAGCAACTCTTCAATCCATTATAAATGAGTCTTTACAAATAGATTTAAGGGGGTTAAAAGAAATTAGATTCAACAAGAAAACCCTTTTTTTTTACCACTTTTGCAATCTCTTCACATGAATAAAAGAGCTACAAACGTGACCATGCAATTATCCTTAATTGTTCCCCAAGAGTAATCCCCATTTTCTCTCTCAACCCACTCAAAGATGAATCACTCAAGAACTCACTAGAGAAATTTTGGATCCTTCCTCTAATGATTCCTCACTATCCAAGGTGTTTCTCAAATGTTTTTCAACCCTAAAACCTCACCCCAAGAGCTCTTAACACACAAACCCTAGGTTTTTCTCGTGTCCTCTCTATCTAGGTTCTATTTTCTGAGTTGTGTCTAATGTTGCAAAAAAAAACCAGAATTTATAGGGGAAAAAACACATAGTGAATCGATTCATATTCTTGTTATGTTTCGATTCACAACCACCAGAAACCCTACACAACTGATTTTAAGGCACAATCCTCTACATAAAGGATTTGGGTTCTACAAAAAACAAGTAACTTACTTTAGAGAAGAGTAATACTAGCAATGCTTTCAGTTTCTTTAAACACACACTTTCAAACATACTATTTGTCAGTAACATTTGTCATTAAAAAAAATGCTAATATACCTCGTACTACCGATCATGTATCACGATCAAGTCACAAACCAATGACATGAATCATGAACCTAGAGAATAAACCGCAAAGTATTAGGGATACACATGAAAGCACAACCACCTCAATAATCTATTTTCATAAGATGGAAAATCTCTCAATATTCAACATGTTCTTTCAAGCAAGAACCCAAATAAAAGAACTACGAAATAATATTTCAAAATTAACTAATGAGGAGAAATAAATGAAGATGAAGAAAACATGTTTAATTGGTAGTAAGACTCGTATATAGACACATAAGAGGGACAAGGGACAAAGTCAAAGTTGAGCTAGCGGAGTGTTCCAAAGCTCCCTCAGCCCTTGCCCTTGTGTTTGACCCAAATGTGTTTTAGGCCCAATTGTTGTCGGGGGAGGGGGGAGGGTGGAGGGTGTGGGGGCGATAGCATCCCGTGGTACGGTTCATGGGTATTGTTGTAATTTGACCCATAGTACTATATATACATTGTAAACCTTAATTCATCAAAAGAAATGTACCAAACTATAGTTGCTCTATAGTCGCAGAGGTGGGCACAATTAGTTAAACTACGTAAACAAAGATTGAGTCTAACAATGCTCCACACATAGCAATGTGGGATTTGATGTTTAAAATATCAACAAAATATTTCACAAATCCTACCAGTAAAATGTACCATAGTGAGAACAGAAGATATTCAACTGTTAGAAGAATGCCAGCAAATGCCCAACTTGAATCCACTGACTTGAGAAAGCCAATTGATTGATGAAGTGATGAGGAATTCATGATGGATGGTCCTTTGTAGAAAGTCAACACAAAAGCACCTGCTATTGATATTATGCTTCCCATTACCTTAGCATTACTACTTCTACTCTTTGCAGCTAACTTTTCCATCCTTAATTACAATTAAAAGAGCAAACAAAATAAGTGGACAACAGACTAAGTTTAATGTAGAGGATACATGTAGTTTAAAATTTTCCTTCTTGTGTTGAGAGAATATATGATATGTATATAGTCTAACACTTTTCATTGAACTTTATTAAACTTTAGAGTTAAATACATATTTTGTCTCTCTATTTTGCCTGATACATGATTTTAGTCTCTTCATTTTAAATCTGAAACATAATCACCCAAGTTTTAAAATTTATGAAATTTTTTCTACCACTAAGTTTATTTTTTATAGGGTTTTAAATTTTGTCAGTTAAAGTTTTATTTTTAAACTCATTTACATGCCAACTCATTAATCAACTTGATACAACATAAGCCTCAAATTTCTTGATAGGGAAATTCTTAAGATTTTAAAATTGAACTATAAAATTTAAAAATAGGAAGACTAAAATCGTGAATCAGTCAAAATAGATGACCAAAAGTGTGTTTACCATATATTATTCTTTTAGGTATTTAATCTATCATTTCCCTTGAGTAAAAAAAAACTAAATAAATTTGTTCATATGGGTAAGAAATATAACAAATTAAAATAAAATTTGCAAACCTGAAAATGACAGCTAACATGAAAGTGAAAGCAGGTACAAGATTACCAATTGCTGCAGCTAGTGTTGGAGAACTGTAATTAATAGCAATATACCCCATAATTTGACATGAAGATCTGCTTAATATAAACAAAAACAATCAGAACCAGAAAATTGAAGACCAAATATAATAACAAATTTATATTAAAAAAAAATGCTATTTTGCAATTACCCTATCACCCCAAGAAGCACAATTTTGCATGTTATGGAGAAACTGAGTGGATGAACCACTCTTGATCTGCAAAAATACATGGATGGAAAAACATGAAGAAATTAGTCAACTGAAGTATAACGCTTGAAATTACGGTGAGTTTGACAAAATTAAGGTGATATCGTTATTTTGTTGAAACATCAAATATTTTTTTACCAAAACTTCATTCTAACACGCCGTGATTCTGCCAAACTTACCTTCTTCTTAAAAAAGTGATAGGAAGGAGACCAGAAGTAGCAACAGCATAAGCATAGGCAACAAAGACATGGTTGTTCATCCCTTGAAGTGTGGCTGCTTTGAATAAAGTGAGTAAAGCCATGTCAATACATTCATTGCCTATAATCACAACAGGTGGCAGAAAATCCATGTAAAAGGACCGTTTTCTTGTCATTTTTCTATGTATTCTAAGTTTTATCCCATACACAACAATCACAAACCTTGTTGAAGTTCAGAATGTTGTTATAACGAGGTTTTGAGTTGAACAATTTTTTAATCAAATATAACCAAAATGGACGTTAAAGCTGATCGTCTTAAATTAGTATATATCATAGACTCACTTATTATATTGTTTTTAGTCATATTACTGATGATGGTGTTGGCATAATATCTCAAACTTTTTGTTAATTAGTAGTATTATATTGCTACCATTTGCATGGAAAATTGGGCCCAAATTGGGTTCATGAAATGAATTATAAATACACAAACAATGTAGTGAAAATGACAGCTTCGCTGCTATAATAATTTAGTTTTAGCATCTTCATAAAATAATTTTGGCAAATGAACCAATACCATGCATATATATACAGTTTCTTTTTTGTCAAAAGAAAATATAGATTTTTTACAATTCATTTGATTATTTCTTTAGACAATTGAAGGAATACAAGGGTGGAAAAATAGGTAGAAAAAAATTAAAACTGATATTAATTAAAGCCTTTAATTATTTTTATTTTTTTTAGGTAAAACGGGTGCAATACCCTAAATATAAAAACAAAACAAAAAAAAAGATACTAGAACAAAAAAAAAGAAAGGGTACATGGACCAAAATCTCCACAAACGATAAAAACTAAACAAAAATTCGACGAAACCCATAACAGAGAAAATAGTAAGAAAGTAAAAAGCAAATCAAACCAAGAAAAAACAAAAAGAACAAGAAAAAAAAAACAAAATAGAAAAGAGAGCACAAATCAATCTTGATGTTTTCCCCTAGAGCAGATATTATTGTAATTCTGACAAGTCCTGATGCTGAACGTAAAACAGAGTATAACACGAAACAAAACAGAGAAGGAAAATATCAGACAGAAAGTAAAAGACACATGATATTTGTTAACCCAGTTCGGTGACAAACACACCTACGTCTGGAAGCTACCAAGTCAGGAAGGAAATCCACTATGATAGTCCTAGTTCTAAGTTCTCAGCAAACTCCCAGTTTACAACTTATCACCTAGCAACTACCCGTATTGACTTCAACCTAGGAACTCCTAGACCTGAGATCTCATCTCACTTCCCCTCAATCAATCACTGCCCCAGTGATCTTAAACTCAATAAAACAATCAAAGTAGGAGACACACTCCAAATACACAAAAGTCACTCTTGCTTAAAAGCTCATGAGTGATACACAATTACAACTCAACTAAACACAGTCCTAAGCTTGCATCAAGATGACACAAGAAAGGCTCACAATAAACACACTAGAAACCTAAGACTAATCTTTCAATGATGGCTTATGTTCTAGCTTCAGTGATTTTCTTCAATAGAGGCGTCCTCTATTTATAGCTTTCAGCAGCAACATATTTGTGAATCAAATATTCTTCTCAGAAATATATTGAAACAAATATTCTTCAGAAATATATATTTTCCAAAGATCTCTTTGAAAATATATTCACAAATAAAAGTATCCAATCTTCAAAAATATATCTCACGAAAATATTCTTCCTTCTAGAAACACACGCAGCTTGGAGAATTCTTCAATCAAATCTTCAAAAGATCAGATGAGAAAATAACCAGCTCCAAGGCACGAAAAACAGGAGCACAGTAAACCAGCTTCTGAAGGAACTTCTGAAGAAGTGCTTCTGAAGGTCTGCGTCTGAAGTTCTGCGTCTGAAGTTCTGCGTCTGTACATTCAGCGTCTGAAGGTTGCTTCTGAACAGTGCTTCTGAAGTTCTGCTTCTGAATACTTTTAGCTTCTGAAGTTCTGCTTCTGAGGTCCAGCTTCTGAAGACGCACATCTTGCTTGTATATTTGATTTTAGCAAACATGAAGCCTACAACCAAATATCCAACAATTATAAACTTGAAAACCCTTCTACGTGTTTTTTTCTTTGACATAGACCCCACCTCAGAGAAAAACTCTTCCTTAGCAGCATAGTGGTTCCTCGAATAATTGATAGTTGACGCTCTCTCTTTCTCATCGGTAAAAACATGAGGCCCATTGGCACAGGAATCATTGCCCTTCCAATACGACTGCAAAATCTCAAAGTCATAAGTGACATTAAGATTTAAGACATATTTAGTAACAATGACAATAGAAGAATTCATACCACACATATAAATGGGGTATCTTGAATGTAACCCAAATATGTCACTGCATCACTCCAAAGACAATCGATACGCATATGAGGATTTTCGTTGCTGCTCTATTGGTTGTCCCCTTGATTCTCAGCTAGAACAATAGGATGAGCAAAGTTGTCTTCCACCTGCACTGACTGCACAGGAAGTGTTCCGACAATAATAGGAGAAATCTCTACCTCATGAATAAAGACATCTCTTACATAAACAATATATGCCCTTTCCTTGTCACATTGTTTGGAACTGGCTCCGAAGGTGTGACCTCAGCAACCTTCTCAACTTCAACATTTGATCCAGTAGGCTTAGCAATAGGTTGCTTGTGCACAACTATTGTACTTGCTGAAATTTTTGGAATCTGATACTTGCAATTCTTAATAGTATGCCTAATTATCTGACATGAGTAGCATAAAAGAGGAAGTTTCTCATATTCAAGATCGACATAAAAGTTGAATTCATCCTTTCAACAAGGATTCTTTCATGCAAATCAGAATTCGAATCAATATTTGTTAGTACTCTTGCAAAGTGATTGAAGTCCTATTCTTAGTGGCCTCATCAAGAGCCAAAGGAATGCCTAAAGCCCCAACTATTTCAAACAAAATTGTGGGTCGCCAATACTCGCATGCAATACCATCAATGTGAATTCATGTTTGAGCATTAGTTTGATGTACAATGTAAGAGTTAAAATCAGCAGTCCATGCAAAAGTTCTCAACAAACTCAGTGCAAGATTCCAAGATCTTATAGATCTTACTACACTTAAGTCATCCAATGATGCAAAAATAAACTAAAAAGCCTATAATTATTCAATATTAAGTTTAATAGATTAGTTGTTCATTACACTTAATATTTTATAAAATTATAACTTTTGTCTCTCCTAACAAACAAAATCTACACTTATTGAACCAAACAATTGAGCTTAAGTGGCTAATGATTTTCACCAAGGACGAACTGTTTCGGAGAACCCCTAGTTCGATTCTTAGGTGTAACAATTCTTAGCCAGGTTATCTTTACCTCACGCCCGAACTCCAAATTAACAGGGCACCTTTTTCCTACGAACCGGAGGGTTAACAGTAAAAAAAATCTACACTTATTGTAATTTATATTTAATGCAAATTATAATTATTTATTGAAGTAGATGACTCATTGGTTTTCATTCCAAATCGATGGTAAAATAAAAGAAGGGGGAGGATTATAGTTGTCCAATCTCACTTTTGCGACTGCTTAAGTGAGGTTTCCCTTCATGATCCAATATATATATAATGCGGTTATTAATTACACCATTCTAGACAATGATTTGACAATGTCTCATATGAAAGTGTTTAACTTTATTATATCGATTGAAAAAGGAAAAGTTAAGAGAAAACGATTACAAGATTTAAATAAATAATTTTGGATCTTAAGAATCCTGAAAAATAAAATTTCAATATAAATATAATAATTTACTACAAATGTTGTAAATAGCTTCAAAAAACCTCATTTTAAAATTCACTTCAGGCCACAAAATATGATAGAACGGGCCTCATGAATCACGATAAACTCTAATGAATCACTAGTCTCACTTGAATTTTGTGTAGACATGCCTATTTTATTTTTATTTTTATTTGTTTTGTCTTATTGATTTATGACTTAAATCTTTAAAAAAAAATAATTAGAGGACTTGAATCTTACATTTTTTGGAGGACAGAATATAATATATCAATTTTACATGTATCACTTGGTTTTACTCAAAATGTCATATTTTTACTGCGCATCTATCTTACATTACAAATTCATTAGATTAGATAACCTTATTTTTAAACATTTCCATTTGTTTTCTTTTCAAAAGTTTCAATTCTACAGCTTTGCAATAGAGGTACATTATCCGTAGATGGTGACTCTAGGTTACCAACATCTTCCTCTATCTCTTCTGTTGATTTACCCCACATTACAGCATAAAGACCTATTGAGATGATTATGGCTCCAATTATACTGTAGAATGTAGAAAGAAATATACAAATTAATGATTGTCAACAACCATAACATTAAAATTAGCAAGAACAGTTGGAAAAATAAAAATTAGCAAGAACAATGCCAAGAATCCAATTCAAAAATTAAAGGGTTAATTAAGTAAATAATCTCTATAAATGTTCATAATTTAGTTTTTAGTCCCTACAAAAAAATTGTACTTTTTAATTTCTATAACATTTTCCTTTTAACATTTTAGGGATCGAAAATGTCGACGGAAATTTTTTACAGGGACTAAAATGCTGATGGAAAATTTTACAAGGTCTAAAAATCTGACGGAAAATTTACGGAGACTAAAAAATGTAAAGATTAAAGACGAAGTTCTAAATATTCATAAGGACCGTTTACTTAATAAACCCAAAATTGAATAAACCATACCTTCCAACATGAAGAGTATCACCAAGGAATATAACAGCCAAGGCAACAGAAAAAACAATTTGGAGTGGCTTGAATGATGTTACATAGACAGCTCCCTTTAAGCGCAGTGACCATGCATAAACTATACTGCTTATTAATTTTCCAAAAATCCCCTAGAAAAATAAATGTGTCAAATTAAGAGCTGTAAATTTATTTGGTCAAAGTGCAGCAATAGTACTTTCAAGTGTATCTTACAGAAGAAACAATAGAGATGAGTGAGAGATTTAGCCCTATTTTCCAAGCACTTGCATTAGGAACTGATAACAAAGCTACAACTGTTGATATGATGGTAGCAGTTATGGTGTATAACAAGACTAAAGTTACTTCATCTGGGAACTCTTTCAAGATATGCACCTGTGCAATGAATATAGGATTAGGAACTAAATAAAAAGAAATGAAGAAATATTTACTTGTAAAGGATTTAGATTCTCTGAAAAAACAAGTAGCTTGCATATTTTAGAGAAGAGTAATACTAACAATACTTTCCTATAAGTAAGCCTAAGGTATGTGAAGGCACATAGTCCTCCATAACATTTTTTCGTAAGATGGAAACCTCTCAATATTCAACAGGTTATTTAGAGCAAGAACTCGGATAAGAAAACATGTTCTAATAGATAAGTAAGTGAAGAACTAAGTTATCAGACTCAAGTGGTAAATAAGTTTCACCAAAAGACAAATTATTTAGGAGAACCCGAGTTCGATTTCTGAGTAAACCAATTCTTGATCAAACTTTACATATTTTTCCCAAAAACCAGAAGATTAATACCAAAAAAAAAAAGATAAGTAAATGAGGGTTTTTATAGATAAAAAATCATCCATGTTCCACACTTAGTAGTGTGGAATTTGGTGTTTAAAACTTTTAAAATATGAACAAAATATTCCAAAAATCCTACCATTAAAATATACCATAGTGAAAACAGCAAATAGACGATTGTTAGAAGAATGCCAGCAAATGCCCAACTTGAATCCACTGACTTGAGAAAGCCAATTGATTGATGAAGTGATGAGGAATTCATGATGGATGGTCCTTTGTAGAAAGTCAACACAAAAGCACCTGCTATTGATATTATGCTTCCCATTACCTTAGCGTTATTACTTCTACTCTTTGCAGATAACTTTTCCATCCTTAATATATTGCAGTGATATAAGAGGAAATAGTATAAGTGGACAATAGACTAAGAAGCTTCATAAAATATAAAGCACTTCAATAGATGTAGTTTAAAACAATTTTAATGTACAAGTTTAATGTAAAGTATACATGTAATTTAAACTTTCCTTCTTGTTAGAGAAAGTGTGTTAATGTACTTTAGGCTTAAATATATACTTGGTCTCTTTGGTATGGTGATTATTTAGGGATTCAGTTAGTGAAATTGAATCAGCAATGGTGATGAATCGGAGATTCGATGATAAAGAAGGAGAGAATTGATGAAGAATGAAGAACGAAAAATTGAATTCAGGATTCTGTTGAATTAGGGATTGTGATGAATCGTGATGAACAAGTTGGTGAAGACAATTAGGGATTGGGTTCAATGACAAACTTCTTTTATCAAAAAGAAAATGGCAAAATCTTGGCTCCCTTTACCTAAAGAGTAAAGGGCAATAATCTAACTAACGATATACAATGGTATTTTTGATGTACTACATAATCTCTCATATTACTCCTCCAGAATACCAAGGATTCAATTCCTATCTGCAAAATAAGATGTTCACTACTACGATATATATCAAATTCTTGACAAGATCTATTGCTGCCACCATTTCAGGACATCTGCAAGACAAGGTACTAGTTCGTTAAGGGAAAGGAAAGTAAAATATTCACGATTATGTACAATTTATTAATGTGTAAACAATTAAACTCACACAAGCAATAATAAATCATCTTGGATTACAGCTACATCATGTATTTTTCAACTTTCAACTCCTTGAAATCCAAACAATAAGAACAGAATACAAACTATAATAATAAATGTATTTTAAAGCCCAGAGTACCAAGACCCAAATGTACAGCACAATTGCAACTGGCCTTACCTACTACACAAACAATACAAGGAAATTAGCAGATGAAGGAAAAAATGTGCTAAAAAATAGAACACAAATCACAGTCAACAGAAACACAAAGGACTGGCAGTAAACCCTGATTTGGCTTGTGTGCTAAATTAGTGGGTTGATTTACAGGAGTGGGCTCTCTACAGTTTGGCCAAGAGGAAGGGAAAACCTTGGTTGGAGGAGGATAAACCTCAGCATGAAGGTTACAATGCTGAGGTGAGAGACAAGAGGGCTCTTGACCTAAGTTTGGAATTGATTTTTCATCAGGTGGAAGAGTCTTCAAAATAAGTTAGGATGAAAAATCAAAAGGGACACCCAGTAGCAATAAAACCAAACCATACTAAATTTACATCGATAAACACTACGATTAATTGGCAGTGATTGATAAGAAAGAGTGAAAACCTGAAATTCAAGCAACAGTAACGGATTGTTGGTTGGAGGGCTGAAGAGGCTTGTTAGAATCGGCAGTAAAATCTTCAATGTTATAAATGACGGTGATGTAGAGAGAGCAACTAGGGCAACGAGCGATTTCTTCGCCAAGTTTGAGATCTTCCTTCGTAATCTGGAACAGGTCCCCACATGGACATGGATACGTGTATGACTGTAACTCCTCGTTCCATTCCATGTCTTCAATCTCCACGTCGTCGTAAGACATTGTTTCGTTGTCGATTGATCTGAAGGCGGCGGAACGTGCTAGACTTCTCTAGGGTTCGCTTTCAATTTGGAAGGAAGATGAATGAATTAAACCACAATCAGTTGAATTAGGGATTGTGAGTATTGATGAAGAATGAAGAACGAAAAATTGAATTCAGGATTCTGTTGAATTAGGGATTGTGATGAATCGTGATGAACAGGTTGGTGAAGACAATTAGGGATTGGGTTTCTTGGTGAAAGATGAGATGAAGGATCGTGAGAATGAATTATGGAACTTTTTTTTGGGTGAAATAATTTAATAAGTAATTAGTTATTTGTTATTAATTTCTTAAAATAAATCAAAATAAATGTGTGAATTTGATGATAAAAGAAGTAACTGTGTAGTTCCTTTGTCATAATTTGTGTAGTTTTTTTTGAAAGATTGTGTAGTTCCGGTTAAACAGTGGTGTTTTTAATTGAGATTAACTAGCAACTTGATTGGTAACTAATCATTATTATAGAAAAAATTGTTTTAGATTATTATTGGGATAATGAAAATGTCAGCCTAAAATCTTATATATATATATATATATATATATATATATATATATATATTTACTCGATCTAGTTTGTTACACTTTTTAAACCATAAAAAAAAAATCTGGACATATCTTAATATTGTGTTTATTACATTTTTTTAATTTTGAATTCACTCTCATCAATTATATTTTTTAAAGAATAAAGGATTAGAAAAAAATTGATATATCGTAGACAACTAAGATTGAATATGTTACACTTATTTAATATTTGAATTTACTCTTATCTATTTGTTATATATGCTATTTGTATTTAAAGTTGAGGGTAATTTGAGAAAGAGAAAAAGTCAGCCCAAAAAAGCCGAAATGAATTATTTTCTTTATATATAGTGATACATTAAAAACGTCCCCAGAAGTATCTAGGGGGACAATTAACAATCATTGCCAAAGAGATAATAGAGTAACAATGCAAAAACGTCCCCAAAAGTATTTTAGGGGACATTTAACAATCGATGCCAAAGAGTTAACAAAGCAACACTCCAAAAACGTCCCCAGAGGTATTTTAGGGGACGTTTTCCAGAGGTTGCGAAAATATTTCTGGCAACAGTCAGAAAACGTTGCCTTAGCGACTTTTAGGCAACAATTTTTACATGTTGCCTAAAAAAGTGTTGCCAGAGGTAACAAATGGTGTAGTGTATACGATTTTAGTCTCTTTATAATTAGTGATGTGACAATGTATAATTCTTAGGAATCTCGTTTTTTAGAGTTTTAAATTTTTGCAATATTCTAATGACATTAAAATAAAATAGTAAGATTTAATCTATGCATATAATGTCACGTCACTCAATAACTTATCAACTCATCAAATGCCAACTTAACATTCAACTTAATTAACACATCAACAAAAATAAGCCTCAAATTTAGTGGTGCAGAAATTTCTAAGATTTTATAAATTGAGCTGCCAAATTTTCGGATTTAGAAATAAGGAGACTATAATTGTGCATCAGTAAAAATAGAATACCAAAAATGTGTTTAAAACTAAATTTTTCTTTGATATGTTTATATTATTAGTCTAAATTTTAATAATATTATTCTTAGGTATTTAAGCTATCATATGCACAAAAATTCCTTTGAGTGATAAAAAATAAATAACTTAGTTATAAGGTTAGGAATATGAAAAATCAAAACAAATATTGCAAACCTGAAAGTGACAGCTAAGATGAAAGTGAAAGCAGGTACGAGATTACCAATTGATGCTGAAAGTGTTGGAGAACTGTAACTAATAGCAGTGTACCCCATAATTTGACATGAAGATCTGCATAACATGAAACACAAACAATTATTTAGAACTATAAAATAATGACCAAATATAATAACAAGTAATAAATTTATGTATATTAAAAAAATGTCATTTTGCCATTACCCTATAGCCCCAAGAAGAATAATTTTGCATATTATGGAGAAACTGAGTGGAGGAACCACTCTTGATCTGCAAAAATATATAGAAAGAAATTAGCCAACTAAGTAAAATGTTTGAAATCAATGTGAGTTTAACAAAATTACGATGATGTCCTTATTTTGTTGAAACATTAAATGATTGAATTTTATCAAAATATTCATTCTTTTACCCAAACTTACCTTCTGTTGAGAAAAGTGATAGGAAGGAGAACAGAAGTACCAACGATATAAGCATAGGCAACAAAGACATTGTTGTTCATCCCTTGAAGTGTGACTGCTTTGTATAAAATGACTAAAGCCACGTCACTGAATTCATTGCTTGCAATCACCACAATTGGTAGAAAATCCATGTAAAAGGACCATCTTCTTGTCATCTTACTATGTATTCTAAGTTATATACCTTACACAACAATCACAAACCTTGTTGAACTTCAGAATATATGTTAGATGTTCTTGATGATGATGAGGTTTTGAGTTTGACCGTCTTTTTAATCAAAAACCAAAATGAAAGTTAAAGCTGGTTGTCTTAAATTAAGATATACTCAAAAGACTTGCTTATTATATTATTTTTAGTCATGTTATTATTTTATTATAATTTCTGATGAGATGGTGTTGACAGAGTATCTCAAAGTTTTTGTAAATTAATAATATTACACCCTTTGATCAAAAATGTATTTTTTTAGATTCATTCGATAAATAATGTATGTAATCTATATTATAGACCACACACAACACTTATTGAATGAGCCTAAAATATGGACTTTTGCTTATAATAGTGATTAAATGATGTATTTTGTTACCATTTACATAGGAAATTGGGTCCATGAAATCAATATAACAAGGGAATTTATTTTATCACCCTTTCACATTCTCGATCGCACTCCCAATTTTTGAATTAGCACTCTCTCCATTCAACAACCGCCACCTCCATTTGGATAAAAGGGCCAAACTAAGGATCATTAACTCCCAACCCTCTTCATCGTGCGGTTTACAGACATCCGGCCACTTAACTCATTAGATTTTTGAAGTATTCAACGACACCCCCCCCCCCCAACAACCCGCAAGAAACTCTTTCATATCCTCATCAATTCCGTCCACACCCTATTGACAATTTAAAGAAAGAGATGTAAAATATTGGAATTAAAGTCAACTCTGAATTAATAAGAACCACCCTCCCACCAAGACTAATAAATCATTTTTTCCAACTTTCAAACCTTTTTTCTAGCACTTCAACCACCGATTTCCAAGTTTTGAGACTTTTAAAATTTGTCCCTGTCAGTAATCCTAAAAGTGGGGCCTCCTATTTGTGGGCCTCTTCTACCTAGGCCTTCAGCTTGTATCTCTCAACTTCAAAATCAATCTTTAACCGAATATGGAGGTATAAATGGCAATATAAGAGTTAAGCAATTGTCAACTAAAGGTTGGAGAATTAAATTGGTGAAAGGGGGTAAACAAAGACTTCTTACAGGAGGTGGGTGGATCGTTGGCTTTAGGAAATTGTGGTAGCCCTCATGGGCCGCATTTTCAACATGGTTTGAGATTGAATGGAGGAGGAGCTTCACCAGGATCGTCAGTATCAACATTCTCTTCCTTTCTTTCAGATTGTCCTCCATGTTTTTCTGAGAGACGTGCGGTGGCTCTCCCGGTCAAAGGCATTGCTACCCAGGCGTTGGAGCAGTCTTTCCTTCATATGCAAGAAAAAGGGAATTTGGAGTTTTCAGGTGTTCAGGATAGGGGGAAGCGGCTGAGCAGAGTCACAACCTCAGGTACGTCACAACCTCATTTCACTGCGGTTACTTTGCCTGTTGATAGTGGGGTCCTTTAATGTTAGAGGTCTAGGGGGTAGAGTTAAGAAAAGAAAGGTTAAAAAGTTTATATCTTCTAACCATTTGGATTTTGTGGCTATACAAGAAACTAAGTTGGTTGAGGTTACTGAGGGTCTTTGTCATTCTCTTTGGGGAAATCCTCATTGTGATTGGAGCTTCTGGCCATCAGAGGGATCCAGTGGGGGTATCTTATCTATTTGGTGTAAGGCTAAAGGAAAAGCGATTTTTTCATTTCGCGGGGTTGGTTTTGTAGGGGTCTGGTTGGAGTGGGGAGATAGTAAAAATGTCTGTTTTATGGCTAATGTTTATTCTAAATGTTCTCTAGTGGGGAAGAGAGAGATGTGGAACAGTTTGATCTAGCTGAAGAATAATCTTGGTGGAGATAACTGGTGTGTGGTGGGGGACTTTAATGCGGTCTTGGCAGCGGCAGAAAGATTTGGGGCTTCCTCAGGGAGTAGGAGTGGGTTACAAGGGGAAATCTGGGAGTTTTCTCTTTTTGTGTCATCTATGGGGCTGTTAGATCTTCCTTTTCTTGGGCGCTCTTTCACTTGGGTCCAACCCAATGGTGGTGCTATGAGTCGTCTTGACCGCTTCCTTTTGTCTGTTGGTTGGGGGAGCTCTGGGGTGTTGGTAGTCAGTGGGCTCTCCCACGCGATGTCTCTGACCACTGTCCGATTGTGCTCAGATATTCCTCTCAGCTTTGGGGACCTAAACCTTTTAGGTTCAATAACTTCTGGCTGGATCATCATGATTTTTTGGGAGTGGTCAGGTCTAGCTGGGAATAGGAGGCTCCCCCGACTTGGATGGCGATTAAGCTTAAAGATAAGTTAAAGTGCTTGAAAGGGGATCTTAAGGAGTGAAATAGGACCGTCTTCGGGAATTTGGACCGTAAAATTGAGGAGCTGATTGAGGGGATAAAAGACCTAGATCTGAAAGCGGAGGCAGGTACGCTTTCATCTGAGGGTAGGGAAGCTAGATCTAAGGGGTTTGTTGATCTCTGGAGCCTTCTTAAGTGTCGAGACACTCAAATTATTCAAAGATCGGGAGCGCGGTGGCTCAAAGAGGGAGACACAAATTCTAAGTATTTTCATGCGAGCCTTCAGATGAGGAAGCATCGGAACTCAATTCTGGCTCTTAAGGTGGAGGACAGGTAGGTTGATTTTGTGGCCGAGGTTCGAGCCGAAGTTGTAGGTTATTTCACAGAGCATTTTAAAGAGAGTATGGCTGATCGTCCCCAATAGGATGGTGTAAAGTTTGCTAGGATCTCGGGTGAGGAGGACCTTGTGCTCTCATGTCCTTTCCAGGATGCTGAGATTAAAGAGGCGGTGATGTCGTCTGATGGTAATAAAAGCCCTGGTCCGGATGGTTTCAACTTCTCCTTCTTTAAATGATGTTGGGATATGCTGAAAGGGGAAGTTGGGGTTGTCATACCCCAATTTTTGACCTAAAATTTCTTTTTAACTCGTCTTTTTGGTTCGGAATTTTTTCGTCGTTTCAGACGAAATTTCGGCAGAGAGGTCTTCTAAAATACCTCGTTTAGGGTTCCGAAGGCGACCTTTTTTCAGTTTTATTATTATTTTATTTTACTTTAGTTTTTTTTTATCTTTTTTCTTTTTTAATTATTTAATTTTTGGATTTTTTCTATTTTTATTTTATTTTTCATTTATTCTATTTTGTTTTTATTTTTATTCTTAATGGTTATTTTTTTTTGTCTTTATTGCTAATCAAATCTATCCAAAGTCCAAGGTCAAAGGTCAAGGTCAAATGTTTGATTTAATGGCTTTGACATATGTGATATAATGGCTTTGACATATGTGATTTAATGATTTTAATCTCATTTGATGGGGATTTAATCCTTGTCTCCTTATTGTCAAAAGTCCACCCAAATGTGTATATAAAGGCACACGCTCCGGCAACCAAAGAGGAGAAAAAACTCATCAGTACACAAGCCACAATTATTTCCAAACCAAAAATTAATCACAACCCCAGCAAATCGAAACCACAAAAACCATATCTCAAAACCAAAATCAATCATCATCCATAATCAAAACCACAAACTCGGCCACCTCCACCACCACCACAATCAATCCGAACCTCCTCCCTAACCACCTACAAACCACTAACACTAATCTGAACCACCACATACCACAACCACATAAAGCCACACACACGGCCAAACCCACAACCAAACAACCACTACGCAAAAACGCACCGCCTCTTTACAACCCTTTCCTGCTCACTGCACCCCTCTTTTCCTCTTATTTTTATTTATTAGTTTTATTTCTTTTTCTTGCATTTTCTTTTTATTTGTTGCATTTCTCATCCTTTATTTATTCCTCATGCATTTCATCTTATTGTTCTTTTTATCTTTTGCATTTTCTTCATTCTTTTTACTTTATTTTATTTTCTCAATTTTGTAGTTTTCTTTAGGTTAATTATCATGCATTTTTTTTCACTTTATTCATTTTAATGCTTTATAATTCAGCATCTCATGCATTCTTTTACTTTTATGTGACATGTTTATTTCTTTGTTTTGCATCTCTTGCCTTTTTTCAGCATATTTATTTTATTATATTAGCAATTTTACTTTTATTATTTATTTTGTCATTTTCATTTTTATTAGAATGTATTTAGGAACAATGTAAATATAAATGAGAATATGCACCGATACTCACACTTTATTTATTCCGCTTTATGTCTTTTATTTTTTATTTCGCTTTACAAAAAAATACAAAAAAAATATTATGTTAGTTTAATTTCAAAAGGGTTTCGTGGTGATCCAACGTCACCACGGAATTTCCTCGCGTTTAGCTTTTTAGTTATATTTTTAGTCTTAGTCCATATTAAAAAAAAACAAAAAAAACATGCAAATATTCAAAAATCACAAAAAAATCTTTTTTTAAACAAACCTTGATTTTCAATCAAGTGTCCTTTTTTCTCTTTTATTTTCTTTAAATAACCATTAATCTACTTTAAGAACACTTGAATCATTTTCAAAATAAAAAACACAAACCAATCACATTTTACCACTTGGCCTTTATTTTATCTTTAAAACTTTTTTTAAAAACCAATAAAAAAACAAAAAACAAATCAACCGTCATTTTTACCCCGAACTACGAGGTTTTGATCCCTCACGGGTACGTAGGCAAAGGACCTTGTCCTTCTAAATCATAAAAAATAAAAAAAAACATTTTTTTCTCACTACTCTAATTCATTCTTTTCTTTTAAAAAATAAGCAAGTTATAGCCAAAATAAATAAATAAAATCAAGAGGTTCTCGTAGAGTACTACGAACGTTTAGGGTGCTAACACCTTCCCTAAACGTAACTAACCCCCGAACCCTAAATCTTTAAAAATATGGTAATTTAGAACTTTTTCCCATTTTCTTTTGAAAAATTAAAAGTTCAGTCGTGAAATAAAATTAGTGAGTAAACGTTAATCAATAGCTTGATCTCCGAAATTCACCGCGACAGAAATGACGACTTCACTGGGGAGTTCCCTAAGAGGGTTGAGCCTAACTTGAATTTATTTAATTATTTTGTGCTATAACTTGCTTAAAATAAAAATAAGGTTGTAAATATGTGCATATGTGTTTTTTTTTCTTTTACGTGAGTGGTAAGATAAGTCCTACACCCGGACTTGAGGGAAACATAAGATAGGATGGTGGTATAATCAAAGTTTTTTTCCGAGGGTAAATTTCGGATGTGGCACATGTGATAACCCCGCTCAATGGAGGAATCTTGGAAGTATTATTATGTCGGCATGAGTAGTCATGTCCGACATTATTATTTTCAAGTGACCTATGAAGTTGAGGACCTTTAGTTACACTTAACCCATCTTGGCCTTTTAGGACGTAGTGCGGTGGCTAACCAAGAGTAATCTTGAATTAGTTGATACGCGATACTACACTCAAACAAGACTTTCTTACAAATGTTGTTGGACCGGGAGTCAATCTCGTAACCCGATGATGTTTGGAAGGGGTTGAGGACTTTGGGAACTTGGTAGAACCCGTGATACAGGTACAAATGAAAGCATAGTCCTTACCAAATGGCGTGTTTACCCTTGACTCCAACATTATGAATTTAAACCTCACCATGTTTTCTCCGTTCTTTAGCATAACCATGCATGCATACACTCATTCATAAACATTTTTTCATCCAATTATCGAAGGACTTAAACAAGTTTTTTTAAACATCATAGAGGAGCACTAGGAAGTACACCTTCAAGAGCCCTGATTTGTTGGATTTAAGGAAGCTAGGAGTCTTTAGATTTTTTTTTTTTAAAAAAATCTAGCTTCCACTAAAGGACTTTTGAATTGGTCCCTTGGCTTAGTTTCTAAAAAAGAACTATTTTGTAATGCCTTAATGCTCAAATGAAATGTTCAAACCATGACGTTTACAATTACTTCAACAAAGTCCTTCAATAACAAATCTTTCTTCTTTTTGCATAAGCATAAATCATGCATCATACCGCATTCATAGTTTCCAAATCGAGTCTCATCCTTTGTTTCATCACAAAAGGTCAATCTGCCGCAGTCAAAGAAAGTGGTCTGACGCATACCTTACAAACTGACTCGCACCTACAATACTCGTGCAGACAGAAGAGAGAAAATGGACCTGGTCGTGCAAACACAAGGAGGGATTTGCCGCAATTGGGTCGCTGTTGACATTCCCTCTATTACTCATGGGTCCAAGTGATGTGTTTTCGTTGTCTTGTCTTTTCAAAAATCCTTTCCTTTCGCCCGAGACGAAAGTGAAATCATGTAGGGCTCTACTTTTGTCTTCAAGTCACCACTATCAATGAAAAATTGTCGTTTCTTTCGCGACTTTTATTTTTATTTTACTGCTTTTTCTGGAAAATGGTAACACAAAAAACCCAAAAAATATTTTATTTTATTTTCGACCAATTTCAAAAGGTCTGCATTTTTCACTCATTTTCTAAAATCAATCATCGATCATATGTAGACTGAACATCAAAGAACCCGTTGAACACTGTAACCCTATGCTCTCTCCCGACTTTGAGTTCCCTGTTAAGAAGCTGAAGAGGAGGAGGATGAAGGGATTCCCGAAAAGATCTATCGGTTATTAGTATGACATGAAAGCCATTCAGCCTCATGAAGAAGCATTTGAAATGATTAACTTGGGTTCCGAGGAGCTGCCACTACATTATCCCTGATAAAATTCCAGATGAATGGTGCCATTGAAGCTGCAAAAAAAACAACAACAACAAAAGAAACAAAATGGAAAAAGGAAAATACATCAAGAAAACAGTACAGAAGATGGTAGCCACTTACAGGACTGGCATGTTACCGTACGCTTTGAATGAGTATTGTACTTCGGTGCGAACATCAGCAGGGGCAACCCCCTTCTCTTACAGTTATACCAAAAAGGATGAAACAATCGGTTGATGAGGGAGTTCGTCCCCGTGAATTTCGAGAAGGAGACCTTGTGCTCAAAAAGATTTTATCCTTTCAACCCGATTCCAGGGGCAAATGGACGCCTAACTATGAAGGCCCATATGTCGTCAAGAGAGCTTTCTCCGATGGAGCAATGACTCTTACGACTATGGATGGTGATGAGCTTCCCCGTCCTGTGAATGCCGATGCAGTCAAGAAATATTTTGCCTAAAAATAAAAAGAACAGCTCGGTAAGTTGAAAACCCGAAAGGGCGGCTTAGGAAAAAATGAGCGTCTCGGTGGATCGAAAACCCGAAAGGGCGGTCCAGGCAAAAATTAGAGACATAAAAAAGATAAATAATCATCCTGATAGGTCAAAAACACGAAAGGGCGATCTATGCAAAAATTAAGGATCAAAAGACAAAGTAACTGCAGCGGGTTGACCATGACTCACTTGGGGCACATTAGCAGTCAAAGAGACTCCGAAT
The DNA here is from genome assembly GCA_018208015.1 of Medicago ruthenica. Classification (NCBI taxonomy): domain Eukaryota; kingdom Viridiplantae; phylum Streptophyta; class Magnoliopsida; order Fabales; family Fabaceae; genus Medicago; species Medicago ruthenica. The sequence continues at coordinate 85,039,108 of CM031376.1, forward strand.
CTGAAGCATCCAAACAGTGGAATTTAAAGTTGTTAGGGAGAATAGCGGTTATTGTGTTCAATGTACCTTCCCCTTATATTTACCATTTTCCAAACTTTGTGAGATCCGTGGAGCCACGCCATTGGCGGGCCACCACTCTGTTAAATGAATTTGAGCATGTGCCTTTTATTTGGAATTCCCATTTATTCGGTTTATAAAATTTCTTCTATTTTTGATGGTAGTACTTGAAGCAAAATATTTTTCAAAAAAAAATCATAAATCTTTTTTATTTTTTTGGAAGAGCATAAACAACAAACACATTCTCTCTGAACTCATGAATAAGTGAAGTATGCGTCAACAGTTATCCTGAGAACGGACAAACTCTGCAGGTTAAACATGGTCAATTGCTTGAGAAAAAAAAGAAAGAAGAAAAAAGAAAAGAGCTCGGTAAGTCGAAAACCCGAAAGGGCGGCTTAGGCAAAAATGAGCGTCCCGTTGGATCGAAAACCTGAAAGGGCGGTCCAGTCAAAAATTAGGGGCACACAAAAAAGAATATATTCCCGGTGGACTGAAAACCCGAAAGGGCGGTCCACGCAAAAGTTAGGGACTCAAAAAAGAAAAGAAAAAAACAAAAAGCATGACCATAGAAACACCAGTTCTTCTGCCAGGTCTTTGGATTAACACGTCTCCCCCAGGAAGTGTTTACTCCCCACCAGTTGTTGCATACATCGGGCCTTACCCCGTCAATGTTTTGATATGTCCTCAGTGGCACCATCCCCAATGAAGATTGTCGTGTGTTTGTACTACAACGTCGGTCCACTTTCCATCTTACATGTTCAGTCTTGTCTCATCAAGTCCATCAGTTATACAGTCATACAAGTCAATCCTTCATACAGTTATACAATCACACGAGTCAATTCTCCATAGAGTCATACAAGTCGTATTGTCATACATACATTCACACATACATTCATACATTCATGCATGTACAACATACAGACAACATCATTCAATACATGGTTGCATTAACCACCCTGAGTCTTGCTTTTCATGTCAATCAATCATGAATAATGTTTAACTCTCTTTGTCCCCAAGTGTCATCCCCAGTGTGTCTGGTCCAAAGATGTCACCCTCTTTATGTCAAGTGGCAGTTCTTTAACGAACAGCTTGTGCGGCCTTTCGCCAAGTGGCAGTTCTTTAATGAGTAGCTTGTGCATGTCTTTACTTCATTTTGTCGTCAGTGGCAGTTCGACAACATCCCGAACAGCTGACATTTATCCTTTATTCCTTGTCGTCAGTGGCAGTTCGGCAGCATCCCGAACAGCTGACATTTACATTTTACCTTCTTTAAACTACCCTCACAATGGTAGTAGGTAAAATATTTTGTCTGCCTTTTTTAAGCTATTCGCACACCGATAGTAGGCAAGGTCTTCTCTTTTTATATTACCTTTTTTAAGCTATTGATAAGTGCCTAAAAGTTGTTATATTTTGGTACAATTTAGGGCACTTATGATTACTTGTTGTACAAGTTACCTTAGGATTAGAGCGTAATTGTGTTAAAAATGCAATAATTGTGATCCTAATCCTTACCCCATGTGATTATGCAGGAAATACATGCTTGGACCTGATTGATGCAAAAGAATGAAGCTTTTCTTGATGCCATCGCTACAAGCGCAGAAGCCATCGCTAGAAGCGAGCTTAGGCAGGGATTATCAGGAGTTCATCGCTTGAAGCGATGAACTGGACGCTTGAAGCGAGCCTAGGCAGGGAATTTCAATGATCCATCGCTTGTAGCGACAGACCTTGTCGCTACAGCGACCAGAGGGCGGTTTAATGCTGATGATGACGTGGAGAGCATCCATTGGCCAGTTGACTTCCTCGCTACAAGCGACAGGCTGGTCGCTTGTAGCGAGCGTACATTTTCTCAGCATATTTAAGTATTTTGAAGCTCATTTTTTAGATAGATAGTTTTTTTCTGAGATTTAATATTTTCCAGAGCTAAAAATACTTGTTATCTAAGAGAGAGAATAGGCATAGAGGGAGAAAAACTTCAAATAGCAATTTGATTTGGATTGAAGAAGGCATTAAGAAGCTTTGAGACATCAAGCTCCCATATATCTTCATCTTCCTTTCTTATTTTGCAATAGTTGTCATGACAATGATCAACTAATCTCCTTTGTTGGGATTAATAGGTAATCAATCATTCCATGTTGTAAACTTTTGGTTATTAAATATATGATTCTAGCATTTTTATATACCATTGAATTTCTTCTTGCTTTTCAATCTTATGTTTGATTTAAATGTTGTTGAAAAAGACTTTTGAATCTAGGTTTAGAATGATTTTCTATCAAGATAAGAAATTCTAGAAATGGGATTTGGTTTTGATAATTACATTTAAGTATTGGATCGTAAAGCTTTTGAATCGTTTAATAGATTGAGAAATCATCGATTAAACGATACAATCGATCTCACGACGTCATTTGGGAAATCAATGATGTTGTTGAGCAATACGTAATAATGTCATCACTAGTGGAAAATATACATTTTACAACATGGTTAAAAAAGTTTTCACAACAGTCGAATACATACCTGATGTGATAGTGAACGCGGTGGCATTTTCGAAATTACCAACAAAGTTTTTACATCAGCCCTTAGGAACAACTGAGGGGAAAAGTAAATGTTAAAACGTTTTCACATCAGGCCATATAATACCTGTAGGGAAAGATACACGCGGTGGCAGTTTTGTAATACTGAGAAACTACATTTTACATCAGGTGCTTATGACCTGTAGGGAAAAAGCCTTTCAATAATAATTTTCCCTTTTCCCTCTCTCATCCGTTCCTCATCCATTGGAAACCCTTTTCCCTTTTCCCTCTCTCATCCGTTCCTCATCTGAATCGCAGATTTCACCCTCACTCTCGTTCAATCTCACACCAAAATCGAACTCTCACTCAGAATCGGAATCGTTGTTCTCAATCACTCATAATCTGAATCGTTTTGGTTTTCTCTCAATCTGAATCGCTAACTGTTGAATCACTTCACCTGAACCGTAACAACCTTCTTCTCTTCATCGCTCCCCTTGTTGAACGCATCTTTCACAGATCTCTGAGATTCAACTACGGCGATGACCCATAAGTTCGTGAAGGAGGAAGATGACCGCGACGATGAAGGTAGGTCCACTTATTTTCTTTCAAATCTGCTTTCTATCATCTTCTCACTTGTGTTCTCTATAGTTCTTCATTTGTAATTTCGTTTTTGTTCCTTTTCCTAAGATTTAGGGTTTTCGCTAACAATTTGGAAAGCATGGCAACAGCGGCAGCGAGTGGTGGTGATTCATTGCTCCAAAAGAAGGGTATTAAACATCTTTCTTATTTGAACACTGGTACCACACTGTTGATGGTTTTTAGTTTTTTAGATCTGAATAATAATTAGTGTCTTTTTTATTACTGTTAAATATATTGTTTGTGTGGTTTTTTGAAGTATTTGATTTTACCCATTTGCTTGATTCTTTGTTTCATGAGTTTATGACCCATTTGCTTGCAGGATTCTGTGTATGTTGAGAAAAGCCACACCTAATTTTAAGCTAGTTTTTGTAACGTATTCATTAAGTACCAATCATCCACACAACACAAGAAGTATTTGTTTGTTGAGCTGGTTTAGTTTGGAAAGTTTCCACTTTTGATATGAAAGAAACTTAGTTAGTACTAGTAGTACCATAGCTAGCTAAGCAACTAGGTACCCTAGACATTGATATTGAAGTTGAAATGGGTATTTTAAGTACTATAGCTAGTTTTTTAGGATTTGGAATTGGAACTTCACTTGGATTGTTGATTGGATACTATATGTTTATATACTTTCAATCAATAGATGTCAAGGTTAGTTTCTATTTCTCACTTTTTCTCTAAAATGAATGATTCTCTTATTTTATTTTTTTAAAATTCTTTTTATTGATATTGACTTCTTTTTGTCTTAATATTTTAAAAGTATGCCCTGTTTTTTATGATTTCAGGATCCTACATTTAGTCCTTTGGTTGAGCAAGAAGCTAAAACTATACAGCAATTGCTTCCAGAAATACCCTTATGGATAAAAAATCCAGACTATGACCGTGTATGTTATTATTATTCTTTAACATTCTAAGCCCTCTAAAAAAGTAGTATAGTTGATTAATTAATATTTTCTTGTTTGCAGCTTGATTGGCTTAATAAATTTGTTGAGTGTATGTGGCCTTATTTGAACAAGGTATGCACACATTTTATTGATGTTCAAAATTTCTAGGGGCATCTATGAGATTTTGTATGGTTATTAGTATTAAGTACAACTATTTTGAATATCAATTTTCAAAGAGTACCAACAATTGGTTGAATGTTATAGGCAATTTGCAAAACTGCAAGAACTATAGCTAAGCCTATTATTGCTGAACAAATTCCAAAGTACAAAATTGATTCAGTTGAGTTTGAAGAACTTAACTTGGGCTCTGAGCCACCAACTTTTCAAGGTATATATAGCTATGAACAAGAATATAATAACATAAGTAAAGACTTTAGACTGATAAATGCTAATTGTGTTGATCCAAATATATAATATGGCTGCAGGAATGAATGTGTATAGCACTGATGAAAAGGAATTGATTATGGAACTATCAATGAAATGGGCTGGGAATCCTAACATTATAGTTGCAGTTAAAGCATTTGGATTGCGAGCAACAGTTCAGGTACTTCTCCGGACTCAAATATAAACAAAAAAAGCGGTCATATTTCGTGGACAAAAATATAAGCAAAATTTAACCAACTTCATCCTATTAAATGTTATTATTCTGAAATTGCAGTATCTTCATTCATGCACCTTTTTAACAATAGAAAATGAAAATGTTTTGAAAAGTCTTTATATGCTTTAAATGATTCAACTCATTATATAAATTACTAAAATCAGCTACTCTAGATCCGATGATATTTAATTTGTTTCTACTCACCAGATCCGATGATTCAACTGTTGTTGTTAGTCTGGCTTGTGGCAGTCTTTCAGGCATTGCATCATCAACAGGTTAGTTATCAGAAGGCAAAATTTTAACTTGCACTTTTTAATTGCTTTTGCTTGCTTCTGCATTTTTTTGGAAAGTGAATTGAATTCAAATTCCCTGTAATCGGGGATTCCTCGCATTTATGTAGTCAGCTACTTAAAGCTATTGGATCAAGATCGACTCTGATTTTAGATTAGTGAAGTAGCTTTAAAAGGAAATTTGAAATTAAAGTGGTATCGTATGATCTTGATTCAAATTATGAGCTGCTGACTGCATGAATGCATAAAATTTCTGACTACGGGGGTCCAAATTCCAATGAATTAACAACTGCATTGTCATGGCTCATTAATCGTCATTTATTTATTTTTTTTTCATGATGAACATGTTCTCCTTGAAATAATGTATAAACTGATGCATGTAAGGTTTTTAACTCCCGAGATACTGTCCTGCAATTTTCTCGCTCTCTTTTTCCCTCTATCATATTGCCTTACTTATCCGTTTTTATGTTTACAGTAATGATAAAAAATCAAGTTGCTTTTTCCCCATCCCACAAGCAGCAGACTGGATCTTGAGGGTGATTGAGAGGGCCGATGCACCCATCCATCATATTTCTTTCTACGGATGCAGGTGAAAGTGAAACTGGTCTACTTCAGTCACTGATTGTGCTGAATGGCAAGCCTGTTCCACTTGTAATTCGACCAGCTCGTAATTCAGCAGAAAAATGGGATGCTTTGTTGTACAGGCATGGTATTGATGGAGATTCGCAGGTGAGATTACAGTGCTTCCTTATTTATTTAATATCGTTCAAACTTAAATAGTGTAACTGACCTAAATTTTACCATCCATATCTGATCATTAGTGTTACACTTTACAAATGAAAATAGGTAACTTGGTACTATAAAACTTTACAATACCTTAGAGAAGCGTCACATTCATTTTGTCTATCCTAGGTAGTCTTATCTTGTATTTACAAAAGACTGATTTCATGACTCAAGCTCGTGACCTTGCACTGAGGCTCCTCTTCTTCTACAATTTACAAATATGTAGAAGAATAAATCTGTCAAGAAGACTACACTTACCCGTTGATCATGCCCCCCTTTTTTTTCTTGCATTTATTGTTGCAAGTTATGGAAAGATTTGTGCTCCGTTTTTCCCCTAAGAGACCCTAAAGTTTGAAGTGTAGTAAATGAAATCTTATCATTCTCATCCTGTCATGCTGCTATAAACATTTTACTTTCAGGACAATGAAACTTTAAGAACTGTTGGCCCTATGGTATTCAACTTTATTGCCTTTAGTTGGCTAACTTAGCTTGCAGTTGGAATAGGATAGGCTTCAAATAGGTTTAAAAATCCTGCTAAATTTGGGTTTATTTGGTATACTCATTGAAGTTTTAGCAGTCTCATAATGAAAGGAGAATGTTCATATTGAACTAAAATAAATTCGGCACTTTTGCATGAACTTAGAGTTGTATAATACTTGACTACTTCTCTAATTTTCACCTTTTCTCTCTCTTGATTTTGCTCTTATGATTGGACTATTTTTAAAGATTAATGCTTAATTGTACACGAAAAGTTTAGCACAATAAATGCACGAAAGCTAATTAGCCAATTTTTAAACCACCTCTACTCATATATCATATTCTCCCTTCTCAGTTTCATCCATACGTGATTTATGTCAACAATTTGTTGCTATTTCGTAAAAAACTATTCGTAGGAAACAACAAAACTACTCTCTTTCAATTTATTTTGGTGATGTGCATTATGAATATTTTCACACTGAAGGTGGAAGCTATGTTGGAAGTAAATCATGTTGCTCATGAAATATCAGGTTAGTATTTAACTTGGGAAGTAAATCATGTTGGTTTCTATAAGCATTTTGTAGTTATTTTGGTGTTATATATAGCAATTAATTGTATGGTGAGTGTTCTGTTTTCATTTACTTTGAATGTTTTTTCCTCTGTTTTGATTTATCATATTCTATTGCATGAAACATAGACACCGACACATGTATGTAAATTTTTATAATGATAGTTTTTAGTATATGGAAGTGATTATTGACTAAATATAATCACATGTGTCGGTCTCATCTCATGATCATTATGCATTAGACACCAAACACGTTTTAATTATTTATGCTGACTCTTACTTTTTTATTTTCCTTTTTTTTTTGGTTTGATTCAGCCATGGAATTGGCTCTGTCTTTGGAGAAGTTAGTAAATGAGAAACTGATGTAATGTTCACAGTGTAATGCCTCTTTCTCTCTGTTTTTGAATTGAATATTGCTCTTCTCATGCAATAAAAAATTCTGTTTCCTATATATACATATTGAGATCAAAGATCAAATGGCTAATCAGTCTAAGAATTATGTTTCATGAATACAATAGGTGGCTGATCGTAACAATGATCCTCAATTGGCAGACTTCATCGAGAGCGAGTTTTTGGAAGAGCAGGTAACACTTGCCTTAAGTTGTCAAGTTGAAACTTGAAATCATTTTTCTGTATACTTGGAGTAGAAGAAATATTTTGTTTGTACCCATGAATATTTATGCCTAAACTTGAAAAACAAAACAATTCGGGACTGCAATTTTTGCTGCTAGATTAAAGTTTTTTATGACTCTGTCATTAAGGTTTTTGATATCACTACGACTGTATTGTGATTGTAATTGCTACTTCATCAGTAGTATTTAACTACAGTTTTTCGCAATACCAATTAACAAGATTAGAATTGCAATGCAATGCGATCGTGGTTTAAAACATTGATTTAATTGTAGATGTTTTCAGATTATACTTGGATGATATTTGACATGAAAAATCTTTAGCTCCAAGAGTAACTAGGTGTTTCCTCATGAAACAATTGCTTGCACTAAAATAAGTGTATCCATATTTTCCAATTTTTTCTTCTTGTTCTTATATGTATTTTCCTTGCACAGGCTGAATCAATCAAGAAGATATCAGAGTATGTGACTCAACTGAGATTAGTTGGAAAGGGTCACGGTATGTATATTTCATCCACTAACATTTATATCCACACACATTACTTTGGTAATATGAAAATCAAATGATATAAAATATATGAATGAGCTTTAACAGAACATTTGTTAATATATGAATGAGCTTTAACTTATCCTTCTCAATTCTTGCTTTTGAGTATTTGGAATCCAATGAGAGCTTATATGGTTGAAGAAGCAAGTTCAAGTTTTCTATCAAAATTAGCATTTAATTAAATGCTGAAATTATATATGCAAAAGTCAACTGGCCATAATTCATTCATACTACTAAATTAGCATTTAATTGATCGTTGCTGCCACATAGCCATCCTCCAACTATGTCCATACACGCTTGCTTTTTGTTCATGTGCACCTTGTGATTGAGAGTATTGCTTTTTGTTCATGTGCACCTTGTGATTGTGAGTTTACTAAGAAGGTTTACAATATTTTGATTTTGATTTGGGTTACAGTGTTCTATTTAAAAGCAAAAATTCATTTAATGTGTTTATGCTCCCCCAATTTCAATTTTTGAATATGGTTTCAGATCTGAGTATGATACACTTGGTGTGAAAGTGGCAAAGGGAATGTGTTTGTTAAGGTATGTTACCCACTATTGCACTATATAGCTTTGATGTGAAATGGTAATTTATATATCTTTTTCTACCTGGATGGAGGCTTATAAGTCTGTGAACAGTTTCAATGGTGAGTTAAGTTGTTAAGGTATGTTACCCACTATTGCACTATATACTTATTCATTAAATGTGTTCAAGTGTTTAGGGTGGAGTTCATCTTGTGGAGTCAACTACTTGTCGTTGTTATTTGGCTCTCTGTTTTTGTTATGTGGAAGTATTGCTGAACTAGTAGTGATGTCAAAGTATTAAATATACGCTGCCTAGTGCTTTGTGGGAATAATGTTCATGAACTCGAGATTCGATAACTCGGTGTTATTTTCTGGCTAGTTTTCTATGATCTCTCGCTTGCGGTTGAGTTTTTCATAGATGGATCCTTTTGCACAATGAATTCAAGATGAGATTGCGGATTGTCGGCTCCGATGGTACAACACCAGTGTTAAAGTTGCGGATTGTCGGCTCCGATAGTTAGATATTATTAAGTATCATGCTTAAATATGTATAATTTTCTTTAGTATTATTGATTATTGATTTCAGATTTTGGTTTCAGTGCTTTGTTTGAACAAGTGAGAATCTTAGCAAATAACTCATAAGTTTAACTTCAATCCATGTAGAATAATGGCTCTTGTGGCTGCTTCTTATGAACTTATATTTTAGTTTTCAATATTATTGTTGTATATTTTTAATATAAATTTGAAAATAGTTGTGCTGTTAAAGGAGGTAAATTTATGTGATTGAATTTTCCATGAGGTCAATAAATTTGTTTAGAAATTGATCAAGGCTTCTAAATATCTTGTAGCACTTAAGCTCAACTTAAATTTGTTATAGATCCTGAAGGAAAATATGAAGCCTTGGAAAAATATGGAAAAGATTTAATATAAAAGAAAAGAGCAAGTGTTAAGCTTGCTTATTAAGCAATTTAAAAAAAAAAAAATATAGATTTCGCATCAGTCCTTAACTTATACCTGATGTGAAAAACACATATTTTACATCAGCCCTTAACTTATACCTGATGTGAAAACCCCGTTGTGAAATTTTAAAGTGCACCTATTACAACAGTCGAAAATAGAACTGATGTAGAAAATAGGTTTTTTACATCAGTCCGTACCCGATGTAAAAAGTAGTGCACATACTACATCAAGCCACCTTACATCAGTTGGCAACTGATGTAAAAAGTCATTTTGGACTGATGTAAAAAGTCATTTCTGTAGTAGTGCATATATAAGAAAAAGCTAGAATCCGTATTTATTATCAATCGAATATTAACGATGTTTGATTGATGAACGTTAATCCTAACACCTTCTATGTCCTATTACTCTACTATTTATTTATTATGTTTTTAAAATGATGAGTAGTGTAGTATAAAACAAATGGTTAAACCCTAACTTAAGACGATAATCGACGTTGAACGGTTTATGATATCACATTAATCCCTGTGGAACGATATAAAAACGATACTTACTTTTGTAAAATTAACAAAATGGCACCGTTGCCGGGGATTAAAGTTATGATATTATAATCATTGCAACTTTAATTATGGTTTTAAGCAATTTTGCACAAAATTCTTTTATGTATATAACTAATATTCCTTATCCATCTTGTTTACTAATTCTTTGTGGTCAGATTGTTGATATCGTTTATGCGAGGTCAAGTATCGGAGGACCAACTTCTGTTTGATTCCGAGATAGAGAGAACAGCTCGTAGAAACAATAGCAAGAATCAGATAAAGAAGCAACAAGCGAAGAAAAGGCAACAAGAGGAAAGTTCTGTTTCTAGTCATTCATCTAGTCCAAGCCAAGAGTTACAAATGGCTGCATCAGGAGATGGTTCATCAGGTTCAGGCGGTCGTGGGATGCCATGTAATAATAGTCCACGCCGTTTCGCACAATTGGGGAAAACGCCGCGGACTATCAAGCAAACGGAGATGAAGACGGGGATCTTACAAATCTTATATGCTAATCCATTCTCAGGATTAGACCATGAAGACCCGTTCCAACATCTCACAAAATTTTACGAGATTGCGGGAACCCTTGGTGAGACGGAGAATAACGAGGAGGCTATGTGGATGAGGATGTTTCCTCATTCATTGATTGGCAAAGCTAAGGAGTGGTATTTGGACCAGCCACCGACGGTAATGACGAACTGGAACACGCTTGAGGAGAAATTCCTTGAGAGGTTCTTCCCTCAGAATCGTTTCATGGAGGCGAAGACAACTATTGCTGTGTTCTCACAAGGTACAAGTGAGACGTTATGTGAAGCGTGGGAGCGTTTCAAGTCAATGCTCAGAAGATGTCCTAATCATGGATTTGATGAGTTAACACAAATTCATCTATTCCGGAACGGGATGCAACAACAATCCAAGCTATTGCTTGACGCTGCTGCTGGTGGTTCTTTGATGGCCAAGAGCGCTGAGGATGCTGTTGCTATTATAGAGAGAATGGCGTTGAATGATCACCAAGCTCATCATAACCGAAGCCAAAGCCAAAGGAAGGCGGGAATCCTAGATTTGGGAACTGATAAGTGGCAAATTATGAATAAATCCATGTCTTTTATAATGCCTTTTAATTACTTGTTGTGCAAGTTATCTTAGGAAAAGCATGGAATTTATGAATAAATGCCAATTATTCTTTGTATATCTCATTTTTCCCCATTTGTGTAGGAAAAAGCAAGCCAGGACCTGAACATCAAAAGAATTATTGAAGAGAAGCATGAAGACAATCGCCTAGCGATCCTAGGGCGATTGCTGAGCGAAGTGATGAAAAGATATTTCGCCTAGCGACCTGAAAGCGAAATAGAGGCGAAGGTAGGCAGAGAGTTCAGTTGGAACAGTAACTGCCAGATTCGCTAAGCGACGGAGAGGCGAAAGGTTGGCGAAGGTAGGCAGAGAGTTCAGCTGGAACAGTAACGAACACTTTCGCCTAGCGATCCTGTAGCGAAAGCTTGGCGATTCAAGACAGGGATTTTCTGGAACAGGGGAAGCTATTTTCGCCCAGCGATATTTTGGTTCGCTCAGCGATATCATCAAGGCGGTCTAACTGTAGAAGATTACGTGGCAAATCTCTATTGGCTGTTTTGAATTGCTCGCTGAGCGATGATACGTATCGCTGAGCGAAAGTGTAATTATCAGTTTAGTATTTAAGCTATTTTCAGCTTTTAGGTTAAGTTAGTTACTATTGTATTGATTACAGTTTTACACGAAATTTAAGAGCTTATTCCTAAGAAAGAGAGATTAGGCATAGAAGGAGGAAAACTTCAAAATAGCAAGTAACTTTGGATTGAAGAAGACATTTTAGAAGCTTTGAGACATCAAGCTCTACTAAATCTTCATCTTCCTCTCTTATTTTGCAAGTGTTGTCATGATAATGATCAACCAATCTCCTTTGTTGGGATTGATAGGTAATCAATCACTCATGTTGTAAACTTTTGATTATTCAATATATGATTCTAGCAATTTTTATATACCATTGAATTTCTTCTTGCTTTTCAATCTTATGTTTGATTTAAATGTTGTTGAAAAAGACTTTTGAATCTAGGTTTAGAATGATTTTCTATCAAGATAAGAAATTCTAGAAATGGGATTTGGTTTTGATAATTACATTATAGTATTGGATCTTAATGCTTTTGGATCGTTTAATAGATTGAGAAATCATCGATTAAACGATACAATCGATCTCAAGACGTCATTTGGGAAATCAATGATGTTGTGAGCAATACGTAATAATGTCATATATAAGAAAACGCTAGAATTCGTATTTGTAATCATTCGGATACAAACGATGTTTTGATTGATGAACGTTAATCCTAACACCTTCTATGTCCTATGACTCTACCATTTATTTATTATGTTTTAAAATTATGAGTAGTGTAGTAAAACAAACAAGTAAACCCTAACTTAAGACGATAATCGAAGTTGAACGGAATATGATATCACATTAATCCCTGTGGAACGATATAAAAACTAATACTTGCTTTCGCAGTACTAACAAAATGGCGCCGTTGCCGGGGATTAAAGTTTTTGATGTTATAATCATTGCAACTTTAATTATGGTTTTAAGCAATTTTGCACAAAATTCTTTTATGTATATAACTAATACTTCTTATCCATCTTGTTTGCTAATTCTTTGTGGTCAGATTATTGAAATCGTTTATGCGAGGTCAAGTTTCGGAGGACCAACTTCTTTTTGATTCCGAGATTGAGAGAACAGCTAGAAGAAACAATAGTAAGAATCGGAGAAAGAAGCAACAAGCAAGGAGGAGGCAACAAGAGGAGAGTTCTGTTTCTAGTCAATCATCAAGTCCTAATCCAAGCCAAGAGTTACAAATGGCTGCAGCTGGAGATGGTTCAGGAGGTTCTGGGGTTCCATGTACTAACAGTCCACGTCGTTTTGCACAATTGGGGAAAGCAACGCGGACTACCAAGCAAACGGAGATGAAGACGGGGATATTACAAATCTTGTATGCTAATCCATTCTCAGGATTAGATCATGAAGACCCGTTCCAACATCTCACTAAATTCTATGAGATCGCGGGAACCCTTGGTGAGACGGAAAATAATGAGGAGGCTATGTGGATGAGAATGTTTCCACATTCATTGATAGGCAAAGCTAAGGAGTGGTACTTGGACCAACCTCCGACGGTGATGACGAACTGGAATACACTTGAGGAGAAATTCCTTGAGAGGTTCTTCCCTCAGAATCGGTTTATGGAGGCGAAGACAACCATTGCGGTGTTTTCACAAGGTACAAGTGAAACACTATGTGAAGCCTGGGAGCGTTTCAAGTCAATGCTCAGACGATGTCCGAACCATGGATTTGATGAGTTAACACAAATTCATCTCTTCCGGAACGGAATGCAACAACAATCAAAGCTTTTGCTTGACGCTGCAGCTGGTGGTTCTTTAATGGCCAAGAGTGCGGAGGATGCTGTTGCTATTATTGACAGAATGGCATTGAACGATCACCAAGCTCATCACAACCGGAGCCAAAGCCAAAGGAAGACTGGAATCTTAGAGTTGGGAACTAATGATGCGATCCTTGCACAAAACAAGTTGCTCACGCAACAAGTGGAAGAGTTGACAAAGAAAATGGCCAACCTTCCCCAACAGATGAAGGACATTCAGAACGAGCAAAGAAGACAACATCAAGTCGCATCTTGCGAGCTTTGTTCGGGAGATCACCCAACCGGATTCTGTCCACCCCCCACAGAAGAGGTAAGCTATGTTGGTAATCAACCAAGGCCTCAACAGTTTCCTAACCAATTCCAAAACCATCCAAACAATTTCCCAAGAGGGAATAACCCAAATTATGGCCAAGGTTGGAGAGGAGAAGCTGGCCAATACAACCGACAACCTTACCAGAACTATAACCAATATCAACCTCCACAACAAAACCGCAACCAATCCACTGATGAAACCCTCAATCTATTCATGCAGCAGTCAATGGCCAACCAGAAAAACACAGATGCGTCCATTAAAAACCTGGAGACGCAAGTGGGTCAATTGGCACAACAACTTTCCCAAGCTACTCAACAAGGCGGAACCTTTACCGCCAACACACAAACCAACCCGAAGGATCATGCATCATCATCGAAATGACAATTAAGTCATTTTGATGAGGAAGCCCTTGCAACAAGAGACAAAGAAAATTGCAAGGCAATAGCTACAAGGAGCGGGAAGGTAATTGGCCAAGGTATAGGGGACAATCTAGAAGTAGAGAGAAGGGTTGTTGAGAATGAGGTGAGGGAGAAGGATGAAGATGAAAGACGTGAGGAAGAAACGGAGGATGTACATATAGAGGATGTAGAAGTAGAAAAAAATAATAAGGATGTAGTTGAAAATGAAAACATTGTATGGAAGAAGGATGTGGTGAAGGAGAAGAGCAAGAAGCAAGATATAGTGAAGAATGCACCAACACCGCACCTACCTTACCCAACTACACCAGCCAAAAAAGAGAAGGAGAGGCAGTTTGCTAGGTTCCTTGAAGTTTTCAAGAGATTACAAATCAACATACCATTCTCGGAAGCCTTAGAGCAAATGCCGGCCTATGCCAAGTTCATGAAGGAAATCCTTTCCAAGAAGAGAAGGTTCAATGAAGAAGAAACAATTTTGCTAGATGCAAATTGTAGTGAGATCATCCAGAACACATTGGCAAGAAAGAAGAGAGATCCGGGCAAAGTTACATTGCTCGTGTCCATTGGCAATGTTGATGTCGGCAAGGCACTTATTGATTTGGGTTCAAGCATCAACCTAATACCACTATCCGTTGTCAAAAGGATAGGTCATATAGTTGTGAAGAGAACCAACTTAACCTTGCAATTGGCCGACAAATCCTACACTCGTCCATTGGGAATTGCTGAAGACGTGTTGGTGAAAGTCGACAAGTTCTTGTTCCCCGTCGACTTTGTAGTGATGGATATTCCGGAGGATGATGATGTGCCACTACTTCTTGGAAGAACTTTCATGCAAACGGCACGGATGATGATTGATCTTGACGGAGGCTTAATGAAGGTCCGTGTGGACGATGAAGAAGTCAATTTCAACATCCATGAAGCCATGAGATTCCTTAGTGATAAAGCTGCGTGTTTCAAGATGGATGCAACGGAAGAATTGATAGTTGATACGAGAAACCAGTTGCATGATTTGACGCATCTTGAGAGAGTTTTAACAAACGCACTAAGTATCCTAGGAGAAGAAGATGAGCTAGAGCTTGAAGAGTGTTTGAAGGAGCTCGATTCGTTGAAGGAAATTCCTCCTCACAAAGCCAAAATCGAGGAATTGACGAATGAAGCTATAGTAGAAGAAGTGAAGCCGGAGATGAAGATATTGCCCTCACATTTGAAGTATGTGTTTCTTGATCAAGAGGGTACCAAACCGGTGATCATTAGTAGCTCCTTATCAAACCACGAAGAAACAAGATTGGTCGAAGTTTTGAAGTCCAACAAGAAGCAATAGGTTGGACACTATCCGACTTAAAAGGGATAAGTCCTTCCTATTGTATGCACAAGATCATGATGGAAGAGGATTATAAGCCGGTAGCACAACCTCAAAGACGGCTAAACCCAAACATGAAAGAAGTAGTCCGGAAAGAAGTAGTGAAGCTACTTGAAGCCGGCATGATATATCCGATCTCGGATAGCACTTGGGTTAGTCCGGTTCAAGTTGTCCCTAAGAAGGGAGGTATGACGGTTATCACAAATGAGAAGAATGAGCTCATACCGACGAGAACCGTGACCGGTTGGAGGATGTGTATTGACTACCGGAGGTTGAACTAAAGCAACGAGAAAGATCATTTTCCTCTACCATTTATGGATCAAATGCTAGAGAGGCTGTCAGGACAAGCTTTCTACTGTTTCCTTGACGGGTATTCAGGTTACAATCAGATTTCGGTGAATCCAGACGATCACGAGAAGACTGCTTTCACATGTCCTTTTGGGGTATTCGCATATCGACGCATGCCGTTCGGTTTATGTAACGCTCCAGCAACATTTCAAAGATGCATGCAAGCTATATTTGCCGACTTGATAGAGAAAAGCATTGAAGTGTTCATGGACGACTTCTCAGTTTTCGGGTCATCATTTGAATTATGCTTGAAGAATCTGGACACGGTACTGAAACGGTGCAAGGAAACCAACTTGGTGCTCAATTGGGAGAAGTGTCACTTCATGGTAACCGAGGGTATTGTCCTTGGTCACAAGATCTCCTCAAAGGGTATCGAAGTTGATAAAGCTAAGGTCGACGTGATAGGAAAACTTCCACCACCAGTCAATGTCAAAGGAATCCGAAGCTTCCTAGGCCATGCCGGGTTCTATCGGAGATTCATCAAAGACTTCTCAAAAATCGCAAAGCCATTGAGCAACTTGCTCAACAAAGATAAGCCTTTTGATTTTGATATTGACTGTTTAAATGCATTTAATAGTTTAAAGGATAGCTTAACATCCGCACCCATAATCACCGCACCAAACTGGATATACGATTTTGAACTTATGTGCGATGCTAGTGATTATGCGGTAGGCGCGGTGTTAGGTCAACGCAAAAAACAAAATTTTTCATGCTATACACTACGCAAGTAAAGTTTTAAATGACGCACAAGTCAATTATGCTACCACTGAAAAAGAATTACTTGCCATAGTGTTCGCATTAGAAAAATTTCGTTCATATCTCATTGGTTCGAAAATTGTTATTTGGACTGACCATGCAGCTATCAAGTACTTGATTACCAAACCCGACTCAAAGCCGAGACTCATCCGTTGGATGTTGCTACTCCAAGAGTTTGATTTGGAGATTAAGGACAAGAAGGGGACTGAGAACCTAGTAGCTGATCATCTGTCCAGATTGGTGAACAAAGAGATAACGAAGAATGAAAGGGACATCCTTGAAGAGTTCCCGGATGAGCAGTTGCTTACTGGTGCAAGAAAGACCATGGTTCGCGGACATGGCCAATTACAAAGCAACGGGGTTCATTCCGGAGGATTACACTTGGCAAATGAAGAAGAGGTTGTTGAGAGACGCCACTCAATTCATTTGGGATGACCCATACTTATTCAAGATTGGAGTAGACCACTTAATAAGAAGATGTGTTGCTAGAGAAGAAGCCAAGGACATCATGTGGCATTGTCACAACTCGCCATATGGTGGTCACTACAGTGGAGAAAGAACTGGAGCTAAAGTTCTTCAAGCTGGCTTTTATTGGCCCTCGTTGTTCAAAGACTGTTATGAACATGTGAAAGAATGCGAGAGTTGCCAGAAGACCGGAGGGATTTCAAAGAGGAATGAAATGCCTCTACAAAGTATCCTTGAAGTCGAAGTCTTCGACTGTTGGGGTATTGACTTTGTAGGGCCATTTCCATCTTCTTTGAACAACGAGTATATTCTGGTGGCTGTCGACTATGTGTCAAAGTGGGTTGAAGCAATAGCATCTCAGAAAGCCGATAGCAAAACGGTGGTCAAGTTTCTGAAAAGGAACATCTTCTCCCGATTTGGAACTCCAAGAGTGCTAATAAGTGATGGAGGTTCACACTTCTGCAATCAGCAGTTAGCAAAAGCACTTGAGCACTATGGAGTAAAGCACAAGGTAGCTTCACCATACCATCCACAGACGAACGGTCAAGCCGAGGTGTCCAACCGAGAAATCAAGCGGATACTTGAGAAGACCGTGTCATCTTCAAGGAAGGATTGGGCGACGAAACTGGACGAAGCATTGTGGGCCTATAGGACCGCATACAAAGCTCCTACGGGTTTCACACCATTCCAGTTGGTGTATGGGAAAGCATGCCACTTGCCGGTCGAGTTGGAGCACAAAGCGTTTTGGGCGCTCAAGTTTTTGAACTTTGATCAAGAGCAAGCTGGGGAGAAGAGAAAGCTTCAAATGCATGAGTTAGAGGAGATGCGTGACCAAGCCTATCAGTCTAGCAAGCTCTATAAGGAAAAGGTTTAAACGGTATCATGACAAGAAGATCATGAAGAGGGAATTCAGACCTGGTCAAATGGTCCTGCTGTTCAATGCAAGGACTACGTTTATTTCCGGGTAAATTGAAGTCCAAGTGGTCCGGTCCGTTCATGATAAAGGAAGTAAGCCTTATGGAGCTGTGGAACTAGAGGATCCTATCACCAAGTCGACATGGACAGTGAATGGACAAAGGCTGAAGCCATATTTTGGAGGAGAAGTTGTTCGGCACACGACAACAATTTCTCTCATTGATTCTTACACTTAAGCGAATCAGGCGTCGATCTAATGACGTTAAACAAGAGCTTGTTGGGAGGCACCCCAATTTTGTAAGTATTTTACTGCTTTGCATTTTAGTTTAGGTCATTTTCTCATTCAAAATCAGAAACCAGTCAAAATTCAGAACTTGAAATTTTTACCTGTCATGGATCGCCTAGCGAAACATACGTTCGCTCAGCGACGATTATAGGTCAGTTTGACCAGTGTTGACCAAATTCATTTCGCTTAGCGACGGAACGTTCGCTTAGCGAAAATGCGAAGGCAGACAGTTCCTGGTTCCAAAGCCAGTCAACTCTCTTGCCTCATTAATGTGTCCCAACCGTTCCCCAACCACCCCATTACTACCAAAACCGGTTTTCTCATTTTCTTTTCTCATTTCTCACACAAACAAAACCAACCTTTCAAATTCCACAAAACAAAAATCAACCCCAAAGCCTAGCAAAGCCAGATTTCTGCACCTGCATATCTTTCTTTCATTTCTGTGTGCATTTAATCCAGGTTAGCTTGCTATTTTCATTTATTTTTAAAATTTTCGAATTATGGGTTATTTTCATGGAATTATTAGAATAGGTTGTTTTTGTTTTGATTTTTAATGGTTAGAATGCTGGTTAGGTTTGATATTAGTTTAGATTAGATATGAACTAGAATAACAGCACGATTGCCATGCAAAAATCAGAATTTTTGAATCACTTTTTGAAAAATACCCATTTTGTGTAAATTTGAAATAAACTTGGGTTTAAGATGTTTGTATGCCATAGTTGTTATTATATCTCATTTCTAATAGTATTGGGTGTGTTAGGTTGTGATTAGAAGTAATTAGAGGTAGTTCAGGCAGATTTTCAGAAAAATTTTTCAATTTCTGCGTATTTTCGCTAGGCGAAAGTATGATCGCCTAGGCGAAAGTTCATCTGGAAAACCCAGAAAAGATGAACATTTTCGCCTAGCGATTGTATGGGTCGCTAAGCGATTTTACCCAGAAAATTTTAAAATTTTCTAATTTTTGATCTGAGTTTTTCAAATTGATTTTATACTAACCTCTATCAATATTTGTGTTCTGTGTGTTTTTCCTGTTGTATTTTGCAGCATGGCACCTAAATCCAAATCAACCGGAAGCAAAAGGAAGGCGGGAGAAGGATCTTCTCCGAGCATCCGCTCCATTTGATGCGAGCCGCTTCCGGAGCGCCCACCACGCTGCTAGGTACCAGGAGCTGCTTCAGAGGAAGTTCTTGCATGAGAAAGAGTTCATCATCAGTCCTCAAGGCAAATACACGGGCATTTTGGGGATTTTTGAGAGTAGGAAGTGGGAGACTTTGGTAAGTCCTCCGACAAATATCAACGCTGATATTGTCAGGGAGTTCTATGCTAATGCAATCCCTGACAACCCTGAGGACCCCTTTGAGTTCCAGACTTTTGTCAGAGGCCATGTTGTGAAGTTTCACCGCCCAGCCATCAATGCTTACTTGGGAAACCCCTTGACTCCTGCTGAATCAGAATACTTGTGTGAGTACCACACTCAGCAAGCTCGTGGCAACTGGGACCACGAAGAGATTAAGAAGGCTATTTTCAAGGAGGGCAAGGATTATGATCTGAATGCATCTGGGAGACCTTTTAGGGCATTCAAGCAGGACATGACAATGCCAGCTCAGGTGATTCTCAACCTTATCCTACACAACATCCGACCCAAAAGCCATATGTCCTCCACCACATTGGATGTCACCCCCCTCATTTACTGTATCTTAGCTGGGAAGAAAGTGGATGTTGCCAGGATCATTGCCAAGGAGCTTAAGACAGTTGCAATGAGTGGCATAACCACTGCTAAGTGTCCACTTGCCTTCCCCGGACTGATTATGGGCCTGTGCCAGACAGCACGCATCGTCCTCCCACCACAAATCCATGAGAAGATAGTAAACCCGGTGGATGATGCCTATATTGCCCGACACAATGAGGGGAGGCCAGTCAGAAGAACCCACCACCAAACCCAAGATCAGCCTGAACCATCACAAGCACATGAGCAGCCACCTACACAGCCACAGCAGCCTCAGATTCACCAGTGGGACCCTAGGTATCAGAGTTATACTTGGGATGCTATGGAGGCACATTACAGAGGTCAGCTGGGTATCCAGGAGTCGCTCTACCGTATGCAGCAGCATTGGGGTGCTCCAGCAGACTCTGCTCAGCAGGTGATGACCCCGGATCAGTATCGCTCCTATGTGAACTACCCTGGGGACAGGCCATTCTATTATGGAGGGGGCAGTGGAGCTGCAGTTGCTGATGATGATGATACAGCTGGTGCTGATGATGATGTTGCAGCAGCTGAGGGTTCGGATGAGGAGACTGCGAGTGATGAGGAGATGGAGGATTGAGATGGAAGCAAGCCAAGGACTTGAAAGCACGCACCTACAGTGAAAAATTCCATTTAAAGCTTTCAGTCATTTTATTTTTTTTTTGGATTGTTGGAACAATATCATGGCTTGTATAACTGAATTCCCGTACTTTGTTTCTGCATTTTGTTTTGTACTTTGCTTCCGTACTTTTAATTCCGTATTTCAATTATGTACTTTGAATATTATGTACTTTTGGTACAAGTTGTTTAAGTTTTTGTTTTATGTTAATCTTGTGTGTTATAGTTATTTATTTTAGTCTCATGTTTTAGTTAGTATAGTTAATTTTCAATTGTGTGAACCCTGTTCAAATACTCAATGCTAAATGCTTGAACTAAGCCAAAGCTATGAGCAAAAGATCAGGTGAGTGATAATGATAAAGTTAGTGAGAAAGCGCGCAGCTAAGGTACTCGTTTCTTGTTTTTCTAGGTATATACTTGATTGTGAAATGAGTCCTTTGCACACAATGTTTATGTTACTCAGTTTTAAGTAAGCACATATTTACGTTTGAACCAATTTAGAACTAAGCCAAAAATGTGAGGAATCCTCAACCAATGTATATATATGCAGGAGACCAATATCATGTTTAACTCAGTTAGATTATGTTAAATCTGTTGTTGTTTTAATTTGTATAAGAGCATTGAAATGATCAAGGCAATTTTTTGAAATTGAGAGAAATACTTGACCAAATGAACCTACCCTGTGAGATGTGTGAGTATCTGTTAACCCATCTGAGCCTAATGGAATCAGAATTGTAACTGTGGACTGTCAATTTAATAAGCTCATCTGCTTATTTAAATTGCCGGAGTTTGTAAAAAAATTCAGTTCATAGTTAACTCTTTATTGAATTCTGATAATTGTTTTCTTATGAACCCTTATCCATCGTTTTTATTGACCTTTGCCATAACGATAAAGGAACATTCGATTAGGGTATCATTGAAATAAGTTGGGGAGAAAGGGAGGTTTTATTTAAGTCAATGTATGGTGAATGTGATATTTGATCTTGACAAAAAAAAAAAAAAGAAAGAAAAGCAAACCAAGAAAAAGAAAAGAGAAAAATGAAAAGGTTTGCAAGATTTCAAAGATAAAGTTGTCAAAGATCAATCAAGAATAAGAATGAATGAAATTCACCAAGTGTTGTGTTGGAAAAAGAAGGAAGTGTAATTAGATTGAATGTTCCTTTTGCTTGGCCATTTGAATTCAAATATCCCACATATGACAATTCTTTTGTAACCTAGCCCAATTACAACCCTGAAAGACCTTTTGATCAATGCCTTTTATGCTTTTGGAAATGATAATTAGATGGACACATAATTTGATTGTATGTTATCATGTTTATTGGATGAGTGTTCATAACCCTTACAAATGTTCAACATGTTTATCTACTTTTATATAGAAGTGTGTTAGGTTGGTTCAAATTTAAATATTTTGTTTGCCAAGAATTGTGAGATATAAACTTTGTGCTTAGGATTGTGTCACAATCATGGTATGTATTTAGTGGAATGAGAAACTTTACTATTGCTCGCGCTATCATAGTTGAATCATTCACCTGATAAATCTTTTCTTCCATTTTGGAAATTTTGCCTCATGCTTAACTTTGTCCAAAGCCTTGTTTTTCCAATTATTTTGAATCTTTTGTTTGAGGACAAACAAAGAACTAAGTTGGGGAGTATTTGATAAGTGGCAAATTATGAATAAATCCATGTCTTTTATAATGCCTTTTAGTTGTTGCAAGTTATCTTAGGAAAAGCATGGAATTTATGAATAAATGCCAATTATTCTTTGTATATCTCATTCTTCCCCATTTGTGTAGGAAAAAGCAAGCCAGGACCTGAACATCAAAAGAATTATTGAAGAGAAGCATGAAGACATTCGCCTAGCGATCCTAGGGCGATTGCAGAGCGAAGTGTAAAGATATTTCGCCTAGCGATGAAAGCGAAAGAGCGAAGGTAGGCAGAGAGTTCAGCTGGAACAGTAACTGCCATATTCGCTAAGCGACGGAGAGGCGAAAGGGGCGAAGGTAGGCAGAGAGTTCAGCTGGAACAGTAACGGACACTTTCGCCTAGCGATCCTGGCGAAAGCTTGGCGATTCAAGACAGGGATTTTCTGGAACAGGGGAAGCTATTTTCGCCCAGCGATATTTTGGTTCGCTCAGCGACATCATCAAGGCGGTCTAACTGTAGAAGATGACGTGGCAAATCTCTATTGGCTGTTTTGAATTGCTCGCTGAGCGATGATACGTATCGCTGAGCGAAAGTGTAATTATCAGTTTAGTATTTAAGCTATTTTACAGCTTTTAGGTTAAAAGTAGTTACTATTGTATTGATTACAGTTTTACACGAAATTTAAGAGCTTATTCCTAAGAAAGAGAGAATAGGCATAGAAGGAGGAAAACATCAAATAGCAAGTAACTTTGGATTGAAGAAGACATTTTAGAAGCTTTGAGACATCAAGCTCTACTAAATCTTCATCTTCCTTTCTTATTTTGCAAGTGTTGTCATGACAATGATCAACCAATCTCCTTTGTTGGGATTGATAGGTAATCAATCACTACATGTTGTAAACTTTTGATTATTCAATATATGATTCTAGCAATTTTTATATACCATTGAATTTCTTCTTGCTTTTCAATCTTATGTTTGATTTAAATGTTGTTGAAAAAGACTTTTGAATCTAGGTTTAGAATGATTTTCTATCAAGATAAGAAATTCTAGAAATGGGATTGGTTTTGATAATTACATTATAGTATTGGATCGTATAAAGGCATTTGAATCGTTTAATAGATTGAGAAATCATCGATTTTAAACGATACAATCGATCTCACGACGTCATTTGGGAAATCAATGATGTTATTGAGCAATACGTAATAATGTCATATATAAGAAAACGCTAGAATTCGTATTTGTAATCCATCGGATATAAACGATGTTTGATTGATGAAAGTTAATCCGAACACCCTTCTATGTCCTATGACTCTACTATTTATTTATTATGTTTTAAAATGACGAGTAGCGTAGTTAAAACAAATTAAACCCTAACTTAAGACGATAATCGAAGTTGAACGGTTTATGATATCACATTAATCCCTGTGGAACGATATAAAAACTAATACTCTACTTTTGTTCATTCAACCAACCTTCCTCAACAAATGAAGGACATCCAGAACGAACAAAGAAGACAACACCAAGTCGCATCTTGCGAGCTTTGTTCGGGAGACCACCCAACCGGATTTTGTCCGCCACCTACAGAAGAGGTAAGCTATGTTGGTAATCAACCAAGGCCTCAACAGTTTAAACCAATTCCAAAGCCATCCAAACAACTTCCCAAGAGGGAATAATCCGAATTATGGCCAAGGTTGGAGCCAGAAGCTGGGCAATAAACCGACAACCTTACCAAAATTATAACCAATATCAACCTCCACAACAAAACCGCAACCAACCACCGATGAAACCCTCAATCAATTCATGCAGATGTCAATGGCCAACCAGAAGAACACTGATGCGTCCATCAAAAATCTGGAGACGCAAGTGGGCCAGTTGGCACAACAACTTTCTCAAGCTACTCAACAAGGCGGAACCTTTACCGCCAACACACAAACCAACCCAAAGGATCATGCATCATCATCGAAATGACAATTAAGTCATTTTGATGAGGAAGTCCTTGCATCAAGAGACAACGAAAATTGCAAGGCAATTGCTACAAGGAGCGGGAAAGGTCATTGGTAAAGGTATAGGGGACAATCTTGAAGTAGAGAGAAGGGTTGTTGAGAATGAGGAGAAGGATGATGATGAAGGACGTGAGGAGGAAACGGAAGATGTAAATATAGAGGAAGAAGTTGAAAAAATAATAAGGATGTAGTTGAAAATGAGAACATAGTATGGAAGAAGGATGTGGTGAAGGAGAAGGGCAAGAAGCAATGAAGTAGTGAAGAATGCACCGACACCAGCATCTACCTTACCCAACTACACCAGCCAAAAAAGAGAAAGAGAGGCAGTTTGCTAGGTTCCTTGACAGTATTCAAACGTTTACAAATAACATACCGTTCTCAGGAAACCCTAGAGCAAATGCCGACGTATGCCAAGTTTATGAAAGAAATTCCTCTCCAAGAAGAGGAGGTTTAATGAAGAAGAAACAATTCAGCTAGACGCGAATTGTAGTGAAATCATCCAGAATACATTGTCAAGAAAGAAAAGAGATCCGGGCAAAGTTACACTGCTCGTGTCCATTGGCAATGTTGATGTCGGCAAGGCACTCATTGATTTGGGTTCAAGTATCAACCTAATCCCACTATCCGTTGTCAAAAGGATTGGTGATATAGTTGTGAAAAGAACCAACTTAACCTTGCAATTGGCCGACAAATCCTACACTCGTCCATTGGGAATTGCTGAAGACGTGTTGGTGAAAGTCGACAAGTTCTTGTTCCCCGTCGACTTTGTAGTGATGGACATACCGGAGGATGATGATGTGCCGCTACTTCTTGGGAGAACTTTCATGCAAACGGCACGGATGATGATTGATCTTGACGGAGGCTTAATGAAAGTCCGTGTGGACGATGAAGAAGTCAATTTCAACATCCACGAAGCAATGAAATTTTCCTAGTGATAAAGCTGCGTGCTTCAAGATGGATGCAACGGAAGAATTGATAGTTGATACGAGAAACCAGTTGCATGACTTGACACATATTGAAAGAGTATTGACAAACGCACTAAGTATCCTAGGAGAAGAAGATGAGAAGGAGCTTGAAGAGTGTTTGAAGGAGCTCGATTCGTTTAAGGAAATTCCTCCTCACAAAGCCAAAATCGAGGAATTGACGAATGAAGCTAAAGTAGAAGAAGTGAAGCCGGAGATGAAGATCTTGCCCTCACATTTGAAGTATGTGTTTCTTGATCAAGAGGGTACCAAACCGGTAATCATTAGTAACTCCTTATCAAACCATGAAGAAACAAAATTGGTCGAAGTTTTGAAGTCCAACAAGGAAGCAATAGGTTGGACACTATCCGACTTAAAGGGATAAGTCCTTCCTATTGCATGCACAAGATCATGATGGAAGAGGATTATAAGCCGGTAGCACAACCTCAAAGACGGCTAAACCCAAACATGAAGGAAGTAGTCCGGAAAGAAGTAGTTCAAGCTACTTGAAGCCGGCATGATATATCCGATCTCGGATAGCACTTGGGTTAGTCCGGTTCAAGTTGTCCCTAAGAAGGGAGGTATGACGGTTATCACGAACGAGAAGAATGAGCTCATACCGACAAGAACCGTGACCGGTTGGAGGATGTGTATCGACTACCGGAGGTTAACAAAGCAACTAGAAAGGATCATTTTCCTCTACCATTTATGGATCAAATGCTAGAGAGGCTGTCAGGACAAGCTTTTTACTGTTTCCTTGACGGGTATTCGGGTTACAATCAATTTCGGTGAATCCAGACGATCACGAGAAGACTGCATTCACATGTCCTTTTGGGGTATTTGCATATCGACGCATGCCGTTCGGTTTATGTAACGCTCCAGCAACATTTCAACGATGCATGCAAGCCATCTTTGCAGACTTGATAGAGAAAAGCATTGAAGTGTTTATGGACGACTTCTCAGTTTTCGGGTCATCATACGATTTGTGCTTGAAGAATCTGGACACGG